>JARFJB010001492.1:1130000-1730000 GCA_036346205.1 Vesta saturnalis | reverse complement strand
TGTAAACAAACAAAAACAATTGCTTAAAACATTCAATTAATGGCCAACTAAAAAAAAATGTTTTTTTAGTATTTTAGCTATTTAGGACAATGCAAAATATTAAGTGTTATATATTGTTGCAATCTCAAGAAGATACAGGGTGTCCCATTTAAGAAAATGCTACTTTTGATAATATCTTAAAAAATCAAACACCTATATTTTTTTTAAGAACGCCACTGGATTCAACGTAAAAAGTCATAAAACTTTTGTATCCAAAGCGTTTTTTTTTGATCTCCATAAATAACCGAGTCATAAGAGATAATAAAAACCGGCAGATTTTGAGAATCACTCTGTATCTTCGAAACCAGTTAGCGTAGATCCGATTGCGCCATTAAACTAAACACTAAAAAAGAGAACGGAACACGTATCTTAGTTTTTTTGTATCTTTTACCGTTTAGCCTATACCCTATAATATTAACGAAAAAAAACCACCCTGTAAATAAATAACTTCAAAGCCCATAATATCTGAATTTTAGTCATATCGGTTTTTAAACAGGATAATTCCCCATTTTTGATCCGTCATTTTGAATTTTTTAATTTTGACAAATGATTTATTCTTAGCGATCTTAAAAACCCGCAACACCCGACTTTCAAAAAAATTTTGCACCCTAAAAACGGTGAGCCACTGGCAGTTTTTAAAATTTTTTTAATTAGACAATGTCTTACAAATTAGCAAAGTTGCAAAATTGATCATTAACCCACAATACCTGAATTTTAGTCATATCGGATCTTAAACACGACAATCCCTCATTTTTGATCCGCCATTTTGAATTTTTAACTTTGCCAAATAATTTATACTTAGCATTCTTAAAAAACCCCAATACCCGACTTTCAAAAAAATCGGTCAATAAATTAAAAAATGCACAATTTTGTACCCTAAAAACGGAGCGCCACTGGTTATTTTATATTTTTTTATTTGGAAATTATATAAAAAAGTATTAGATTGTTTTTTTAATTATGTAACTTTTTAAACTTACACTCACAATCAGACATGAGATTTTTTTTCTAAAAACGTATTTTTCGTATATTGTTTAGGCCACAAAACGTGGAGAAATGAAAAAAATTTAAACCGAATACATAGCTTTCTTTTTATACGAGGATCACTATTTATATTTTGAGTCTAACAATGAAAAAACAGTAATTTATCATTGAAAATTGCTTCATTGTTATTCGAAATATTCTACTTTATGATCAATACACTTTTGCATTCGTTCGAACCATTTGTCACAGCATTTTTTCCAATCTTCTTCAGACACCTCCATAACATGGTTTTTGAACTCATTAACAGCTTCTTCCGCCGACGAAAATCGTTGTCCACGCAATTTATTCTTGACAAGAAGAAGTCATTGGGTGTCAAATCAGGACTGTACGGCGGATGACCCATCAGTTTGATTTTTTGGGTGTTCAAACAAAATCGGTTGTTAGACGAGATGTGTGAGAGCTCGCATTGTCGTGCTGAAGAACGATCCGACGGAACTTGTTTGTTTTCCGCATATCACCGAAGGCTTCCGGCAAACAAATAGTTGAGTACCATTCAGAATTGACGGTTTTACGTTCCTCTAAAGGCACAGTTTTTTCCGAAAAAACAGACGACCATTAGTTTTAATATGCTTCGAGCGCGAACAGCTTTTGTTGGATTTGGTTTATATTGAAATACCCACACAGTCAACTGCTGTTTACGTTCCGGCTCGTGTGCTTTTATCCATGATTCGTCACCTGTTACAATCTTGTATACGTCTTTTGAAGCACCGCCATTGTATTTCTTGAGCATTTGTGTGCACCAATCGACGCGAACATCTTTTTGAGATTTCGTCAAATTATGTGGGATTCTATGAGAACAAACCTTTTTCATGGCTAAATGATCTTATAATATTTTATATATGCTGGTGGAACTAATGCCTAGGGTTCCTTTAATTTCACAGTATGTCGTATGGCGATCTTGCATTGTTAGTTTTCACACAGCATCAATGTTTTTTTGAATAACAACTGATTTTGGACGACCTTCGCGAATTTCGTCAGCGAGCGAAAGGCGGCCACGATTAAAATCGTTATACCAGCGTTTCACAGTGGCAAAGGATGGAGATTCATCGCCATATGTGGAAAAAAGTTGATCTATGCACTCTTGCCTTGATAATCCATGTGAAAAATCGAAATAAATCATTGCAATGAAAATTTTTACGACTTAATTACATTTCTTTGCTGACACGCAATCTTCAAGTAACCGTAAACAACACAAATAACGGTACTGACAAAAAGTTTGAAGTATGTTATTGTCAACAACGTCAGACGTTTCTATGGAAACGTAAAACGGTGCCGAACTGCAATCAGTATTGCCAAGACACAAAATATAAATAGTGGCCCTTGGACGTACGTATATGAGAAAGCAATATGTATCATACGTATTATACAAATCTCACAAACAATCAACTATGTAAATAAGTATATAATAATAATAAAATACTTATCTTTTTTGGGATTTTTTAATGGTGTACTTTAAATTATACAATCTAAACGTTTCGATAACACTTACAATTATCTTCGTCAGTAGTAATGTTTGTTAAAAATTGTTAAAGATGTAGTAAACAATTTTGTCAAATTTGAGAAATTAAAACATAAACATAAGCCTGCTATTAGTATAACAGTTTGGGAAACATAAAGCCAACTATAAAATTTTTTTTTAGTAAAGAATAACTAGGTCATAAAATTAAATATTATTAAACTGCCTCAAAGATGACAAACCGAACACTCTCTACGACGAAAGCTAACGATGAAATTTGCCAGCCAAAAAACACATTTAACAAAATTTAATCGAGTTATGATATAAGTGTAAAGTTGTGAAAAACTTCAATTTTAAAATGATAGAAGCATTCACAAATCCAAACATTACATCAAATAAAATAACCCAGTTAAATCTAACAAAGAGATATCTTTATCAATAATTGGAAGTGTTATTAACAATGAAAAGCACAATGCAGAACGTGTAATTTTTAATTTCAATTTAATTTCAACTACTTATGTTAAATTATAGTGCTGTGGTAATTTAACATATAATTGGTAAAGCATTTGCTTCAAGGTCTAGGGAAAACAGCAAAAAACCTAGACATACCAAAAGTTGAAAACAAATTAAAATCAAGGCGTATCATTACGCTCTTTTTTAATTATAAGATGCCAAAACCTATTTAAACGGAGATTTTCTTCTTGTCTATTAAAATTATTCGGGTGTTTATGTAGGTATTTCAATAGCTTCACGTTGCAAACCAACATAATAATGGGTTTGTCTTGACAATATTTCCATATTGTCAAATTGAATGTCATGATTTAGATTATTCAGGGCATGGTCAGCCACAGCAGACCTCTCTGGTTGACCCAATCTACAAAATCTCATATGTTCTTTGCGTCTTGTATCAAAGCTATGTTTTGTGGTCCCGATGTATACTTTTCCACATGAACAAGATAACTTATACACTCCGGAAGATGATAAAGGGTTTGACACATCTTTAGGTGATCTTAAATGATCTTTAATTTTTCTTGTAGGTTTAAAAATAGTCCTAATGCCATATTTGATTAGGATTTTTTCAATTCTATTTGTAACATTAGCTATAAAAGGAAGAAAAGCAGTACCAACATTAACTGGTTTTTCTTTAAGGTTACGCCTAGAAGGTGTAATAACATTATTAATATCTGTAAGTGAATATTCATTATTTTGTAAGGATTTTCTTAAATATTTATATTCATAATTCAAAAATTCAGGGTCACAAACTCGTTTTGCTCGATCTACTAAAGATTTAATTACACTAATTTTTTGACGTGGATGGTGGTTGGATAATTTATGAAGGTATCTATCAGTGTGTGTCGGCTTTCTGTAAACCTTAAAAGATAGTGAATTATTACTTTTAGATATTAATATGTCAAGAAATGGTAAACTTCCATTAGTTTCTTTTTCCATGGTAAACTGAATACTAGGATGTATACCATTTATAAAAACCAAAAACTCATGCAGTGCTTCTTCTCCGTGCCTCCATTTAGCTGGCAAATTTCATCGTTAGCTTTCGTTGTAGATAGTGTTCTGGTTTGTCATCTTTGAGGCAGTTTAATAATATTTAATTTTATGACCTAGTTATTCTTTACTAAAAAAAAATTTTATAGTTGGCTTTATGTTTCCCAAACTGTTATACTAATAGCAGGCTTATGTTTATGTTTTAATTTCTCAAATTTGACAAAATTGTTTACTACATCTTTAACAATTTTTAACACACATTACTACTGACGAAGATAACTGTAAGTGTTATCGAAACGTTTAGATTGTATAATTTAAAGTACACCATTAAAAATCCCAAAAAAGATAAGTATTTTATTATGAGTGTTAATGGTGAAAGTTTACATTCTCAAGTATATAATAAAATTCCTTTACTGTTACTTTATGAATAAGGAATAATATATATGTGTGTACATATATATATATATATATATATATATATATATATATATATATATATATATATATATATATATAATATATCGGGTATCCGGCTCTATCTCGATAATGGTAAGGTCTAGAGGTTTGGGAAAAATCCTTATAAGTAAAGCAAGTTACAGAAATGGCTGAAAATTATTATGACGTTCGTAACTCGACTCCAAAGTGCTACGAATAAACAAAAAATTCATTCTGGCTCAGAAAATTGGAGGATGAACTATAACTTTGAAAATGTCATTTACGAGCTTGGGTGATACCGCATCATTTTGCTTTGCGACATTTTTCCGTGTCTCTCATGCATTTTCTAATATTTACATTTTAATAGCGCCTGATAACTAAAGGAATTCGAATATTCTTAGTCTCGTTTCAAATAGCAATGTATAGTATTTTTAGTTTTAAATAAATAAACTAGAGGGCGTTCTCTGTAGAGATTACGCATTCTTGTAATTTTTTGTAAGACTGTAACGCGGCTTAAAATTACTTAAATTTTAGTGAACCACTTCCCATCCTTCCTCAATGTATAAAAGAAAATGTTAAACATTTTAATACCGAAATCGGAACAATTTACCTTGTCTGGGAAAACATATCACATATTCGCTCCGTACCTTACCGGATATATATATATATATATATATATATATATATATATATATATATATATATATATATATATATATATATATATATATATATATATATATATACATATAATCAAAAACATAGTTGTATGAACAAATTATATGTCCTGACACCAATAGCAGCACGTTCTATAATCTATACCGCGCAATGAAATTTGAATTTAATAGCTATTTAGTCCTCATGTACAAAGAACTAACCATTTTGTTTTTAAACATTAAAATCATAAATACTTGTATTAAAAGATATTAATTGATATATTAAATGTTAATACATTATTTGTATTTTGGCGTTACAATAATATTTTTTTGTAATTTAGTTACAAAATGGAATTTTTTTAATATACAGTTTGATTTTCGAAAGTGGCTGGTTTCAACACAAGTGTTAAAATGATCATTTTACCACTAGTGGTAAACGAGATTTCAATCTTTCAGGAATGTTAAGGATTGAACATTTTTGAAAAATATTATAACAACAACATTTCTATATTTTATTCTAATTGAAAAGAATCTAAAACATATCGAAGGTTACAATTTTCCACAATGACTACATTAAAAAAATCTTTTTTAAACCACGGTGCACAATTGCGTGTTTTTTTCACACGGTGTGTTTGGCCACCTGCCACGCTAATTTTGTAACTTGTTATATAAATAGTTATTATATAGGTAACCGTTTTTATTACAATTGAACATATTAGAACAAAAAAAAATGGCAACCTATAGTGCGTTGTAGCTGGCAACATCTACCGTCCTAATATAGAGGTGTGATTTTGAATAGCCCGCTATTTCGGTAGATGTCACTTTTGAAGCTGTCATTTATTGACATTTCACAAGTAAAAACTACGCGATTAATAAAAATGGAACGATACACGCTTCAACAACGCATTGAAATAATTAAAATTCACTATAAAAATGGTGAAAATTTGGCAGAGACGGTTCGTAAAACTGAAACATTTTTGGGTCGTCGTGAAGCACCTTGTCTTACCGCAATACAGAAATTGGTGAACAAATTCGAGCTGTTGGGACAAGTTAATGATGTGAAGAATAAAACCCGTGCACGTCGCTCAAGAACAACTGAGAATATTGCTGCTGTAGCCCAAAGTTTTGAAGAAAACCCAGGTTTGTCCATTCCTCGTCGTTCTTTGAGCATTCACAAACGTCATTACACCGTATTTTGCTTTAAAGACTTGGGTCTTTAAGGCTTATACAGTTCAGTTAACATAAGAACTCAAGCCGGCCGATCATCAACAACGTCGTGTCTTTGCTGATTGGGTCGTTGAAATGCATGAAAATGATCCGGAATTCCATCGAAAAATCATCTTGACTGATGAGGCCCATTTCCACCTCGGTGGGTACGTCAACAGGCAAAATTGTCGCATCTGGGGCTCGGAAAACCCAAGAGTTATTGTTGAAAATCCTCTCCATCCTCAACGTGTGACTGTATGGTGCGGTTTATGGTCTGGCGTGGTCATTGGACCTTACTTTTTCGAAAATGAGGCTGGAGCAACAGTTACGGTGAATGGATTGCGCTATCGAGAGATGATTAATGATTTTTTATGGCCGGAATTGGATGGTATTGATCTGGACAACGTTTACTTTTAACAAGACGGCGCTACGTGCCACACAAGCAACGAAACCATTGATCTTTTACGGGAAAAGTTTCCGGACCGTGTTATCTCTCGAAGAGGTGATCACAATTGGCCACCGAGATCTTGTGATTTAACACCTTGCGACTTCTTCCTTTGGGGCCACGTGAAAGATAAGGTCTACCCCAACAGCCCAGCGTCGATTCAAGACCTCAAAGATGGAATTCGTGAGGGTATCGATGACATAGGGCAGCCACTTTGCGATTTGGTTATGGAAAATTTCATGAAAAGGATATGGTCCTGTAAGTGTGGTCGTGGTAGCCATTTGGCTGATATTGTTTTCCATTATTAACGGCATACCTTCCTCTTTATAATGAAATAAACCTCCGATCAATTATCTCAAAAAATTCCATTTTTCTTTGAATATCAAAATAACACCTCTTATTGGAAAACCCTATATATTAGTCACATTTTTATTAATACTTTTTGAGAATACTGTCAACCTAAGAAATTCAAATGATTAATATTATAATTTTTTTAATAAAAATTAAATTTTAAGCCCTAGCATGGAAAAATATAGTATAGTAATAATACATATCTTATGGACACTCGTAGACTCATATTACAATAACATTCCTTCTAACACAATGTTACAGTGTGAATTTTGTACAACTACTTTCATTAAAAACAGCGTTACCATGAAACACTTCGTAACATTGAAAATAGTAACTTATGATGCGCTATGGTTGGCATACATGCTCTAAGCAGATCTTACGTTAGATATAATGATATAGGAATAATATAGATTAAAACTAACGTCGTGCAGTTGAAGCCGTATATCTCGAATTGAACCAGTCGGTAATGCAGATAATATTTCTCAACTTTTAGTTTACAAACGTATTCCTCGAAACTATTTTGTAAATATGCTTTTCAGAAATGATAAAAAATGTGTGTTAAAGGTTATTTTTAATGTTATAATATAATGACAAACTTTTAGTTTCGAAAAATGAGATATCAATGTTCATCGGAGCTTTGTTAGAAGTGTTACAACACACATTACCATTTAAAAAATTCACAATTAGTTATAAAAACAACCCTAAATTAAACACCCTACTGGCAATTTTAGTCCCCAATATCGACTTGTAATAACGAAAGCGTGAGCGGGGGCATATCTATCTATATTATTCCTATATCATTGGTTATAAGTTAAAAATAGTTACTGTACCAATTTATACAATTCTGCCAACCCATTAAGTCGAAATGACTAGTATTTTAAATTTCTATAGAGATAAATGTAAGCTCAGTTACACACACGCACATAGGCACACACAGACGCATGCACACGCACACGCACGCGCACAAGTACACGCACACGCACAGTAACAGGCACATGCACAGGCACATAAACAGGCACATGTACAGGCACAGGCACAGGCACAGGTACAGACACAGGCACATGCACAGGTACAGGCACAGGCTCAGGCTCAGGCTCAGGCACAGGCACGGTCACGGGCACAGGCACAGGTACAGGCACAAGCCCAGGCACAAGCCCAGGCACATGCACAGGCACAGGCTCAGGCACAGGCTCAGGTACAGGTACAGGCACAAGCACAGGCACAGGCACAGGTACAGATACAGGCACAAACACAGGCACAAGCACAAGCACAGGCACAGGCACCGTCACGGACACGGACACGGATACGGACACGGATACGGACACGGATACGGACACGGATACGGACACGGATACGGACACGGATACGGACACGGATACGGACACGGATACGGACACGGATACGGACACGGATACGGACACGGATACGGACACGGATACGGACACGGATACGGACACGGACAGGGACACGGACACGAACTCGGGCACGGACAAGGACACGGACACGGACACGGTCACGGATATTAGTTAGTTTAGAAGTAAGTTCTTAAAAATTGGACAAAGAAGAGATTGAATGTTTGTCTAAATGATCATTTGGTTGATTTTCGAAATTTGGTAAATTGTTAACGCTTCCTTTGCTCTGTGCTGTTAGAATTTTCATTAGTTGAACCAAAGGTAATTTGTTTAATAAAGGAAAGGGAAACTGTTTACTATATATCTCTGTAAGTACTGGTTTTATCAAAACATGTTTTTAAAAAAACTTTTACATGTTTTTTATAGCATTATAATCGGAAGTTTACTTACTTGCACTTGAAACAAAAGCGTAACAAAAATAATTTAGATTTTTTTCAAATGGCGATGTACCATATATCTTAGGGTTATTTGATAAAGGTTATTATTATCTTTTCAATAATAATTTTACAATAAAAAAAATTACATATAACATTTTTCGAGTAATTTGTATTGTTTTCATTATTTTGAAAATTTCTACAGTTGTAATGCCGTGGAGATAATGTTACTTTGTATTGAAAGAGTGCGTTGGTAAGCTCAAACGTGTCACCAAAACCAAATGATTGTGTCTATTTATTGGTTATTATGCGAAATTGTTAAGAATTTGTAGAACTAATTGCTGATACAGAATGGTTCATTTAACAGAAATAATAGGTGGTTAAGGAGATCATACAAGAACACAATGGGGAGTGTGCGATTGTTTTAATTATGTTTATTCAAATGACAACCAATTACGCAGTCGGTTGTCAGTAAAATATTAAAGCGTTTTAGAGAAAGCGGTCATGTTAGGAATGTTTCGAAGGGTTGTCGAAACCAACAAAGGTGTGTTATTAAAGGTAGCGGAAAATCCCCATTCCTCAACTCGTCAGCCAGCTTTAAATTAGGTTTGTTAGTAAGGGTTATATTCAAAACATTTTAGTAAAAGAAAAAAAAGACCTTACAAGCTTGTTTTGGTGGTCTTCAGAAGATGATTGAGATAGACATACACAATTTTGTGAATTCGTGATGGAACAAATTATTGATTTTCCTAACTTTGTTGTTAACATATTTTTTTCCGATGAACGCACTTTCTGGAAGAGTAAACAGATACAATTGTAGATACTGTTCTGCTGACAACCCGGGGCAGAAATTAAATGTATGGACAGGGTTTTGTAGTAATCGGACCTTTTTTCATTCATGGGCACATTACTGGAAATCGTTGTTTACAAACACTGCAAAAAGAAATGATTCTGTCCTACACTTCAGCAGGTTGGGGTACCATCTCATTATCAGTTAAATATGCGATGTTTTTCGAAAGGGTGTTTCCAAACCGTTGGACAGGTCGAAGGGGTCCATTACAATGGCCTTCAGGATCTCCAAACCTAACACCTCACGATTTCTTGTTATGAGGCACCTGAAAGGCAAGGCTTATAGAAGATCTCCTAACAGTTTTGCATACAACAATTTAGAAAGGCGAATACGAAATGAAGCAAGAAAATAGCCGTGAACTCATTATACATTGCTGTTCGTGCTCTTTGTGATCGATTGGGACATTTCCGCACCATTAACGGAGAAATTTTGAACATTTCATTTTGTAAATTGATTTAATTTAGGAGTTTGTTAAACTTACCTTTTATTGAATAAATCTGAAATACTGGTCTGTAGCAGCTGTAACAAACAAAATACCCCCTTTTACTACACAAAATTAAAAAACACTTAATGCATTTCAATGGCTAAGATCAATGCTCGACTAGTCGACAGCTGATGATGATAGCTGAGCTATCATCAACAAAAGTACAGCGGTCGACTGGATTATAATAGTTTAGTTATTGAAATACGTTCAGTGTTTCATAATCTTATGTGGTACATGAGTGTATTTTGTTTGTTCCCTTTTATTATTCGTTATGACTTACACATTTAACGAACTGCATTTGCGATAAAATTACTCAAGATGTCAAAAATTTCTCTCAAATAAGTCTAGTGTATCGCCATTTAAAAGAAACAAAATTACTTTCGCTTTACTTTTATTTCAAACGAAAGTAATAAAAACACGTAAAACTTTTATGCAGTATATTTTTTGATAAAATTCATATTTACAGAGATGTATAGGATATTCCATACTTTTTGAGTGCTTGGTACTTTTTACAATGTTTCGGAGAGCATCTTTAAAAACAACTCAGTTATTTGCTATGAAATATGCCTTCGTCAAGCTTTGTACGTTACGCCACTTAAACTACAATAAAATAGTGATTCACGATAGATGAGAAAAAATTACATAGTAAGATATTATAATACTTATCTTTGTTCGAATGTCTTTTGTTTAGTCTTAAAGTTGTGTTTAGTCTCTTAGTAAACAACTTGTTTGGATTTTACAATACATTCACTTTGATAATGAATGTGTTGCATTAAAATACCCTCATTTTAATGAACATGTTTTCAAAGACAGTAACCAATTTAATTGAATCCATCTAAAAAGAGAAGAACCATTTAGTTTCTAAAGAAAAATGAATATATATTCACAATAAACGCAAGGTTAAAAAAAAGGAACTGTGCTTTTCAATATGTAATGAGCTTTTCAAAGTGGAGTCTATATAATAATAATGCATTTCACTTTGATCTGTCAACAAAAATGTGATACATTGACAACATAGTTTTATTTTCGTACCTCTTAACTTTACAGAAAACTTTATTTGGTACACATTAGATCGAACCTTTTTCTCATAAATATGCAGTTACAGCGCATCACTTTTTAAGGTTTTTACTTTTTTTTTGGCCTGTGTAAATCTATTTTTAACAATCGTGTCTTAACTATCAATCTAGACAGAATTGCGAAGTACCCCTAATAATACACATACCTACTTGAATTTTATTCTATATCTGAAATTTTAATCTACAGAATGATGCATGAACACCCGAAACCATAATTTTAGGAAATTGCTGAGATAATAAAGACAGAATACGTAACAAGATGAAAAGAGTCATTTTGCTGTTCAAAATGTTACTAAATTATTATTTTATGGAAATTCTAATGGTTAGTTAACGAAGACCGTTATAATGCTAAATCACGCTGCAAATAACACCTAACTTGCTTTACAATAATATAAATACTTTAATTAAGTTACAGCAATAGTAATTTCATGTACTGACGAACTGCGATAGTATCAATGGTCCAGAAACGATAGTTTTTGATTCATTAGAAATATTTTTGAAAATTTGTTTGGTCACACGCTATCATATTTTAAGTTACGTTGGCAGCATTGAGGAAAAAAGAAAACGCCATGTATTTCATTCCCTCTTCAAGATGGAGGGTGGGCTGCTTGAGCTTCCCAAACTTCTCCAGCCAGAATCATGGATTCCCAATATACGTACATTACGTATATATGCATGGTAGGATTAAGGATGGATGTAGTCAGGGTAGGATCGGAGTTGGGGTTCTGAGGGGGAAAATACTACCCCAGCATTCGCCTAAATTGCCGGACATGGTGTGCGTATACGCAGTGATCATGCCACTATATGTGTATTAGGAAAACCCTCTGAAAAAACCTCATACGGGTACACAGTAAAGGGAAACGAACCAATTACCTCCCGAATGGTAAGCAGGTGATGTTACCACAATTCTTCTAGCTGGGTGCAGCATTGAGCATTAAATAAATGTTCTTGTACGAGTAATCAGTTGCGTCAAACTAAACATGTTTACGTTTTTTCGACCTAGCCTTGAAACAGTTGGCTTCTAGACTATTTTGAGGATTGTATAAAAACAAAATTTGAAATTAATCTAATTATTCTCCTTATTTTGCGCCAACAGTGTTGAACGATTTTTAATATAAAAAATGTGTTCGTTTTCTGTAGTTTGTCTTTATTTTTAATAGCGTAATTATAATCAATGAATGAAATTCAATATTAGTAGTAATAGAGTAATAGTTACATCTTTAATAATTTGAATATTATTAAATCGCCCTGAAACTAATATTCTAGGATACTCTCTACGTGGACGAAGGTTAATACTGAAAGATACCTTTAATAATTTTTGGAGTAAGAAAATCGAAACTTTTTTCCATCCGTATAAAAAGCTACTTTAGAACTGCATGCTGAGAACAAAGCTCTACCTGCCCATTTTCCAGTTACTGTACACTCGCGGAAACGCTTCATTAAGGGCATGGAGCTCGGTTGCTCTATCGAAGGTCAAATTGGATCACAGAAAATGTCCGTGTGGTGTATATATTGGCAGCTAATGTTTGGAAATACAGTACCGATTTAAGTTTACTTACTATTTTTACAATTGTAAACTAAAAACCACTACAGATTATCTTAAATTAAAGCTTCATTTTAATTTATTAAGCAAAATTGGGCGAAATTTATCAAACAGTAAAGAAATCATGTTTAGAGTAAAATCTTAAAATAGTCTATAAATCGTTTGTGAATCTAAAGATTTTGCGTACCTTTATGTCTCATGTACATTAACGTGCACATTTCCTGTACCACCACTTTTTTCTTAATTACTGGTGAATGATATTCTGGGATTCCCTAATATCAATTTTAAGTACGAACGTCAGAGTAAAATTAATTAACGACCTGCTAAAGTATTCTGACAATTATTCAACTTTGTATTGTATAAAAGAGACGATAAAAGTAAATGAAGATGGAATAAGTTGTTTAATAAAAAACTAAAGAAAGTGAGCCACACGTTTGAAGACAGACCCACTAGAACCGTTTGATAGAGTTGATAATGTTGGAAAAACTATGAATAAATGTAGTATTTTTTGTGATACAAACTGAATTTAACCAAATACTGTTATAAGGATAACGATTTTCCCTTGAATTTAATTAATAAGATATTAATTAATAATTAATATCTTATTAAATACTGTTATATAGAAATTATGTAACATAACATTGAATTACATTTTAAATCACTTTTTTATAATAGTAGAAAGAAAGAAAGAAATAGAAGGAAACTGTATAAGCGTTACGTTGATAACTACAAAACTACTCGCATGGAATTTATTAACTTCTCATACCGGTAATTCTTTCAGTAGACAGAAATTTGCGCTCAATATTCATGGTACAGTAACTAGTGGCCCAGAAACAATTGCACAAGCTTTTGCAGATAGATTTTCAGAAACACGTCACAGTACACAAACACAACCGACAAATCATTACTATCAAATTAATACTAATGTCAATAGCATATAATTGTTTCCGACCACACCTGCTGAAATCAGTAACATAATTTCTAATCTGTCAAACAAGCAGTCATCGGGTCTCCTACAAAAGTAATAAAAGCTACAAATTTTTGTATATCACAACCATTAACTGACATTATCAATCCTTGTCTTTTGTATAGAGTTTCCTAGATCACTAAACAATAAATCAAACAGTATGCCATTGCACGAAAAAGGTTGTAGTGTAGACTAATAACTATAGACTTCTGTCTATTCCTTCAAATTTTTCCAAAATTATTGAAAAGGTAATTTTCAACAAGATAATGCCATTTGCCTCTCACGATAACGTTCTTTCAACATTTCATTATGGCTTTGTTCAAAGATCATCAACGCAAACTGCAATATTTAAATCTGTATCTAATATTTTAAACCAAATTGAAAATCACAATTTTGCTGCTGGTATTTATTTTGAATTATCGAAAGCATTCGATACACTAAATCACGAAGAACTATTATTAAAACTAGAGCAATATGGATTCAGAGGTACTGGTGTCAAACTGATACGATCTTATTATAAGTTTTTGATATGAACGAATAAGTTCAAAGGTAAATATGTAATTAAAAATTATTATTAATTTTATTAAATACATAAATAAAAAGTTTATCTCGAGTTTACGACCTGTACTCTAGCAAAGTACAGGTCGTAGGTTCAAATCCTACTCGTGATAAACTTTTTATTTATGTATTTAATAAAATTGATACGATCTTATTTAGAAAATCGGATATTAAGGGTGTGTATTACCGAGGAAAGAAACAAACTTCAAAGTTTTTACTCTGATCCTATTACTGTAAATCAAGGTGTCCCGCAAGGGACAGTAATTGGACCATTACTACTTTTGTTGTACACTAACGATTTAAGCAATAATTTACAGTTAGACCCCATTTATCAATTTGCTGATGATATTTCTTGTATTGTCTGCACCTAACTTTCAAAAACTATCTCTAGTTGCTTCAAATGTCGTTTCTAATATGGTAACTTGGTGTAAAAATAATTTATTAAATAAAATTAAATAAAACTAAAACAGATTTAATCGCATTCAGCGATAAATTAGACGAATCTTTATACGTACGTCTAGGAAAGCAAACCATACCACAACAAAACGAAATACAGTTTCTTGGTGTGCCTTTAGACTATAAACTGAAATGTTCCCACTATTGCCTTAAGTTGCGTAAAAAGCTGAGTTCACTTAGTTATCTTATTAAACATGTTTTCGTAACACAAAGCAAATAATTAGATGTGTTGTGGGTCTTTCGCCTTTAAAGTCAGTTAAAAAATATTTCTTAGAACTTATGACATCCTTATATATATATATATATATATATATATATATATATATATATATATATATATATATATATATATATGTTTGAAAAAGGTCCTTATTATTCGTGCATTAAAGCATTTAATTTGTTTCCGCAGTCTATAAAAAGTATTCCGTCAGAGACACAATTTAAACAAGCTCTCAAACGACATCTAATTTCATTATAGTTGTATAATTTAAATGATTACTTTACCTAACTCTTTGTAATTGGCTATGCCGATGTTCGTTGTTTTTGTACGAATTGTAATGGCAATAAATTATTATTATTATTACTATTATTATTATTATTATTATTATTATTATTATTATTAATTGATTGAGTTTTAAGAAACACTGACAAATTATAAAATTTTTTCCTGTAACAAAATTACACGCAAGGTTTATGCAAACAGATGCATACTTTTAAAGTGTGTATCTGTGTCTGTGGTATAGTAGCTCCCAAACGGAAGAACCGATTTTTATTTAGTTTCTTTTTTTCTTTGAAAGGTGACTTGATCGAGAGTATTCTCAGCTATGATTTGAGGAAACCTGTTCAGCCGCTGCTTATCACATACTTTTACATAGTCTTTTCACTTTTCCTATCCCCACAATACAGTAATATAATAGGTTATACTGAATACTTTAGAAATTAGGGCCATTTTTACATAATATTTTTGATGACCTTCAAATGTTGTTATGTCACTTCTATTTATCATTCCTAATACTCAAAAACAATATTTTTCTAAGTATTCGCAGCTCTGTGTTCAGAACAGATCATTTTCATTTAATTCTCAGTATTTTGGGCTGGCTGTGAAAAAGAAAAACTGAAAATAATATTTTTCATAAAAGGTTCCTTTTGTTCATTTCGTTATATACCATATTTTTCTCAGAAGTGTGATTTAAACCGTTAGAACACCGGCGATTGAACATCGCCGTTTGAATGCAAGGACGTCTGAGCGCAAGACCTTTGAACCTAAAGACGTTTAAACGAGAAACGTAAAACAGTAAAATGAACCTTGTTGGCCACATTAAAACAGCCACATTAAAACAATTTAAAGCATTAAAACATTAAATTCAAGGTGTTGCAAAAAATGTCAAATATAATTAGGTACATTAATTTGATTGAACGATGATAGGTATGAAATATGTTTTAAGTAAAGTAAAGCCATTGTTATTAATTATTCCCATTATATTGGTATTAGTTAAATTCCATCTCGTTGACTTATTATTACCAGTAATTCAACTATTAAATGTTCTTCCTCATGTAACCACTGATGTTGCTGTTCATTCATAATTTGATCTTTATTACGATTTCACGCTGTTTGACCTTGGTGAAAATAATTATGGGGATTCTCAGCAAGAAAGGAAACGAAAATTTTTTATGTACTCGATCACAAAAGTGATTGTTGTGAAAAGAATGAGATTCTTTAGTACGACACTTTTGTTTTTTTTTTAATAATTGTGGTCCTAGGCAGGCTAAGCTTAGTCTAAGGTGCTACAGTACTAATTAACACGTGGGAAGATGCATGGGATGATTTTGAATTGCCAAGAAATGCATATGAATGGCCACCTTCGATTTTTTCATATCGTGAGTGAGAGAAAAACAAGAACTATGAAGACCATTTCAGAATTTAGACGGCCTGCAGAAGAATGTGCATAGCGCCCGTTTGATATGACGAGTTATCTACTGCAAATGTGGCCCGCTGTGGTATCAAAGAATGTAATTCAGCAGCGCAATAGCCATTGTACCGTACTATCGGTACAATGGCTATTGCATTCTACCGATTGAAGACTTGAAACTATTCTTCTTTGGTCAAGGGACTGGATATGAGAAGATAAGGACGAGTTATTTATAAGCCTAATCGCTCTTCTTCTCAAAGGTGAGAATTATATTCTAGATGTGGTCGAATTTGGGCCTTATATAGGAAAAAGAGTTGGCGGGAGGTAAAATACTGCTTAGAGCTGTACAGAAAGGCTGTTTCACGAACAATAGCTTTAGTAGCTAACAGAAGATGGTTAACCGATCATATATTTGAAGATACGGTCAATTCCAACTCAGTAATCCAGTTTGAAAACATAAGACTTGAGCTATTTACACTTATCATAGGAAATGATGGATTTTTTTTAGGTAACACTGAATTGTGCTAGCAATAAAATTAACTAGTTTATTACTTCCCCATTCAATGATACGTTGAATGTCTGTTTCAGCTTTAATCTGATTTAATTTGATTTGGGATAGAAGGTGGATTACTATTGTCAGTAGACTGAGAGGAACTACAATGAAGAGTGCTGTAGTCACCAAAGTAATAGATCGGGTTTGTCGTTGGAGAAGCATGTGGGGAAATAAAGATGTACCAAAGTTATTACTGATGGCTTTAGCTAACGACCAAAATGTACGTCTGCCCAAAGGAAATGTAGCTAGTTCATTGCATTTTCGTTGTCCAAACAACTTTTTAGCTTTGGTGATAACACTTTCGCGGGAGTTTCTAGCGCCAACGTAGTCTGCATGACACCCGACCATTTTATTAGATTTCCATTTGATATAAGATTTATTTTTCAAAGATATTGCATAAGCACAAGCCCTATTCAACCGGGGTTGGGACGAGTATCACCGATATGATTTTGTTTTTTGGGAATGTATAACTCCATGTCCATGAGGATGACTTCAGATACTGATAGAGCAATGTCGGAACGCGAAGACGATTTAAAGCAATACCCATAATATGGGAAGGCTACCAAGAAATCTCATAAACTACTCCATTTAGCTGATTTAAAATACCACAAGGTTCTATCAGTATTGCGAACAAGACAGGAATTAGATACAATAGATGCTATTTCTATTAAACAGTGGCTAGATACACCTAGTGAGGAAAGAACCGAAGGTTTTATAAGCAAGTGGATTTCATGTAATAAGGGGTCTAGAAGATGTGGAGTATGGTTAGGGTTATCAGGGATTCCTGTGGGTTCGGAAATAATTTGTGTGAGAGCACAACGAAATAGCAAACTGCTCAGAAAAACGCACTAGACAACGTTTATAAAAGTATGTTGTGTTCTTAAAATATCATTTTCAGTTTTTCTTGTTCAAAGTCAGCTTAAATTATTGAGAACTAATTGAAAATATTTTAAATAGCTGTAAATATTTACAAAAATATTGTATAGGGAATGATAAATAGAAATAGAAAAACATCAAAGAAAAAAAATGTTTCTAATTTCTAAAGCAGTCAGTATGACATATTGTAAGTTATGTTGTGGGGATAGAAACAGTGAGCAGAAAAATACAATAGTGTACAAAGTTTAACAAAATACAAATTCTTAAAACTGCAATAATTTAAAAAGTGTCAATTTTAGGTATAGGAAACCCAATATAAAATCGAAAGAGAGTTTATTTCTCTATCTAAATCACTTACAAAATACAGGGTGTTCCATTAAAGAAATTGGGTTATGGCCAATCGAAATATTAAGTTATTGTACCACCGTAGCAAACGCCCCGTACAATGGAATTTAACTTTTAATTTTACGGATGACAGTAGATGATCTTGACAAACGTTTGACAAAATATTTTTGATTAACCTGTCACAATGTGGCCGCTACAGATTTTATTCCTTCTGTTATATACAGGGTGTTCAGTTTAAAATATTTAAATTGGATACTGGTATCAGAAAATGCAACACCCTGTAGAATTGTAGATATTTTTAGGTTACGGAGAAGCTAATGCACAACTTACATATATAGATATTCTCTATCTAAAATAGTTAGGAGCAACATAAGAATTGCGCACTAATTTTACACCCTGTATATGCTGCTATTGTCAACAGCTTCTGTTTAAATCATGCGTTTCTTAATTTAATAATAAATAAAGCCTTGATCGACCGAGATCGTATTAAATTAACACAGTGCTTAATAATGTTTTTGATATTGCGATTGCACCATGCCTGCTTTCCATTAAAGGTTCCTTGATATTAAAAAAATTGAATAGATATTAATGTAACTTCAAGTTATTGCATGTATTCCTGATGTTTTCTTTGCACGTATTGGATGTATTTTGATTTTACTGCAGTTCCCTTTTCATGCCGTACGTGTGTATTGTATTTTTTTTTAGGTATTACTTACATATACATTCAATTTTACACACCAGGTAAGCAGAAAGATTTCAAGCTACGTGATCGTGTACAAGCGTCATAAATTGCACTTATACATGGGGGTTTTCCTCATACACATGTAGCGGTATGGTCATTGCATATACGCACACCATGTGCGGCTACTGAGGCGAATGCTGGGGTAGTATTTTCCCCCTCAGAACCTTAACTCCGTTCCTTCCGATCCTATCCTGACCACACCCATCCTTAATCCTACCATGCATATATACGTAATGTATGTATGTATGCTGGGAATTCATGATTGTGACTGAAGGAGCTTGGAAAGCTCAAACAGCCCGCCCTTTTTATACACTAATGCTAAATCGACTTATTAGCTCATTTTACCACGTTTGGAAAAGTTTCGCCAAGATCACACAAGATCAAAACATATTATGTACTTCAAATTTGGTATTTAAGCTTGTTTTGATTTCTTCTGGAGCTGATTATATTTTGGGAAAAATTCGGCGAAGGAGAGGCGAGGTTTATTAGGGGCAGCTTTTAGTTTTTATCATATTTATGAAACAACTATATATTTCAAAGATATAAAAACAAAAACATATCGATTAATTATGTTCTATGTAATTTTTTGATAAGACGAGTAATTTAGCGGCAAAAAAATTTCTAAGGAAAACTAAAGTGTATTAATAAAGTATATTTCAAAAAAATGTTTTAACGTTGTACGTTAAAAAAACAAAAAATATTATTTTAAGCTGAGCCGCTGCTGTAGATTTAAATTTCGTCCGGCTCATCATATACATCATGTGCAAATTCGTAAAAGCGCAATATGTGTAATTTGAAAATAATTAAATAAGTAAGATAAACATGATGATCACGTATAATCTATTACCTGAAACATTATTTTCGTCAATGACAACGTCTTGCACGAATGTTGGAAGTTGTCCATCAAACCAATCGAACTCATATCGCCCGACTATTTCCTGCCAACCATTTTCTACGGCCACCTTTATGGTTTTATTTGATTGGATGGGTCGTACCTTTTTGCATGTATTTTAAAAGATTCGTCGTTATCTTTAAATTTGCACGTCTTTGAAAAAATTGCGAAACGTGCTTCATTAACAGTTTCAATTCCTTTTGATTGTATAATCGGGAGACAAATTCCTCAATCTTAATAATTACATATGAACGATTATCGTCATTCAATGCGCTTAAATTCGCAAAGGCTGTTTGGCAGTCTTCAAACTGAATCAGTAATCTACTGATTCGCTTTTTTCCTTTTCTGAAAAATGTCGGGTTTTGATCGCAGCCAGTGAAGGCGTGCAGAGCTAGAGGAGCAAAACAACTCGATTGTCCAAATTTTTCGTGAATTTCAGTGATATTGATACATCGTAATGCGTTGCCAACGCCAAATTTCATCTAAATCTTCACATCACTCTTTCATATTTCCAAAAATTATTATCAATATATCCGTATCGGAGCACTCGATACAGACATTCGTAGCAAAATACAAGTTACAAATTTGTTAGACAATTTTTGTATCTGCTTCTTCATATTAAGGGCATGAAAAAACGTCTACAACGCTCTTTATAACCGTGTCATTTTCAACAGTATATCTATAGCAGTTGTCAAAATTTAAATATACTGTTTTATTACGGGAGCTATCTCAGCCTTTTCCCAATCTTGAGTAAAAATTTCACAAGAGCTTGAACTTTATGTTCCTCAATTCTTTATTGAAATCCGCAGGACAGGCCTGGCCCTCTCCGGTAATGTGATAATCTTGTTTTTAACTTGTGTGTCTAATAGCATGCTATTCTATCTTTTAGGGAGGGCGACTTGTATTTGTCGAAAACTATTGAAACATATCTACCCTTTTGACTTACGACAGCATTTAAAATTTGTTTTGATATTAATCCAAACGTCAAATTTACATCATTGTAACTCAAATTGAACTTGTTGCGAATTTTCAATATATTTTTGCATGTAACAAGAGTTTGTTCTTCAAATAATTTTATTTCACTGTGTTTTTTCAAACAAATAATACATAAAGGACGCGAACTTCCATCCATTTTAGTTTATAAATTTTTATAGAAACACACAACTGCACTGTAATAACGCTACGAAAATACTGATGCTTTGCTATTTGAAAACATGTGCTGTTTCAAAAAAAGAGACGGGATGTCTATTATAAAGAAAAGAAAAAGAGGGGAGATCTCTTAGAAAGACTCACATAGTATAAGACGACAAACTACGATACCTTCGACAAAACACCTTCTTTTATTTTAAAATAAGGGTTCCGTTAGGGAATATAAGATTCTCAAAAATATAGAAGACTGTACTGTATATTTTTAAATTATTAATTCAAAATATTTAAATAATCGTAGAAGGGCAAGGCGCAACATTTTATCGGAGACTGACGGCATCTGTTACAGAAATATACTGATTGACTATATTTTTTGTAATTTTATTATAATAATATTTCTCACCGGTATACTAAATTTCGGATTTTCGAAAGTACTTGCACGATAGATCGATTTTTTACCACTTTAACGCGTGACTGACGCGCCCGGTTACAATGTTTACATGCCTGTCGATCGTAAAACTTATTTTTAATTAATATAGTGCTCCCAAATTAATTTTCAGGTTCCAGAAAGTAGTTGCGAGGTATATAGTTTTTTTACATAATTAAAGCCGCCCCGCGCCAAATGCTAACGAAACCGGATGACTGACTGCAGGCTATTTCTCTACTCCATCAATGTGACGTAATATGAAAAAATCTACCTCAAGAAAATGCTAGCAGTTTTTGGTCGCTCGCCCCTCGGTTTATAAGCGAGGTTAGCAATTAGAAATGAGACAAAAGAATCACCACGTAAAATATGCTATTATTTCTTCAAATCTAACCTAGGCCTAGTTATTTTTAAGACAAAGTGTTCGTGGGTCTACCATTAACCTGGATTTGTATAGGTTGTTTTGCAAAACGTTAGACGTGTGTAGCTATGAATTCCGCAAAATAAAACACTACTGTAAATTAAAGTTGACATTAGGAGAAACTGGAAGCGTTTTCGCAATTTGTTACTTTACAGTCACTGGTGAGCGGCGCTAAAGTCCTTTAGCGCCGCTCGAGAATGGCAACAATAAAATGACAATTTAGTATCTTGTATTCCGTTACTAAATATCATGTTTACTGACGTTTGAAGAAAAAAATTTTTATTAAAACTTGTTTCATTTCATTTAATTGCCACTTTGTTTTTGGAAAGTCGTGCTTTGTTGTTCCACACCAGATATTTTCAATTGAAATAGGTGGTTTAGTTATCAACCTCTAATTTAATCCTGTGTTGTGTGTTTATATTTATATTTGTGTTGTGTCCTTTATTGTCATACTAATTTTAAGTAAGTTTCCGGTTTAAAAAACAATTAATTGTGCACGGTCATAAAATTTAGTTTCATAAACATCAAATAGACCGTCGAAGTATCGCACCTGAGTGGCTGATAAAGTTTATAAAGAAATAGTTTTTAATTTGATCACCTATTTTTCATAACCTATTTAAACAGAAATATGGTATTTAAAAATTTAGTCAATTTCTTTCTTGATATATTAGCATTGTATATTACAATAATTTTAGGTTTCTCTCTTAAACTCGTTTTAACAATATTTTGGCAATTTAGATGTAATCATCACCTATTTCTACTAAATTTTTACCAGCATGGAGAACTTTGGTTATTACACCTTGCAATTACATAACAATAGGCGTTAGGCAGGTTTTGTTTTGATAACAACTTTTTCTCAAAAAAGTACTAGTGTTATTAGGAATGTAATCATACTTTTTTTTAAGGTTTTTACTTTGCATTATCGGATAACAGAAAAACAGTCGGTTTTTCTTTTTTCAAAAGTTCAGAAACTTATTTGATCTCAGACACTTAAGTATACTGCCGTCCTAAGCAAGAAGGCAGTATCTCTAATTTTGCTTGTTTTCGATATTTTCCTGTCTATAGTTTCCTTGCATCGTAATACGGCCCCTTCCAAGCTATTAAAGCAGTTAGTCTGATCTGTCATTAAATATTCCTAGCTAAAATGCAGTATGAACCTTTTACAAGTCTTAAGGGCGGTATCTGCGACGAAATCTGGCTACTACAGGGCATCAGATGCCCCATAATAACCATTCGTCTGTTGTTTTGTAGCGAAACTTGTTAGCGCCTGTCATTCAGTTGTAGAGCTGCCATCACCTAAATTGCCGACGCCCGATAAACACGGCAAAAATCCCGGACATTTGGGCGAAATATGGTTTTTTCCCCGAACACCTCTGAAAAAATATTTTTTGCAACAAAAATAAAAACATCGTTATAATTTTTTAATTTTTATTCATTTATACAGCTTGTTATTAAAATCGAATTAGGTACGTATGTAACCGCATCAAATAATAGACATTTTTAATAGATTTAAACACTCTTTCTGAGGTAATATGGTAACAAACTTAATTAGAAACGCTCTTCTTTTTGGCATCAATCAAATTATTATATAATACTACTAATATTATTATTAGTAATAACCTAATAACTAACTAACTATAATACTTTATAATTTTAGAATAAACTGGACACTAACTACACCAATGATATTTTCAGTCACTATTTGTTGATTGTAAATTAAAAGTACTTAAGTAACTGCTAAAACTTTTAATTTTAACGAGATCAATTTTTTTTTTACTTATTTTGGTATTTTTCAGTCTTCCCAATTTTCGCTAAAATATCTTTCTTTTCCAACAAGAATTTGTAAAAGTTGGAACAACTCAGGTCCTTGAAATTATACTTGATTTGGATAAACCGTGTGTATGTTTAGCGAGTTTCTTTCTTTCGTCCATTGATGCGTGACTAGCGAAAGCACTTTCTCTACGTTCGCATTGTGAGCTGGTATACAAAAATAATACTGTGCGATTTTAAGCAGTTCAGAATATAAATCGGCGTTAGGTGTTTTAAAAAAATTTAGCCACAGCTGGTTTGCGCTTAAAAGCTTATCGCCGTCAGTAAGGTTCATGCTATAAGCTTTTAAGTTTGTCCATTCGTCAATCAGCTTCGTGTCATCGATTTCGATGTTAATTTCCTTGAGGAATAGGACTGTTTTTTCCATCAGAAATTGGAGTACTTTCAGTGATGTATCGCAACATCATCCAGTTGAATTTGTCAAAGTCCTTCATTGGTTTTTCCCACTTTTATATGTATGATTTCATTTCTCTGTAAAAATCTGTACAATTTTTTTTGAACTCGTTTTTCGTGTTTTCATCTTGTTTGTTCAAAATACTTTGTGCCTTCAGAGGTACAAAGTTTTCTTTCATTCTATCTTCTAACGTTTTATTCAGAGACGCCAATATGTTTCTGGTTTCGATAATGGAGTTATCACTTTTTTCCAACTTTTCGATTTTTCCATGGAAAACGTACATCACTGAATGAATGAGAAACATATATGCCTCTGATAGTGGGTCTTCAAAAAACTTTTTGATCAAAACGGGAGGTCCATCCAAGCTTTCAAAATAACTTTTCAAGGCCTCGTACATTTTCAAAAACCTCTCGATTGCGGGAAAAAGACTTAGCCATCGTGTTTTTGAGTGAAATAAAAGATGCTTGTATTCCGATTCAGCAGCTGCACAGAATTCCTTGAGAGCTTCTGTGTGAACTGTATAAATTGAGAAAAAGTTGTATATTTTCAATATCGTCGTCTCTACGTCAATAGGAAGTATGTCGCATCCATGGTGCACAGCGTTATAAAGTATATGGGCAGAACATCCCATGCCGACAATATTTGGATTAAGTTTACTTTTCAGTTTGTAGAAGACATTATTTGTCCCTGATCTAGTGCTCACGCTGAAGTTTGTGTTGCAGTTGTCGCCATAAAATGCTATACACTTCGATAGAAGATCATGCTCCCGAAGTTGTTTCATAATAATCTCAACAATTGTGTCAGATGTCTCATTTTCAGTAGACTCGATTTCAAGGAGCTTTGATGTGATACCATTTTTTTGTTTATCAAAATACTGAATGATGATGGGGAATAATTTAGTACTGCCGTGATTACTAGCATCTGTGGATACACTTACGAATGCAATCTATTAGATCACTTTGGAGTTCGGCAATTGTTAAAGGGCATAACACGTTATTTACAATAGCTGTAGCTTTCGTGCGATTACATGTCATGTTTTTTGCCGTATTTGACTCCGAAAACATTACTTGGTTAAGGGAATTACTACAATCCAAAGAATTGAATGACATGTGGTGATTGACTGTGTGGTAAGCCATTGCGCCTTCGGCTGCTCGAATAAGATTTTCTTCTGTGCTAGGTCTAGTTTTTTCAAAGAATTCCTGGATGTTTGAACTACTAGCTTGGCTTTTCGAATTAGCTTTGTGTTTTTGTGTATTAAGGTACTCTTTAATGTCGCAAACACCTTTATTTGAAATGGAAATATTTGTAGAACAAATCGTGCACTGTACTTCCCAGTCATATTTTCCTCTTTTCAACAGAATATTTTCTTTGCAATTCGCTGTTGAACGTGCATTTACGCTTGGGCATTTTGATCTGAAAAGCAATAAAGGGAAAATCAGAATTCTGTAGGCTATTAACATACGTACTCAAAAAAGTTATCATACTCGTAGGTAGGTACTCAAAAAAAGTGACAAAATAATATGTGAACTTACGTAAATTGCTGTGCCGCAATATCGAAGTGGTATCAACGCGCGAAACACACATGCAATTCACCTGCCTGCGTGCGTACGACTGAGTGAGTGAGTGCTGGCGGAGGCGAGCACCACCCGTCGCGGGGGCACAGGTGGGGGCGTTCGATCATTCGACTATTTTGCCGTGCCCTCTTGAATGCGGCTTATTATGAATGAATGTTTATTAAGATTTATTTCAATTTATCGCTTATCTTTAAAAGAATTGGGGTTCCCCTGACAACAAAAGTGCCCGGGTTTCACCCGGACACTTTTTTAAAACCCTGCCGGACGGCCCCCGGACGCCCTTCAAACTAGGACAAATCCGGGGAATCCCGGACGCATGACAGCCCTACTCAGTTGTGATGTTATGTTCATTCAGTGAGTCAATAGGGTACCGGACAGTAATAAGAAACAAATCTCAAATGTAATTAAAAATGAAGTTTCTAATGTTAAAATCATCATTCGATCAAAATTTTTGTTAAATAATACGAATATATATTTTTAAATCAATAAAATCAAATCTTATATTTACATTATTCTTTATGTAAAATGAAACACCAATCACGGCGCATGAGGTCATATGTACGTAAACAAAACAAACTTGACAAGCCACAAGTGCTCTGAAGTTATTTTCTGGTTTTTCTGCCTTCTACTTAATATTTTCGGGGGTAATATAACTAGTGTTATGATTATCATTGATGATATCTCGAGTTAAAACAGATGAAAATTGAACGAGTGCGAAGGACGAGTTCAATTTTTTAAAGGTTTTAACGAGTGGTATCATCGATTATTAATCATAAAACGTGTTGGTAAGAGAATATAATGAACGTTAATAGAAAATATATTTTTTTAAAGTCTACAATTTGAAACGATCTGTCACTTTGACAGTAAACGATTTTATTCATTAAAATCATGTGACAGTCAACATGCGGTGATAAAATTATCAGCGATGCGATAGCCTATTCAGCCATTTCGTTTTTGTATTTTAACCAATGAAAGCAATCAAAAATGTACCGTGTGACATGTGAATTATATTCTCACAAGTATAACACAGATCAGAGAGAAGGAATTCTGTGGTTTTAAACATGGAATCAGAATATATGAAAGCCTATAGTCGGAATCTCCCAAGATTTGATATAATAACGGTCGGCAATTTCTTTGCTAATTCGAACTTTTATGCTGTCGAGTTTCGTAATGTGATATCTCATATAATTTTCCATATCATTTGGATCCACACCAACGATATATTTTCCGCTTGATTTAATCAGAAAATTAGCAAAAACTCTTACTTAACACCTTACACTTTAATTTTTTAGTCTGCGCGGCAATTTGAAAAAAAAATATATTTAGACATTATTTTATGCACTTGAAATGCTTTATTTATGTAAAATTAAATTTTTCATGACTTTATAAACCCATAATGATTAATTTGAAACACTTTCTAAAAAGTTGTCCGGTAGCCTATTATTGTAAGAGTGTATTTGAGAATTTCAAATCCGGTGACAGAAGTAAGTTTTACTTTTATATTCATTATTTAATAGCTTATAAACTAATTTTTCATAATCATCATAGAAAGTACACTTTTTGTTAGCCTTTGGAATTAAATCAGATAATAAATTATGTCACTATCCTCCGGTTGCAAGAAAGTACTTAAATTTGTGTTTTACTCGCGCTTAATTTAATTTGATGTATATAAACTAAAACTGTGAAAATAAAAATAAAACCTTTATAATACAGGCAGAATCAAACTAATCGCGAGTAAAATACTTGTAACTGTGCTTGTTTGTATTAACTGTCAGGAGTATTGTGTGATTTATACGATCATTTACCAGATGGCATCTTCAACAGGCTTACAAAAATATTTACTTAAGTACTTAAGTACTAGTAAGTAATTATTTATTTATGCTCCGTTTCAGGTTGTTAAAGTATCTGTAACACAATGATCCCGTGGTAAGAAAATATTAAAAATGCTGGAAATAGAACCCAGGGATGAAATTTGTGACAATAAAGAGTGCGAAAATGAAGAACAAAAAACTAAAGTACATACAAATTTACAATCTGTCATATTCGAAACCATTCAAAGAGATAAATTTCATTTTTACGCTCCAGGATCTACTTGAAGAGATTTTCAAGTCGACTCAGATGACTCGCTTAAACATGTCGCATTCCAAAGAGTTATCTCATACATATACTGAATCAGATACTAATTCAAATGCTAGTAATGATAACCTTTAAAAGTAGTGAACCGTAACTTGCCTTCTATCAATAATGTGGATATGACAACTGTTTGGTTTGGACAACGCTTTGGTTTCGATCACTACTGCTACACCTACCAAACTTCCGGAAGAACAAGATACTTAAAAAGGGGGAGGTCAGGAAGAGAAAAAGGTCTGATAAAACTAAGCTAGAATGAAAAGAAGAAACAACGAGCTAAACACTATATTCGACCTGGATGTGTTAAGTGTCAGAAAAAATGCAAGACCTTATTTAATAGCAACGAGCGGTCTATAATAAACAATCAATATCAGTTAATGGATTAGCAGGAAAGAAGAATTTTTTTTTTCTTCAAATGTTTCAGTGCAGGATGTGAAGAGAAGACGAGGTAGCACAGAAAGTAATCGAAATAGGACATTTAAGTATTTTTTAAAAAGTGAAGAGGAAAAACATGAAGTTTGCAAACCTTTTTTTCTGAGCACGCTGGAATATGATCCCAAGAACGATAGAGTTATCACAAATGTTTTAGCAACCCATGTCAATATTGTACCGTCTTGTGACAGACAAGGAAAACAAAAACTCCAAAAAAAGATCGAGAATTAATAAGAACTCATGTTAAGTCTTTTAATCCTTCTGTTTGCCATTACCAGAGAGCACATGCTCCAAACCGAAGATATCTTCCTAGCGACATTATCATTCGAGACATGCACAGAGATTTTGTTACAACAGCTTACCCAAATAAAAAACTTCATATGAGTTATACAGAAAATGTGTTTCTAAGGATTTTAATATATCCTTTGCATCACTAGGTCACGAGGAATGTGAGTTGTGTGAATGTTTTATGCTTCACAATCCCGAACATAACGAAAATGTATTATCTGAAGACTGCAACGATTGTATCTTCTTTAAAAAAGCATATCGAATCGTCTAAGGCAAGTCGAGAAAACTACAGATTTGATGCTGAATATGATTTTCCTTCAAGTACAGTATGTGTTTCAGCTAACTTGGAAAAAGTAATTATGTTGCCCAGAATTCACATGTTCAAAAAGGTATTATTTTTTCAAAAAATTATTGTATTTAACGAAAGCTTCGCACCTGTTGGCACAAAACAGACAATCAAGTCCTTTGCATGCTTATGGCACGAATGCATATCAGGTAGGAAGGAGGAAGATTTTATTAGTACGTGCCATGCATTTATGTTGCTCTACCGTTATGCAGCAAATGTTGTTATTTGGCTTGACAACTGTGCAGGACAAAACAAAAATTGGTCACTGTTTTCTTATTTAATATACAGGTATGGAAAAACATTATTGCGGGTATGACTTATAATAAGCTAGAAAGAAACCCAATAAGCATTATACGAGTGTGAGAGAGACATAACTTTACCGATGTCGCCACATATTTGCACAAAATATGAACTACTTAAGTCTCCTTCAATCTAGATTCAACATTTCTAACGAAACCAACGCAATTAAGATGATGTTGAAAAGTCGCGTGTTCTTTGAAACTATAAGTAAATACTTACACTTAAACATTAAATGATGAACATTGAAGTTTACTGTAATTGAGGATTTATGACATGGTTCGATTACTACTCGTAAGAAGAACCAAGAAGAAACTTATGAGAGCTACCAACAAGAACATTAACATTTACATTGATAGTATAACTTAAGTTTCAAGTGTGCTTTAGCATTATAATTCTTAGTGAAAAACCAACTATTTTTAAAATGAACAGAATACACTTTTTCAACACTCTATAAGATTTTCTAAAAGACCTCCACCTTGCGCAAGGCAGTAACCCAATCTGTGATAAAATTCAGTTCTGGTGTTTTCTAACATTTCTTGGGTGATGCTGTTTAAAGAGTCTGTAATTTTGACACGAAGTTCGTCCAAATTGTTCGCACGTTCATGACTGTGCCCATAAATATGCCATTGAACTCTTATTGCAATATGAGCAGGACAGCCATCTTCTTGATACCAAATGTCATCAAAATTTATATTGAGGCGTTGAACAGCTGGAACTATCTGGTTTCTCAACAGTTCTAAATATTTGTCCGCATTCAAGTTTCCATTGATAAAAATGGGCCAATTATGGAATTGCCTAGAATTCCTGCCCACACATTAACTTATTGGGGGTATTGTGTCCAGTAAGGAATACTAATGTGTTTGTTTTCCCGAGAGTAACCAACAGCACAGACGGATGGTGATGGCCATGTAAGTTGAAAGAACACTCGTTGGTAAACAAAATATATTCAATAAATCTTTCGTTTTCATTAGTCCGATTCATCATATCTTCACAAAATTCCATACGCTTTTGATGATCTTCTGAAAAAATTTCTTGTGTAGTTTGCAACTTATAGCAACGGTATTTATTCCTTTTCAAGATATTGTTCTTGGTTCAATATTCATTTCTTCAGAGATTGTTGTACTATTGCACGGGAAATTAGTTTCTGCTAAACTACACACTGCAATTTCTTGGAGTTCGCGCTCATCGTTTAAGTTACAACCAGGATGCTCATCATTACCATCAATGCTACTGCATTTTCTACAATTATTTAAACATCCACATTTTTCAAATTTACAAACAATACGCATAATCGTACTTTCTGATGGAATTGGCCTGTTTTCAAAGGAAAAAGCAAACCTGCCCATTATTTCTTGTGCAGTACTTCCTGAATAATACCATTTAATAATCTGTATTTTTTCTTCAGTGGAATACATGAGTATTTTGTCGGACTTGCAAAAACACTGATCTCGTTGACAGTACCAATTAAATGTGTCATTGATACTAGCCTACTCAAAAGACGCATGTGTGGCATAAGCGCTTTTAGTTTATTGTGTATTCTATCTCACTTAGCACGTGAACTGATTGTACTGTCTTTATTTTACTTATTATAAGCCAGACCCGCGATAATATCTTTTCATTCCTGTATATTATAAATTCCGATCAAATTGCAGCTCAAACGCTAACATTTAGATACTTTGAACCAGGTCATATATTTATTAGTGGAGTTGATCGGCCTATTTCTACAGCTTTGCTTTTTGAGCGCGACGTTTCGGAAGCGGGTTCTGCTTCCGTCATCAGGCTTAGTCCTGAGAAGGACTGTTTTCGCATTCAGTCGAATTCATAAGCGCTTAACTACTCTCAGATTCGAATTCGGTACCTTTCACTTACTAGTCTGACACCTTTACCGCTGAGCCACTGAGTAATCCAATATATATATATATATATATATATATATATATATATATATATATAACTTTTTCGTGGTTGCGCAGAAGTTTATTGCGCATGTTGCGCCGGAACTTCTTGCGTAGGTGTATTACGCTTAAGCTCTTCGCGCATTATTGGAATCCATATGGGTTTCATTTCTACACTAGCTTAGCTTGTTGGATTTTCTGCTAGTGCGATGTATGTGGCTTCTTTGAGTTTCCGACGAGTTGTGGAAATAGGCTGATCAACTCCACCAATAGGAAACCACAGTTACAAAATACTTATAATACAGAACATACATTTATGACGGCTGACAGTTTCCACCACCTGGTGGAACTGTCTTTGCAGCGAATGAAAAAGGTATACGACTTCGACGATTTTGTTAGGTGTGTCTAGTCTTAAAATTCCGGTAAAGTTGTTATTAAAGAAATGAATCAAGAGTTCAATATCTGTCTGGATAATTCGTCGGGGTATAAAATAAATCGTACCATAGCTAGAACCTACTTGAAAGAAATGCTGGAAGTTATTGCTAGGCGAGGTACTTTTAATTTGTTTTACAAAACAAGTTTTAATACCAATGAAATGGAGCTAAATTTTTAAAAATAAAATTAGTAAAAGGAGACTTTAGAACACCCCCAGTCATCTCTACACCAAGGGGAATTAAAGAGGAGAGAAAGCAAATGATTATCCAAAATTTGCTAACATTAATCCCTGAAAATCGGAGGCAATTTTGGCAGGGCTTGAGGAGATACTGTCTTTTTCCTTAGGACGGCAGTATAGACCTCTATATTAACATCATTTATTTAAACACGCATTGCTACTTTAAGAAGTATAAAATCTCAAAATCTTATAATAAAGAATGAAGAAAGGTGTATTTATTGCAAAAATAAGCATTATAAGCGGTAGTAATTATGAATACACTTGAAATTAGAAATAAGTAATTTTATATACGACCACAAAAGGTATTAACATAGTTTTTGTGTCGATATTTTATGCTTAAATATAAAGAAAGCCGGATATAAATTGGGCACATCATTTTTTATTAGCGCTATGTTGACATAAGAACATGTTCACTTTCTTGTTTTCAACTGTAATTTATGTACTTATTCGCAATAATTTAGCTCTTACTGGCAAATTTTGGTTAAAGTAATTAAACATATGGAAAGCTTAAATTTTAGTCCCTCTGCAGATTGAAATGATCTGATATTACGTTTTTAAGGAAATTGGATGAACTTTCATGACTGATTTATTAAACTAGAATAGGAAGTCTTTCGGTTAATAGCGATTAAGACAGTTACGTAATAATTTATTGGTCATATAATTATTCAGTAATTATGGGTAAATAAGTAGTAATTATTTTTATCTTTGTAGGTCGATATGTGCGCGATAACATCTAAGGAATATGTACCGCCAGAAGTGAGAAATATGAATGGATTCTACAAGTACAACCACAATCTGTCTCAGCAAAAGCAGAGCTGCGGAAGATCTCACGACCGAGAGTGGGAGTCCACAGTCAATGGACGTGCGAAACCGCGGGTCGTCGCAGTACCTACCCTAACACAGCCCGTTGAAGACGCGAAGCGCGATAAGATTGACCGCAAGAACTCACGTACCGTGGATGCACATAACATCAAAAACATTAACTCAGAATCGAAGTCACTCAAATCTTTTTATTTAAAATCACACATGGAATCCGCCGAAAGGCACCATCTGAACACACACAATCGTAGTCATACAGCCGCGTCATCAAAAACTTTTACAAATCAATCAAAAACTAAACAATTGCATGCTCATCAGTCTTACAGCAGAAGTAATACACAAAGAGCTATGCCGGCTGAGGTTCAAAAAGTGAAAGGGGTTGTTGGTTATCAAAGCAGAGTGGATTATATTGGGGGTGGTATTGTGGGGCAAGACAGTGGGGTTTATGGGATGTATTCTGAAACAAGATACGCATTTTCTGTCAATGGAATCGCTGGAAATCCGGCACAAACTTCGGCTGCAGCGGCATTTTTTGCAAGGTAGGTTTTTTTAAATATTTGATTCAAGAATTCTGAAACTATTTCAGTTAAAATTTATCATAACAAAATTGAATCGGAGATATGTTTATTGGAATTTGATTATTAACGAGCATCTTCAACGTGCTTTTGTATGCATACACCGTGAATAACTCACCAACATTCAAACAGCGCTTCTTAGGTTCATTTCATTACATGTTTTTATTGTATGCAATATCTGAAGGTACCCAGCATATAGTAAATTGAAAAGCTTTCGTCTATCATCTTATTTACTTCTTTTTATTATAAAATACAATTGAAGACATTTGAATACTAAACAACAAGGATTTACTGTTGTAGGGAAACCAATACCTAAAATTTCAATCTAGTTCGAATATAAAGTTTGCAGGTGAATTCATAGGCGGACTTATATTAACTAAAGTACATATTTAAGAACCATTTGAGACATTTCACATAAAGCTGCAATCACTTCTAGTAAGGTACAAATACTTACCGTTTTACCATTTTACTTTAGTGTCAACGTAATTTATTCTTGAAATATTTGTTAATACAGGAATTAAATTAATTTAAGGCATAATGATTGTTTTTAAGTGTTTTAAGCAACAATTCAAGCATGGCGGTCTTCAATTAACACCAAAATTCTGTGTGAAATATTGGTTAATTTTGTCGAAAAATTTGTAATATGTATACACGACCATTAAATTGAATTATAAGATGTGAATTTCGAAATACAATTTTTTGAACATATTCTGTACAGTTACGTTAAAAACATAGTAAAACCGCAATGCACCAGTCAGTGTACTTACATTAACAAAAGTATGTGTAAAAGATCAAACTAAGTGCTTAAAAGGATTAAAATCTCAAGCACAGTCCTAGATAAAATACCTTTCTTCTACATAACTACGTTACATTACTATGTTACTTTACTACGTTACATTACTACATTATTTTTACTTAACACAGCGTCAATATTTTTTTAGGTCCATGATTTTTTGTGCGCAAAATTACTTACAAAACAATTAAGAATAACGAATCGATTTCATAGAAAGCTTCTTTTGATTGAAATGAATTAGTCACATAACTTTGTGGAGATAAAATACTTAAAAGTATACATTTATACTTGGTTAAAAGAGGTAATTTGCTAGATTGAAACTATTTACTTAAAAGATGTTCAATAAGAAGAATTAATATGTAAAGAAAATCTAATACGTTCAATGTAATGTCGATAATGTTATACGAGATGTATTACCACTGATTAATGTGAATATTATAATAATCCATTGTTTGCTCTTCAAGACAAAAGTAAATACTGGAAGGCGTTGGCGTAAGCCATTGTACCAGACAGTTTCATTGCTTCCGAGATACTGGTATTTAGATAACACTAAGATTTCTTGAAATTCTACATGTAACTGTATCAAAGTATCTATGTTTCTAATAACCATTTAAAGGTTAAACTGTTAGTGAATAATCATTAATCAAAATCCTACTTAATAGGACCCTATTTCGGATAATTTCCTAAAGAAATTCAAATTGCCTTGGCTTTTAAAATGTGGTTCACATGCAATCGTATAATTTGTTTGTTACTTTATCGAAGGTTCAAAATCTTGTGCAAATTTATATACGCCTTCGAAAATTAATTTTATACTAAAATGGAAAACTGTAAAAATACCTCAGTAACTTTTAATACATCTATACGAAAAGATTAAATTTAATCGAAATTATAGTAGAACAAAATTTTGTTGCTTCCGAGCACTACTATGGACGCGTGCTAACTTCACATCGAAAATCGAGATCCAGTTCTGACTAGCTAAATTACTATATTTTGCAAAATTCTAGACTTCCTGATATGAAAACATTTTTTTTTTAAATCAAAAAAATTAAAAATGTTTCAAATAATTGAAAAATTATTTACACTCAACTCAAAACTTCTATGAAAAAAAATTATTTTTTAATTATTCTAATTTTGATGCTAAATCCAATTTTTTTTTTGTGTAACACATTAGTTGTTGATCGGATTGCTTACAGTCATTAGAATTTCTTTCATAACTTTCTAAGTATTATCCAAAGGAGGGGCACGTTTTAAATGTAAAATACCTTTCGGTCAGAATTTAACCAAATTTTGATATGTTCTAGAACTTGACTAATTGATCAAATGTCTTCATTGCCCGAAAGCTCAAAGCTCCAGTTTTTGATGTACAGGGTCTGCAATATCACTATTTGATACTTTCAATATATCATAAAATGGACATTTTTGCCAATATTAACGCAAAACTTAGTGGAATATTATTTTTTTGTGCTACTCGTTACAACCTTTTCTTTACTTTCATTATTTTTGTACATGCACCTGATATACAGGGTGAGACCAAATATATGTATCTGAAAAGAATTATACGGTGGTACTGTTTTGATACTTTTGTGAATGGAAGTTAACACATATATATGTCCATTTAAATTATTATTGCAAGTTAGGTCCCCTAGACGTCCGTTATACAGAGTGTTTCATTTCTTTAATAGATTTAATTGAGTATTATTATACTTCCTAGTTAATTTTCTGATAACTTAATTGAAATGTCTATATTAAAATAAACTATTTGCTAACTGTATATACCTACATAATAGTCACGATGTGTTTATACTGATACTGGGTGTCCAAGTACAAAGGACCAAAGCGATATCTTAAACTTCATATAGGTACGGAAAAAATCGTTAACATAAAAAATTCCTTGCAATTGGACGTCGTTGCGAAATACAAAGCTTTTGGAGATGGACAGATAGAAGGGTTAGATGTACTTCATTTATTATGCTCACTATTTTCTAATAAAGTTTTCAGTAGATTATTTTGATAAAGAAGGCGCTTGTCGAAGTCCATCTTTATTTTGCAAAACTAAGAAAAGAACATTCTTTAAGATACTAGTGTCTTCACTGTTCACACCATCGACAGACCGGTTTCGCAGGTCTACCTCCATCATCACTACCGCTTTGTACAGCCATTGGAAATAAGAAATGTTTATGTAGAAACGTTAATGAACGTATTTTAATACATTAAAAATATCTAAGCTTAATAAGATATCAGTTAACTGAACTGATGAGGCAGAAAACAGTAATTAATTTTTGGTCTTGATATAACCATTGTCATAGAAATCAAAAAGTTGCATAATCAAATGTTAAATGTCTATCACCTCCACATTATTTGCATTTAGTATATGATTTAAAACATTTGTAGAAGGATATTTGATTAGCTCTTGATACCTAGCGTATCCTAAAAACCATAGTACAGCTGCCACATGAGAACAAGTACCTAAAGTTCTGGCACCAGTCTTGCAGGTGCAGTAAGTACCTAATATTGGGTTAGGTTCTTCTTCTTCATTATTCGGCACAAATGAAATCCATAACTGGTAACGAGTAGCATTTCTGAGGCAAGAATATATCCTTACCCGTATAAAACCGGGTTCGTAGTTTTTATTAAATTGATATTGAACCTGGCGGTCCTCTATTTCGTTGTCCTGCATATAAGAAAGAGCAAGCTTTAATTGAAAAATACCTACAGTTAACTCTTTAAGATAGTAATGTGACAAACGTGGGAATGAGGGAACGATAATTTCATTTAAATCAACCCATCTGCCCCTTCTAGCGCGTAAGTTTTCCTCCTCAACCCTGGCTTGAACAACATTTTTTGCTCTTGAACTTTTTGAAGAATATTTTCAGCTAGCTCAATAGTAGCATCTTCCATTAAAATGGGTGGAAAATATTTATTTATAATTGCTCCAGCAATTTTAAGAGAATCAGCAATATTACAAATGTGGCGTGTTTTTATCTTAAAGCTAAAAAATTTAAAAATTGATTTTAAGTGCCCATTGCGTGCTTCTACGATCCACCTGGTTTTTGTAACGAGACGACTATCATTAGCCTCTTCTGTGGATAACTGTAGCTGACCTCTGGGCAAAAAGGCTGACATTTTAAAATTAATACCTAATCTATTTAAAGCTGGAATAGCATCCCAGTCCTCGCGGTCGAGAATGAAAATATCTCCTTCATTAAACCATTCACGCATTCCATTCACATCTCTATTAAATTCACTTATAAGTATGTTAGCATCGTTGTTTTCAGAATTTGAGAAATATGGCCCTTGAATGTCTAGAATAAATCCGCTCGGGGCAACAAACAGACATGGCTTGATAAGATGTTTACCCTTATAAATACAGTAGGACTGTCGCAACAATTCAAAACGAGAACTTTTCTCTATTTCTAGATAAGTACAGTCATTATACACTATAACTTGAGGCCGATCCAGGTTTTGATTATATAGACGATTTGCAAAAGGAGTTACATGATTTTCGATGTAGCTGTCTCTTGTTGTAGCAGTAAATCCAATATTTTGTGGTACAAATCTTGCAGAAAGAGATTGTCTAACTAAAGATATAGCTAAACTGGCTTGTTGTCTTGTAGAATAATTAAAAATAACCGCTAAAAAACTATCACTAAGACCTTGTCGTAACTTGCACAGGAATGCTAAGAGATCTTTTTTACTTACATATCTCAAAGAATTTCCTATTCTAACGGGGTCACAAAAGTTGAAAAGATTATTAAATTGATCTTTGGTTATAGGAGAAACTGCTTTAAATTGAGAATCTGTGAAGTTATTTTCGTCTTCGTAAGCCGTGTGGTAGCTTTTTTTCTTAATTTCCTTACGTAATGCTTGTAAAAAAATATAAATCTCATTACCTGCTAATAATGCCCGATTTACATATCGTAACCCAGGGAGCAGAAACTCAAACAGATTACCATTCTCATCCAAATGAATATTACAGCAGTACGTATTTTCTCTCAACAAAAATATTAATTTTACATTTCATAGATATTTTATGTATATCATTCCCATCGTTACAAATGCAGCATAAGTGAGTTGACCTTTGTAGCACATTTAATCGAAAACAATTTGGATTATTGTCTATTGCTTGAATTTCCCTTACAATAGAAATATTGCAGACATTGCAGATTCGAGTTTCTTCTATTATGATCCGCTCTGGTAGATTTGCTTCGCGGCGACGTGCAATCACAATTTCCTGCTTTATTGCATTTACCTCACCACTCATTTTCACCATAACCCTAGTAACTAAAGCATTTCCACAAGCAAAACATGGAATTCGATTCATTTTTCACATAAACTCTTCAACGATTTTAATTCAAATAGTAGATTTGCAACTAAGCATCAACAATATCACTTAATTAGTGGATTAATTTTTGACGTTTCATAGCCACCTACTGTATTGTTGTTATTTTATAAGTTTGGGAATAGAAAAACATAATAATTGTAGTATGAAAACCGGAAAGAAAAGTGCAAAATCAGAAAAAATCTAGTTGTACGAATAAAAGCAGAAGAAAAAGCTCAACACCACATTACGGTTTTGGTTTAAACAAATAAGTAAATACTAAATATAACTTTATTAGAAAATAGTGAGCATAATAAATGAAGCACATCTAACCTTTCTATCTGTCAATCTCCAAAAGCTTTGTATTTCGCAACGACATCCAATTGCAAGGGATTTTTTATGTTAACGGTTTTTTCCGTACCTATATGAAGTTTAAGATATCGCTTTGGTCCTTTGTACTTGGACACCCAGTATCAGTATAAACACATCGTGACTATTATGTAGGTATATACAGTTAGCAAATAGTTTATTTTAATATAGACATTTCAATTAAGTTATCAGAAAATTAACTAGGAAGTATAATAATACTCAATTAAATCTATTAAAGAAATGAAACACTCTGTATAACGGACATCTAGGGGACTTAACTTGCAATAATAATTTAAATGGACATATATATGTGTTAACTTTCATTCACCAAAATATCAAAACAATACCACCATATAATTCTTTTCAGATACATATATTTGGTCTCACCCTGTATATCAGGTGTATGTACAAACATAATGAAAGTAAAGAAAAGGTTGTAACCAGTAGCACAAAAAAATAACATTCCACTAAGTTTTGCGTTAATATTGGCAAAAATGTCCATTTTATGATATATTGAAAGTATCAAATAGTGATATTACAGACCCTGTATATCAAAAACTGTTGAGCTTTGAGCTTTCGGGCAATGAAGACATTTGATCAATTGGTCAAGTTCTAGAACATATCAAAATTTGGTTAAATTCTGACCAAAAGGTATTTTACATTTAAAACGTGCCCCCTCCTTTACTGTAGGAACTATTGAAACCCTTCAAAATATTGTTCATCTATACCTGGAAAATTTACCACGATTTTCAAGAGTTCTGATTATTTTAAAACAATCCTCGTATACACAATGCCTTTCGAAAGAGTTCCGATGATAAAATTAATTAGATAATTTTTTAAACATTTAGTAAAGAATAGCTCATTTTTCGGATAAATTCATTTTTAAAAATTATATAATTCATTTTAGCGTGGAAATACTTTGGAAAGGCATTGTGCATATCGAGAACTATTTTGGAACTATTGGAACTCTTCAAAATATTTATCGTCAGTACTTAGAAAATTTAAGCTATGCAATTTTTTAAAGTCGAATGATTCTATAAATATTAGTCGGATCGCTTTCGATCATTAGAATTTCCTTCAGAACTTTTCGAATACTATCCAAATGTACTGCGGGAACTATTATAAATTTTAAATTTTTTGTTAACATTTTCTTTTTTTAAGTAAAAGGGCTGTAACTTTTTCATTTTTGATTATAATTTTTTTTTAAATTAGCGAGAACTTTTAGGAATGATGAAATGAACATCAAAAGTTGATGTCAAAATTGAATTTTCAAGTGTTTAATTTTTTAATTTAAAAAAAAATTTCATATCAGGAACTCTAGAACTCCGCAAAATATAATAATTTAGCTAGTGAGAACTACTGGATCTCGATTTTCCATGTGAAGTTAGTACCCCATTTTCAAATTAAAATTTGGAACCGTTAATGAGCGAAACTCTTTTATTTATTATAAAGTACTTCTAAACTGTCTAAAAGGAAGCTAGAACTCTAATCAGAACTATTGCAACTCTTTTTCGAGGTGCTAACTTCACACGGGTCTACTATGGTTTAAACAGAACCTGTTTAATAGACTTATAGTTAGAATTTGTGTATTACCTAGCTTATCATTAGACGTATTTAAATAAAAACATTTGAAAAGATACGAGGGATGTACAGTATTTAATATCCCTAGCATAGAATACAACATTATTTTTCAACATAATCCCCTTGATCGTGAAGACACTTATTCCACCTATGTCACTTGTATCAAGCATATCAACACCTTTCTTGAAAAACTCGGAGTCTTGATCACAGAAGAAGTCTTGCACTGCTGCCTTTTATTTTTAATTTTAATTTTGTGCACCGAAGACTCTTTTAGCTTTGGAAATAATTACAAATCACTGGAAGCTAAGTCAAGGAGTAGGGTGGCTGCTCCATAACTTCAGCGTCATGAATTGCGCTCATAGAGATAAGGCTCTTATGAACTGGGGCGTTGTCCTGATCAAAGAAAATTCCGCGTGACAGTTTTCTTCTTCTTTTTTCTTTAATGCAGTAACGGAGTTTGCTAACTAATGCTGCATAATATTGACCAGTGATTGTGTGACCACGTTACAAAAAATCTACCAGTAAAATTCGTTCGGAATCCCAAAAAACTGTAGCTATTATCTTGCCCGCTGAAGCCTCTACACGAAATTTGCGTGGAGGGGGAGATTCTCGATGACGCCATTCCATATTTTGTTGTTTGAACTCGGGGTCGAAGTGATCAACCCCAGTTTCATCAACCGTAACATAGCGATCGGGGGGAAATATTTAGGATTACGGTTAAACAAGGCTATTGAAAAAGTGGCCCTCAAACGCTTTTGTTCGGGCGTCAACATTCGGGTTACCCATCTTGCTGACACCTTATAAAGTCCTAGTCATTTATTATGATTTCAATCGTACCATCTGAAAGGCCTGTTATTTCCGCTACACGTCTTGTTGTCCATCTTCTTTGATCATGTCATTCACAGAAACAACATTTTCTGGAGTACACGCAGAATACGGCCGACCAGTATGTTCGAAAGTTGTTCTGCCACATTTGAACACTCGAGGCCAATTCTTTACTATTCGATAGTAAGGAGCACGCCAACCATATTTGTGTAAATTTCTTTAGGTGTTAAACCTTTCTTTTGTAGGTACTTGATGACAGCATGAAGCTCACTGTTTACTATGGTTACTAGGGGCAACATATTTCAAAGCCATGCTAGGGGACAACAAATACTGTACATTCCTCGTACTACTTACAATTAAAACGGGAAGTTTCCAATAGCCATGTGAAATAGCTTCACATAATATGATTTATATCAGGGACAAAGAGATCATAAAGTTAAAATTGCGCCAATATCACCTTATTTTTATTTTTGTTCTTTGATTCAGGTGAGTGATAACAAGCTATGTGATATATTAATATATGCCACTTATTACAAACCGTAACTAAAAGGGGTAAGTCATAGTCAAATTAATTAATATACAAATCAAAAACGCTATGATGATAGTAATCCAAACTAGGTAAGTATGCAGTAACGACCATTATCACATGAAAGAATGAATTATTATATTTATGTCCTTAGAAATACCATATCTAATCATTATCTAAAACCAGAAATAAGAAATCTCGAAAAACAGAATATACAGGTAGTTTCTGGCAAACCATTGTGTATTAGAGGCCGATCAACAACTTTAATCTGAAAACTTGCTAACACCGTAGCTTTTCAGGGTCTGTTGAAAGAGAAGGCTCCCTTGATCCTTTCACTTCCGATCTTACCGAAAATTCATATTAATTTTCTTATTTTCGGATTTTCGAAATCTAGAATAAAGTATACGTTATTTGGTACCAAACTTCTTTATGCTTAGCAGCAATGCTAAGGAATTATAGCAGGTACTAATTAACAAAACAAATTCAATTTGCACCTCATAATATTAACAAAAATTTCTCATTTATGATAGTAGGTTACCATGAAAACGAGTACAAAAGCAGGTACGACGAATTTACAATTAATTTGACGTTTTGGTTTAGTTAGTTTTAAACGCAATATTTCCTGAAATATGATGAATGAAATTGAGAAATTGTACCACCTGGCATAAACATGACTAATTGTATTAATTTCATTGCAAGTATTTTTCGATAAACTCATAGTTTTGTGCCTATTGTTTTCAATTTTGTCGTTTTATTATAGTCCGCTGGGTCATAATGACGTTTGCGGGCTATAAAAGACGGTTACATCAAAGAAATTTGGTTATAATTATCATATTATAATGTAATCGTGCATATAAAGGCATTTTATTTAGGGTAGGCCTAGTTTATGCTGGCATATCGAATTTAAAAACTAAATAAGGGATAGTAACACTAGCACCAACATAATTATGGTGACAAAACACATCAGTTTACATGCTACTCAAGTTGAAAACTATACCGGAACTTGATTCCATGCCGTCACGGTATAGCGCCCAAACTAATGTGTAACGTAATGACCGTTAACAAGGAGTGAGACCAAATTTGAAGGAAAAAGTAGAAGGCAATGTGTTTCATTTCCTTCCCAAGCTCCTTTTGCCAAAGTCATGGATTCCCAACATACATAAATTAAGTATGTATGCATGGTGGGATTAAGGATAGGTGCCGTCAGAATAGGATCGGAAGGAACGGAGTTAAGTTTTTGAAGGGGAAGCTACTACCCCAGCATTCCCGTAAATAGCCGCACATGATGTGCGTATACGCAGTGACCATGCCGCTATATGTGTATGAGGACAACCCCCTGGAAAAGCTTCATACATGGTCGACGATAACGGGAATCGAACCCATCACCTTGCGAATTCTAAGCAGATCGTGTTAGCACAGGCACACTAGCTCGGTCACCACAGAATGAATTACGCCACACGGTTTTCAGTGAGAGTAATATACAGTATTATTAGTGTTGATTTTCGTTGTATTAACAAAATCTCCAAATTATAAGTGTAATAATGATCTTATAATAAGGAGCAGTTGGTACCACACACTATATGTGAAGCAGTAAGCGAAGCAATTCCGTTGTACCTACCTCAAACGACTTTAATATGTATCACAGCTGACAGTAAATGTTCATGTATAATTAGTTTCAAACTGAAAGTTTTGCAGGACTAAGACTGAGGCAATGGACTTTTGCACGACTTGACATATTTGTTACGATTTCTCTGTTATTCGAGAATTTCGATAAATTTGGCCGTTGTTTTTTAAGGAAACCTTTACACAAATGCATCACCATAGGCGTACCGTATGATAATTTACTGGGGAATTTTTATCTATAAAGATTCTTATTTTATTCTTTTTCCATGAATATAATCGTCGTTGAACGTGTATTATTAGAGTGTTGTGTTGGCCTTAGTAATGTTTAGAGTTTCGCGATGAATTCGTATAAAAATTTTTCCGAAAATTAATTTTATTAATTGTGAGGGATGTCCATCTATATGATTGTCATTATAGTGGTGACTACCAAACAGTCAAGCTGCTAAGTTTTTTATAGTGTCACTAGTTAGCAAAGGTGTTCTGTTTTGAATTTTGTAAATGTTACTAGTTTTAAATTTTCCTATTAATACTATTTTGCATTATTTGCATAGCAATAGGTTTGTACTGGCGAGAGGAGAAGTTTATTGGCGAGCCTGTAATCTCTCCGAGCCTGTAACTGATACCTTATGTATAACGTATTTTATTTGTTATTCCTTAGTAGATTATACTTAAAGTGTGAATTTAAATATTAAAATTTATACTAAAAAACAAGTTTCAGAGGACCAGTCTTGAAGCACGAATTCAAGTTTTAAAAAAACGTAGCGACGAGTGTTTTAAAGAGCGAGTGCTTCAAGGTCTTATGAAACATTTTTTTATGCTATTTTTTGTAATTTGACCTTTTTATGCCGTTTTTAAACAAACTTTTTACTTTAGTTGATTTAGGGATTTTTGTGTCGATTGGTAATGTCTTAATTTTAAAAGAAAAGATTTGATCTAGTCGCTTTTTGTTTTATCCAAATTCTGTCACAAAATACGAAAATGGAACATAATCAAGATACTCTTGCATGTGCACCCCTGAAATACGTGAAATTGCTAAAAATACGGTCGCAAATTTGCTCACATCAAAGTTTTCCACTGGACGCACCCTGTTTTTGCACATTTTGTAAGAGTGACAAGCATAACATAATTCCAGATCAAGGTATACCAACATAAAAATGTTCGTAAAATGTTCTGTGAATAATGGCTATAATGGCATTGGAGATGTTGACGTCGCGTTTCTTAATAGGTCTATTAGAATTAGAGTATCAAAATAGAAGCAAATTACAAAAATTTATTTTTAATGACATTTCTAAATATCTTGTCAACGATGGCTTCCAGTATTATTACGACAACGGGTTGCTAATTGTCAAATTACGTCAATGATTTTCTGCTACGTTTTATGACCCACATGTGGTTTAAAAGGCAGGTCACTAACTGCATCGATTAGAATGGTGGTAGAAGTAATACCCTAATAACCTAAATGTAATGAATATCTTGTTACATTTCAATTAAAAAATGTTAAATATGCCTTCTTTAATAATTACTAAGTATGCAGTATCTACCTCATTTATAAAATAATAAAGTTAATTTTATTTCAATTAATAAAACAAAAAGTTGCAAAAATCGTACGTATATAATGAATAGCATTATAAACAATTAATGCACTCAAGTATGCTTAGTTTCAAAATAACTAAAGTCTTAAGCTAAATCAACTTGTAACATATTGCTAGATTAGATCATATCCAAAGTTATTATCTAATAACCTGATTTGTATTAACTAAATAACCCATTAAATCAACTGCAACAAAAAGCACAGAATTCATTATCAAATATAATGTTTCATGAAAAATAAGTCATATTCGATACTTCATAAGTTCCCGTTTTTTTTTAATTTTAAAACACAATTAGCAAATTGTTCCACCAATCATCACTTCAGTAACATTATTAATCTACAAAAGGTAGGTTACAAGTTAGTAGCTTGTAAATGTGATTTTACATCGCTTAACGTTAATTAGGTTATAATGTAATGTTGTAAATAGTGTAAAATTTAATAATAAATAAATTGGTTGTAAAATGTTCTCAAAACATATCGTTAAACTAACTCGAGATACAACCCGTTCACCAACAATAATGCCTTTGTCCCAGTCGGTAGTTTAAATAGGCCGGTTCATGTTTTTGGTTTGCTTAATTACCACAATTTATGCTGTTATTTCCACATAACATCAATAGAAAAAAAACTGCAATGTAACACTAATAAAAATGATCTGGGACGCCAAGTTATTTTTTAATTATGCTCGGAATAACTAAACCGAGGTTTACAATAAAAATTTTACCAAAATGTGAAAAATAAAAAAATATACAAACTATTAACAGTTAAATTTAGAATTATATAAAATATATCTTAAAAACTAATTGTAATAGTCTTAAATTACTAAATTATGGATATAAATACCTGTTCGTAAAATTTTTGTACATAAACTTTTTAATAACCTCTGGTATCTAAACGATTACGGAAATGTAAACCCAAGGTGATGTCATCTTTGCACCAATATTGCGCAATATCTCGAAATATCAATGCTTTACGTTGTAAACCAGCAAAATGAAATTTTTCTTCAAGAAATTTTGAATCCAATCCATATGTATTGCATTCTCTCGAAAGTTCCAATAAAAAATTGTCATCAAAATTTAGATCGGCATTGAATGCAAAATTCCAATCATAAAATGAAAGCATACGTAAAAGTAGAATTTAAAAGGTAATTAAAATAGAATTAAATGTGCAAAAAAAATAAAATAGAAGTGTAAATCAAAGTAAAAAAAATTCCTGCAAAAAGCAAATGTTTTAGATTTTAGTGTTATGAGTTAAATATTTCTTACCATTAAATCAATGGCACTTTTCACAAAATTTAAGTGGAAACCCAAAAATGGCTTCCTGCATCAGACAGCGTACCACAAGAAATGAAAAAATGGACGCTTAGGAAGTCGAATGATGACGCGTTGCGCGATAATATGAGCAGAAAAAAAATAATTTGAAGAAGTGGGAGTATAAACTCTTAAGAAGATATGCACTTAAGCTACACCAAAATGCAAATTAAGTTGCCTACCACATACCTATAATCCAATAATAATTTAAAATTTTTTCTTATATTTACAACTAAATGAACGAAGAACATAAATTACGGTATATTTTAATACAACTCAAAATGGGTTGTTACAAGGTTTACGCATGTTTACTATTGATTAACAAATACAAATATTTACAGGTTTATTAAAAAACTAAAATAGGTTCTTTGCAAAATAAACATGAAATGTTGATGGTGAAGTTAACCCTTTCAATTCTTTGCGACGCTGGAATGAAGGTTGGAGGTGCAGGTTGTACACTTCCTTTCAAAAGTTCCGCGTACACTTTCAAAATCAAGTAACGATTTTTCAAAATTTTAGCTGTATGGATGGGTAATTTTGAGAATAGCTTAAAGATGATATTGTCAGAATTAACAAAAATTATGATCTGCCAGTCGAGGCAGTGACTTTTCAAAATTTTTAATGTCAGCAAGAGTTGATTGATAACAACCCTGATTTAATACAACAAAAAATGGGTGTACGCGAAACTTTTGAAAGCAATGGTACATGTACATCACTACATTTTGAGCCTAGTCAGTTAATTCCAGGCGGGTAAATCTAAACACTAATATTCAGTCATGTATTAAATTTTTTTAATAGCTAGGCATTTATTATATTGTACACCATCGTCAATTTTTGTTATTCTCTACCGTCATCTAATCAACATGGGTATATTTTGCAAATTTATAGGCAGCCTCGAATTGACATGCAGTTGAGTTGTCATAGTAACCGCCCTTACTTTTAATGGCACCAAAAAAAGTTCTAGGTATTATAATATAGTTATAGGCTTTTAATAAATATCAACAAAATACAAAATCCTCTGCTTTTGATGATTTTAAAATAGGTATTACTTTTAATGTGAGAGCGATAATGTAATCTTATTCCAGAATATCTGTCAAATCTATTCCTTGAGTTCAATATATTGAATAAAATATTTACAATTTAAATGAAATTGAAAGTACCTTATCTGTGAAGTTTTTGATCAGTACACAAATACCTAACTGTATCTGCTACATTCCTACTTAAGAGTTGAGTTTCTATTTTACCTTAATTTTTTCTTGTGTCCATTTCTAGTGATTTGGGGGATTCTAGACGCATCATGGAGAACTTCAACGTTTTGAATGTTCTCAAGTTGGTTATATAATTCCAACTGATTTCTTGATATATATATATATATATATATATATATATATATATATATATATATATATATATATATATATATATATATATATATAAATTGTTTTTAAGATTTCCACGAGTGTTATTATGTACAATGTTGTTTTTGGCTTTCCCAGGCTTCTACACATGTATCCATATTCCACTTGTTCTTAAATAACTTTTGGTGTTTAGATGACGTTTCGAAAAGGTCCCACTGGTGATTTTTAAGTCTGCTGCTTCGATCTGCTTCGTGTAATGCTTATCGAACTGACTTCTGCTTTGGTTCTGTTGATTTCTCCACTTTCACTTTCTCTTTTTCCTTTGGCTTTATCGCTTTCATGTTGAGCGTCATCTCTTGTGGATGACACGCAACGGTTGCAGCTTATGACTGCAGTGGGGTGGAAATGATAGCATTGGTATCCCATTATCTTTCATATAGTTCAAGGCTAGTATCGACAAGTGTAAATCTTGGGTGTCAACAACAATACAATTGGGATTTCCTTAACAGTACACTTCATTCTAGTTACTAAATCTTGCAGAAAATGATCTTTGAAATCCACACGAGGGAATGTAAATAAAGAAGGAATACTATATCCGGCAGCGAATCTTTTTCAAACGCTATTGTCAAAAGTGTTCCCTCCTAAGCAGAAGTTAATATACCGATTCCTTCCTAGCTACTACCAGGACGTTACACGGTGGTGATTCCAGTTTCGCCCATGTTGTATATATCATATAAGTTACCCAAATTTTCAAAGAAAGGGCTAAAGAAAGGGTTAAATCTGGTTGCTCTTCATAAACTTGTAGACTGTGGGATTTTTATTGATAACCTTTGGTGCCTTTTCAAAAACCATCAAAACGAGTTCTGTCATTATACTATCGCACCAGGACTGAGTCACGTTTTTTTAGAACAAGTTTATAGTCATAGGCAAGTTTTTTTACTTCAGAGACCTTAAAACCAAAATATATGCGGATGCTCTTCTTATGTAATTCTTTAATTGTACTTCTTCTTCATTATTCAAACTTTGTCGAGATTTTTTATACCCCATCCGAATATGAGGCACACTATTATCGAGATTATCATTAGCAACCTTTTTGGAAAATCTTGCTAAAGTTCTATAATTTGTATTATAATCTCCAGCCGCTTCCCTCACTGAAATTGGGTAATGGTTGTCTAAAGCGGGTCTAACAGCTCTAACAAGAACGTAATTAGGGGGAGCAGCTCTATTTGTTTTTCATTGATACTTTCGCACCATTTACAATAAGGACGCATTTATAAATAAAGTTAAAAAAAAATTATTTGTTTTAAACGGAGTTGACGACGTATTCTAAACAAATGTTTTTTGACTTTTTTATTTTAAACAAATCGTAATCTACTAGTAGGGCACACTATAATATGCATTTATTACCAATTCCCAATTTGTACTGTCTACATATACCGTTGATCGAACTTCAGTTAACAGAAATATCTATCACTCTTAGCCGAAATCCTTATTGTGATACTACTATTTAATGCTTTAACAAATAATAAGTATATCTTGCCTTGCTATTTCTCCCTGTATTAGCACACATTAATGAACGTAACACGAATGTATGCTTCTAACATAATTAACAATTGATGAGTTTGGTGACAGTAAAACTTTGCAGTATGGTTCTCAAATTACTAATACACTGGTAGTGGTAGCGACCGTGCAGTTCTTATTATGTTCCTGTAATTAGCGCAGTGGTAATGTGCCACTGTGACAACTTGCCCCATACGTCTTTGACGGTTGGGGTTCTCAACCTAAGGTGCGTTCAGTGCTGGACGGTGCTGTGCTGAATATATTTAGGGCTCTCGTTAATAATTTTGTATTGTCAAAAAGCGTATATTGATGTTACAGCGAACCCAATCCGTTAAATTTGTTTATCTAGTAGTCATGTTGACAATTCCGTGGATTTTAATAGCAACGTAAGATATAAGTTACTTGTCACTTGTTATAGTTCTTGTACATTAAATAGTGGAATCACAATAAGGATTTCTGCTATAAGTAACAGAGACCCAATCACTTCGGTTAAAAATGCCGTGTGGAGCTTTTGAAAGTGGTTCAACGAAATATGTTATCATTGTGATTATGATTTATTTAACATACAAAAGTTAAAAACCATTTGTTTAGAATACAAGGAAGTTTGCGAAATTATCAAAGAAAAACAAATAGAGCTGCCCCCTCGTAAAGTCGTCAAAGACATTCACAACCCAATTTCAGTAAGGGAAGCGACTAGATTACAATATAAATTATAGAACTTTAGCAAGATTTTGCAAAACGGGCTCAAATGATAATCTCGCTGATGGCTAATGCGTCATATTTAGATGGGCTGCAAAAAACGTTTTTAATGATGAAGAAGAGGTAGAATTAGAGAATTATTTAAATAGGCACCTGTCATATATCTTGGTTTATCGGTCACCGAAGTAAGAGAACTTGCATATGACCAAGGACTTTTTCTGAAAAAGAAACGTACTTCAATCCTGCTGTGATTCGCTCATGGCAAGGCATAATTGGTTTTCAGGGCGTTTTAAAAAGACGCCCAAGCTTATAAATAATAACCTTTTATAATCCTTATATAATCGATATCACTTTTGTCGCAATGGCATATACAACATGTACGGAACAGGGATCACCCATAATCAATTCTGTGAGGGGAACACTCGTGACAATGGCAATTGCAGTATCTGCTGCTGGAAATAGTATTCCTTCTTTATTTATATTCCCTCATGTCTATTTCAAAGTACGAGTTCGTCCATACCAGGTTCGTACTATACAAAAGATAATGAGGTACTACCCCATTGCAGTCATAACCTGTAACCACTTCACAGGAGTGTTTTCGACCCATTAAAGGAATACATAAATAGTGATTGTGCATAGTGGTTAAAAACGAGTCCAGGGCAGTCCATTGGCTGTTAAAGTGTTCCTGCAATTGTAGCAACTGCTCATCCACTGACAACTATTGCGAACCACTTGATATCAGGCATCAGAGTAATTGGCATTTAACGGTTTAACTGGAGCATTTTTGGGACCAAGAGTTACGTTACACAACGATGGCAATCGTCAATTTGTTAGAATACCAGTAAGAAAATACTGGCAACACGACTGTTCCTCACAACGAACCACTCAATTCTGCATCATTATCAGCTGCCTCGTCTACTGAACCAGAGTTTTTACAATCTGCCCACGCAATTCCTGTAATTTCTGCTCCATCGCCATATACACCTTAATTCCACTTTTATCCTTTACTTAAGCCAAACAATGTCGGCTCAACCTACTTATATCTGGGAGAGAGAAAACCTGGAAGATGGCAAATAATATGACGAAAATCAGCTATTTTGGCCGATAAAAAGCGAATTTAAAGCCCAACAGTCCATAAAAGCCAGAACCAAACCAGTAGAAAAACCTAAGGTATTTGTTTAGAAATTTTCTGCGTCTACCAAAAAGAAGCGTGCAAAAGAACTTGTCCGAATCTTTACCAGAGGAAGATGAAACGTTCTACCTAGTATGTGACGGCACCTACAGTGATTCAAAAGTCCCGTAACTGCACTATACCCAATACAATAAATAGGCTCATGCAAAGTGCGCCATTAATGAGCCATTTTACGTATGTCTGGAATTCGAGTTATGATACATAACCATGATTATTTTTAAATATATTTTCATATTTGTAGCTGTTTGAGTTATCCTTTAACACGTAATAACTTACCCGAGTATTTGTGACAATTTGCCCCGGTGTGTGCGGTATCTTGTCACGGACTTAAACAAAACTAAATTACTCCCGCAGTCAATTATATAATCATAATTACTAGGCTATATTTAACTACGGTTAAATTGTCACCACACTTGAAAATGTTCTGTAACCTACCTTCCTGAGCCAATGCGGAATGTCAGGATCCTCCGGATTTGGAAAAATAACGGCTAACGCAGGAATTAATTCGTTTTCCAAAACTTCTTGGTATATTGGCTCAGTTAAGTTACCGTTAAAAACATATGGACCTATTATCCTGTCACCAACAATTCCCACCCATACGTTTAATTTCTGGGGATATTGTGTTTTTTCTGTGAGGATTTGTCTGTTGGCTGTGCCGTTCAAATAGAATGATGCCTCATTTGAAAATAATATCCTTCTTAACTTAGCAGGATTATCGTGTAACATGTTCATCATAATTTCACAGAACTCCATTCGACGGTCGGGATCGTCTTCATTCAATTCTCGCAGTAAAATGATTTTATATAGGTGCTATTTTCGTTTCTTCAAGTGACTTGCCACCGAGTTTTGACTAATTTCATGATCCGCAACGATAGCACGAGTTGCTTTATGTGGATTTTCGTGAAAATCCAGTAGCATATTAAGATGCGTTTCTTCATGTATTCGAGGTCGCCCAGTTCTTGGTAAATCTCTAATATAACCCAATCATTGAAATTTTTTGAACTTTGGTAACAATCGATTGAGTTATCGGTAATCGTTCCGGATGAATATTTTTAAATAACTGACATACCTGATCTTGTGTTCTTTTTCTATCGCCATATCCCGTCGTTATTAATGTTTCAATTCGTTCGCTTAATTTGACCATAGTAAAAATCTTTTGACAATTTATAATGAAGAGGTGTAAATGGTGTAATAAATAAATGTAAGTAATAATGAAATAAAATAAAGAAATAAGTTCTCCTAGACACAAATTGTCAACTGACTGGAGATACAACCATTCACCACAAATAGTGCCTTTGACTCTAGTTGGTAAATTCAAGTGGGCCACTTCAATAATTTTGATTTGCTCAATTACCACTAAGTCTGCTGTGTTATTTTCACTTAACATAAATAATAAAAATGCAATGTAATACTAATAAAATGATCTCAGGCGCCAAGTTATTTTGTATCTAAAACTAAACCGAGTTTGTTAACAATAAAAGTTTTATCAAAATGTAAAAAAATAACAATATACAATTATGTTTATTGACAGAAAATGAGAGATGATTAAATAAAATATATGTTAAAAACTAATTGTAAAAACCTTAAATTACTAAAAAATCCTTAAACATTATACCTGTTCAATATATACAAAATCTTCTTGAGGATCGCTGGTATTATAAAAAATGTGATGCGGAAATGCATACCAAGATGACGTAATCCTTGTGTAATTGCGCAATATTCGCAATAACAATGCTTTTATGTTATCAGCCACACCCAAAAAAAAATAGAATTATCTCTTAAAAATTTATTCTTTAAATTGGAATAATCCGTTTAATGCATTTCTTGAAATTTTCCAATACAATTTCAATCATAAAATGAAAGCGTACGCAACAGTAAAATTATATGCGTACTTAAAATGTAATCAAAGTACAAATAAAACTGAACTAAAATGAAAGTGCAGTAAAAAAAAGAAAGTGCCTGAAAAGAGCAAATGTTTTAATTTTTTGTATTACGAATTAAAAGATATCTTACCATAAAATTAATGGCACTTACACATAAAATTTAGGTAAAAAACCACCACAACGCTTCCTGCTGCAATGTGCACCAGGAAGTGAGCAAAATGGATGCTTAGTAAGTTAGATCATGCGGTCGTGCGCCCAAGGATTTGAGCAGGATTACGTCACGATGACGTAATGCGCGAAAAAAATAATTAGAAAAGTAGTTTAAAGGGGCAATATAAACCATTAAGAAATATGCACTTAAGAAGATATGCAAATTAAGTTGCCTACCTCATACCTATTTTCCGATAATTAAAATTTTTTCTTATATTTACAACTAAATGAATGAAAGACCTTAAATTAAGGTATATTTTAATACAACTCAAAAAAGGGTTGTTACAAATTCAATCAATTTACTGACATTGTTGCGATGGTATCCACATAATAAACGAAATTTCTAGGGATACTACGTACAAGAAAGTCAGATCTTTTATATTCATATAATATAAAATTGAAATAATGTTTTTATTTTTCAAAATTAATTTCCTCCAAAATTTCCTTATGGAAGTAGGAAAAAACTTATAGCGCACTGGCTATTGAAATGAAAAATAAAACTTGGGAGTAACATCATTATACTTAGATGGATCACCCTATATATTTCATTATAGAACCAGTACCTGTTTGTGGAATTTTCTTAAAAGTTAATAGTTTAAATTTTACAGTCATTATTCCAGACTTTTTACACACACAGTATTTATATAATGAAAAACTATTTACACACTTTTACATTCGCATAATATAACTAAGTCAGTAATGCTTAAGCTTAAGGACTGCGATACCTTTAATTCGACCCTGTTCTTCCGCTAAAATTGTGGCTGTAATATACAGAGCAAACCAGAATGATTTCACTACCATGTTGTTTCGAATATGTATGAAACTGTATATCATGTACCAGTTATTCATTGCAATGATTTATGTTAATCGGTATCTAAAAGCATACCGTCCGATAACCAAATTTCCAAATTTTGAGCCTAAGAATTTGTCAAACCTTTATACATGAACTAGTTACTTATGAACCTGAGAAACTATTTGACTTTAGTAAAATTCTTGACATGACAGTAGATAGGGATGAAGTTGATTTTTTGGAAAGACCTAAGGCATTGCACCCTTTATACTGTAATGAATTTCGAAATCTTACCCTTGCAAGGATAGTTTGCCCTAAAGTTATAAGAAATATCGACTAAATGTCATTAAAAAGTTTTTCACTAGAGGGATTCGCTTTCTAAAATTAAAACAAGCTCCAAATATTTTTTTAATTTATTTTGTGTATTACCATTATATTTGTTACATATTACTCATCAACGTAATAAGCAATCATTACAGACACGGACGGGCAAAATATTTTCTCGATGAAATACAAAAATAAATGTCAATTATCCCATGAATAAATTATATTTTTTGTTTTCTGCACAAAGAAGACAGTTTTCTATTTATAATTACGAACTGAATTACAAATATTTTTATGAGTCGTTCATACGTAAAAACACCGAACGGTTAGAAAACTTTGTAGACGTCTAGTAGCTATCATCACTTCTAGAATACATTATAAAAGTTATGATAGAAACACATGTTACAGAGGCCAACAGTATTAAATGAAGAAAAAAATATGTATAGGATTACATATCATCCCATTTAATCCTTACAAACTGCCTCTAATTAATTTTAATATTTTAATGCTTTTTGATTTATGAGCCATACTCTTTTGTATAAAAACTGGAAAAGAAACTTTTCTGAGTATGCGTGAAGAATACTTTTTCGCATTAATTTTCTATTATTTATTTTCTCCGTTAGTACGACATTCTCCTTCTGAAGTTAATAATAGACTTTTTGTAATGCAAATGAACAGATTATGCATTTCGTCCTTTTGGATATTTCACGTTTATGTAAACATAAATTCTCGTTTGACTAATTTGAGTTACAAATGTCTATCTTAACCTTTTGTGAATACTTAATATAAATTAATTGTTAATATGGCTCTAATAGGGTGCTAGTATTAAAAATTAACTGTTCCAGTTGTTGGGCGCAAACGTGAATTTAATTTGGGCAGAGGTAACTTGACAAGCTTTCAGTAATAAAGTGAATATACAAAAATATTTGCTACATAAAAGTTTAAATTAAATTCCATAATTTCATTTGAAATGTCTAAACAGACTCGCCTCAACATAATGGATCGTTACGGAATTGTGACCATATTCACTAAAATGTTTCTACAGCATTAGCGATATACGGTATTTCGAAGAGGGACGATCTTATTTGGATCAAATTGTGCTGTTAACCGTACTTAATTTGTTATAAAGGTGCGTACATGTGATCAACATTTTACTGTGATACTATTATTATCATAATGTTAACATTGCTGCTAAGTAAAATCATAATGACGTATTCGCATCGCTACAAAATAATAGCTTCTTCTAATTTATAAGCGGTAATTGTTTTTGTTGATTGTCATACGTTTATATTCGGTTACCAACCTTAAAATATCTGGTGTGGAACACCACACGACCTTCCAACCTACAAAATGGCAATTAAGAGAAATGAAATAACTTTAATAACATTTTTTAGGATAATTATGTAACCTCTTTTATAATAAGTTTATTACGAAAATAGACATTGTAAAAGCAATAACAATAATCTATGTCAACCAGAACAAAAGCAATACGTCAGAATGACTTTTAAAATTTCATATCAGATAGAGATTAATAGACATAAATATTAAATACATGTTAACTTAAAAAATTCCGAAGCCGCCCGCTTGTATAAGATATCAATAATACAGTTTAACTATTTTCATTCATGTTTAATTATTTTTTAGACTTACCATGCGTTATATTAAGAAACTTTATAAAAAAAAATTATGTACAATCAAATTTTCTTTATGTCTACACTTTTTCTGATAAAATTAATTATTGAAAACATTTTAACTAACACTTAAATTCTACCTTAGGAATGTTTTGCCGCTAAATTACGCGTCGTATCAAAAAATTGCATAGAACATAGTTAATCGATATGTTTAAGGTCTATATCTAGGTATTTTTATGTCTTTGAAAGATGCTGCTTTTTTATAAATATTTGATAAAAACCAAAAACTGACCTTAATAACCCCCCAACCCGGCGGCATATACGTATACTGCAGACGCACAAGGGATACCCAAACAATTCGTAAATTTTCGGCTAGGATCGGTCTAGTTACTCGCTCCAGGCGCGTAAATTGGAGACATAGTTAGATCTTACACGTCTGGAATTTGAATTAGGTGTTTAGCATGTAACAAAAGTGATATAAGACAATGGAAAACATAGTGCCAAAGGGTTATGAATATAATTATATAAACCAAAGCAGTCTTAGAACAAAACTACAATCTAAGGAAGAAGTAGAGGTTAGTATAATATTTTATTTGCGGAAATTAGTGATAACGGTAAACAGATATGGGGCGGTTGACGAGGCGTTTTGTTTATACACATGGCAGCCATTTTAAATCGTGAGGATCGGCACAGAGTTTAAATTTTAATTAACCTCGTCTTGAAGATTTTTTTAATATTTTCATTTTGGTTAATTTTATCGTAACTTCTAACTGAATCTAAAAATAAAACGCATTTAAAAGGCGCCTCTGGAACAAAAATTTTGATTGGACAAGAAAAGAATAATGTAAAGGCAAAAACTCTGTGGCCGTAGGTTCGAATCTCATTTGTGATAAAATTTTTTTCTAATTATAAGTCTTCATCAATTTTAGATTGATTTTTTTTAACATTGAAAATATTTTTACAGCGTGTAACAAAAATAAGAAAACGGTGAAATATCTCAGGTACCTCTTACCTGAATTTAATGAAATTTTGTACAGCTCAGTATGAAATTATAGCGGATCCAATAGCGAGTTTTGCATTGCTGCCAAATTTACCGTGTTTCTGATATAAAAGGAAAATTAATCATTTTTAATGGAACACACTGTATTTTATTAGATACATTTTTGGATTCTACGCAAGATTCTGGACAGATTTTGTGTATCATGTCCTATACCTAAATTCAACTGTTTTAGAGTTACAAACAATTGAAACTCAGCATTTTACCATCTTTATCCCATTACAGTGACAAAACGGTTAAAGATAGGAAAAAATAAATTCCACATTCCTATCCTAACTTTTCAATAACTATCTAATGATGGTGGTACCAATATGGTACGATGGGTACCTCATTTGGTACTTCAATTGGTACCACCATTATAATCATTAGATAGCTTTCGAAAAGTTACAATAGGAAAGTGAAATTAATTTTTTCCTATCTTTAACCATTTTGTCACTGTAATGGATAAAGTTGATAAAATTTGGCAGCAATACGGGAGTCGCTATTGGATCCGCTATAATTTCATACTTAAGGGTACAAAATTTTATTTAATTCAGGTAAGAGGTATGTGAGATATTCTGCCGTTTCCTTATTTTTGTTACACACTGTATTATCGCACATGTGGTGTTCTAAGGCGTGGTGTGGTGTTTTTTACTTTCAACGCCCTGTATCTAGAAAACGAAGCATTTGCGGAGCCATGTTTATTTTTTTTTTAAAATATTTAGTTAGAAGCGAAAAGAGACAATGTTTTTTTAATGTTCATCACTACTTACAAAAAATGCAGTGGCAAATTTGATGCTTTCCTTAAATTGATATTGATGTTTTTTTACAGAAATGGGTTCACGGTTTAGAAGAAAAAACTAAGGTTACTTATAGAATAACCAAAACATTCCCAGTAGGTTCTGTAAGGCCAGTCAATATCTTTAAAAGAATCTCTCACTGCCATTTTAACACTAGAACGGAAGAGACGCAATTATCCCGAAGCCGAAATACGAACTGTCCACACCAATTGTATGTTAAAATTGAACGGAAGCTTATCAAATCAAAATCGCCAGACCATAATAATCTTGTTGGTAACTGGCCCTGCGTAGTAGAATTCAAGAATAATCGTAACCATACCATTCTGTCAGCGGCTGCACTTCGCTATAGACCAATAGGAGACAGCCAAAAAAAGGATTTTTGAATTATTACAACATGGTCATAATGCTTCTAGTGGCTATCACACGTACTGTGTCGAAATAATGGTACAATATGGTGATGAGCATGACAATTATGTTCAAGATAGACGCTTTTTTGCAACCAAGAATGACGTACAAAACCTGTGGAAAGCCAACTTTTAAACATCTACGGAGAAAGATCAGGAAAAAATATGTTGATTTATCTAGAAAAATATTTAGCCGAACAAGAAAAAAATCAGCGGTTATTATATAAAATTTCGCCCGTAAAAGGAAATTATTCAGTTGCAATATGTACACCTATCATGCAATGCGTAGCGCGATTATTACCTCACGCAAATGAAATTCTTTTCGTGGATTCTTCAGGCAACTGCGACGTAGAGAACCATAAAGTACACTTTTTTGTAACAAAATCTCCTGCTGGCGGACTTCCTATTGGGTGCATTTTGACAAATAGTCAAAAATTATTAGTGTTTTCGGATGCTGTTCAATTGTTGTATGAAACTTTTCCTGTGAAGATTACACCTTCAGTAATTCTCACTGATGACGATCTCGGTTTGGCCTAATGCAAATATGTTATTATGTACTTTTCATGTTTTGAAATCCTGTTGAAAATGGATTACAATGACCAAAAATGGAATTTTGAAAGAATATGCTCAATCTCATTATAGATTATTCAGAGACATTTTAATGTCAAGAAACATTGAAGATACTGAAACAGCTAAAATGACATTTTACGAAAAATGTTTGTATGAGAATGTTGCTCATTATGTAGAGCATATGCTTGATCGGATTGAGATGTGGTGTTTACTGTATAGAAATGATCTCATGGTACGAGGATCTGATACAAACAATTATACAGAGGTTATGTTTCGTCTCTTAAAGGGTATACCACTGGAACGAACAAAGGCATTTAATTTAACGCAACTTACAGATTTTATAATCACTAGTTTTGAGTCTTACTTTACACAGCGTATTATGGACCTTATATTTAACAGAGTTTCTAAAGCTGTTGCAGAAAAGTATTTTCTAGACGAAAGTTTATAATATAATCAGTCTTGGAAACCTGGATTTTAGAGTGAACAGTTCGAGAGATCCAGAAATTTTGTACGACGTAAATATGTCTGTTTTCAAATGTTCATGATTGGCTATAATGGTCACTATTGCAAGCACCAAGGGGCTGTTGCAAAAAAATATAATATATTTACAGCAACTAACACCTTATCACTTTCCTCCATACATATCCTTTATGAAATCGCTTTGGGAAAAATTGCGAATTCATCTACTTTTAATACACTAAAAATCAATGACGTTACAGCAAAGAATTCAAACCAGGACTTAATTATTATTCTTCTGTTCAAAACCAGCAAGATCAAGAGACGTTTGATAATGATGATCCCATGGAATTTGATGAAAAGGAAGTAATAAAAACTAAATGGACGGCACATTCGAATTTAATTATGTCAAAGCTTGAAAGTGAATCTTTTGAACCCGCTATAATGAAATATTTGGACAACTGTACCAAATCAAATCAATCATTGATATCAGGCTTGCATTGTGCTTTTAAATATATAGGAATTCCGTCTAAAAATAAGAGGCAGGCAGTATTAAGAAAAGGAAAAAAAATATCTGTACAACCGACTCCAATATCAAGACGTAAGGTTACATTGACAGGTAGAAGAGCATCGTTATCTGGACGAAAACCTGGAAAATCTAACAAAAAACAGCAAAAAAGAGCACCTCACAAATTGCCACTGTGTATAGAGAGTAACATTGGTCTAGGTGACAATAAATTTAGGAAATAGTGATTTTTTGCTAATGTTAATTTGTCATTATGTTAATTTACATAAGAGCAATTAAAAAAGTTGGTTGTATACTGTGTCTTATTTACATTTCTATAAACAGAATAAACTGTAAACGTACTACCATAAACTACGTCTGCCCTTTACAACTTGGCCAACCTTAATAAACTGCAGATGTATAAGGACAATCTACATCACCACTTTACTGCTATTTTTATTGGTCGGATGGATCTTAAAAAGCCGAATCGTTCAGCTATACCTTATGCGTCTGCAGTATACGTATATGTTCACCGGCGCTGGATTTTCCCCAAAATCTAATCAGCATCAAGCCAAATAAAAAAAAGCTTAAATACACAATTTTAAGTACGCAGGTATTTTCGTTCTGGAGTTACTAACATACATCCACACACGCACGCACGCACGCACGCACACAGACACACACACACACACACACACACACACACAAACACGCATCCACACACTCACACGCACGCACGTACGCATACACGCACTCACCCTCACACGCACACTCGCATGCTCACACATTCGCAGTCACGCACGCGCACATACACCCAGGACACACACGCAGGCACAGGCACAGATACAGGCACAGGCAAAGGCACAGACAAAGGGACAGGCAAAGGCACGGGCACAGACACAGGCACCGCCACGGACACAAGCACCGCCACGCACACGCACATACATAATCACACACAAACACGCACATACATAAATACACAAACACGCACACACACGCGCACACACACACACACACGTGCGCGGCTACAAGCACACAAGCACGCACGCATACACTCACGCGCACGCACGTACGCACTCACGCTCACACGCACACTCGCACGTTCGCACACTCGCAGTTACTCACACACGCACACCCAGCACACGCACACGCGCGCGCACACACAACGTTTTGCGGACTGGGCTTCAAACAATGGCATTCAGGACAATATTGAGAATCGGAAAGTTAGTTTTTATGAGTGTAAGCATAAGTAGCCATTTCCTCTTTTCGCCCCTCGCAGTACACATAGCTATCATAGACATTCAATTAAATAGTCCAAAAATGGTAACTTACTATCTATAGGTTAGTCCAAAAATGCTTCATGATCAAGCTTTGCAATGTCCGTAAAAAAACGGAAATCAGTCGTATTAAATTATGATTTTCGGCGTTTCTAAGAAACTTTATTAATTAATCAATTTATTTAAAAGCTTCTTTGTGCAAAAACGAAATAATTTAGTTTTTCAGTGTTAGCCAACATTTGAGGCGAAAGACGCCCGAAGCGTTGAGGAAACGGCCAAACACATTGCCTAGATGCACAAGTATTAAATTTGGTGATTTTGTCTGGTTGATCGATGTCGTTGGGAAACGCATTATCTCTATTAGCACAAACAATATTTTATGGTTTTAGGACGTCATAATTTTGGGGCTAAGAAGCCCAAACACTTTATTTATACGGCAGTGATTGGGGAATAATGGGCAATAATGAACTTTTGTGCTTACCATTGGAGACACAAGATGTTAAAAAAATTATTTATGAACCAACTCACGCCCGTTTAGGCCGCGAAGTGGAATTTGAATTTCGTAACTTTTCTAATTCTCTCTAACGCACACAAAAAAAAAAAAAAAATGTTGTGCCTTCCATAATACAGATTTTAGGTCATATATTAGTAATACCATTATGGTAAATGTATTTTAAAATTGTTCAAAAAGACCACTGTAATATCAAAATGTGGTTCACGTTTTATTTCACATTTGTTCCAAAATTTTTCAGAAGGGTTACATATCAGTCATATGACTATTTTTTTTATTCCCCCTACATAAATAAGTATATAAACGTAATTTAAAATTAATATTAATTTTTAAGTACATATTTACTTTTGAACTTATTCGTTCATAAGAAAACTAATAATAATTATAATAAGTATATAAACGAATTGTATAATTATTTAATTGAGGCAATCGAAACATTGTAATGTCTTTATCCAGTTTACTCAACGTACCGTATGGATGTTCATGGATATTGACTTAGAATGTCAGAAAAAGGATAGTTTAATACTTTCGTTCTACTACATAATTTTAGTGCTCAAGACCATCGTTGTTCACTGTTCAGTTCAACTAAACTGTAATCTCATCTCATGCACTTCATAATGTGAGTTTTAACAAGTACAGGATTTACATAAAATAATTTAAATTTATTTTATAATTTTGTACTCCGTAATACTTAACTAGTAATTGATTTGGTACGTTCTCATTGCTTAAGATTGTTTAATAATAATTCCAGGTCATAAAAGGTACCAATGATAAGTTGTACTTTTGTAAGTTCTTAATAAATTAAACTCTGAATAAGTACAGAACAAATATCTGCATTTTAGTCTTTTCTCTTTATTTAAGAGAGTTTTATTTTGGGAAAACCTGGGAAATTTGAAATGTCATACTGTGCTCGTTAAATAGTAATTTTTAGTGTTATTATTCAGAATTATTTGAATATTTGTAGTTTACAAATAAGTATTCATCTAGAAATTTAGTGTTATGATGTGACTCTAAGAACTCATAAATTTTATTTTTAACTTTAATATTTAATTACGAAGGTACAAAGAGATAAAATAGTGTATACGTAAACTGTCCAATACACACTAAAATTTAAAACTTGCAGAAATGCGTTTCATGAATTTAGAATCTTGTATGTATAACGTTATGGCCAAATATATAATTAGAATGTGTTATTCAGTTCTTAATAATAATACATTAAAGATAGGGTAATGTAGGTATAGTAAGTTGTTTGGATTACATACTTTAAAATAGTTTCAAAGTATCTATTTTTTAAGTAAATAATTGTAAATAACCATAAAATAAAAACAATACGGAGTTCACAGTATATTAAGTTTTAAAAATTACTCTGAATTCTTATCTTACTAAAAAAACTAGAGAAAAAAATGAATCGAATATTTTTGTTTTTTCTATACTTTTGGAAAAAAATGTACTTGGGTTGTTTTAGCATTAAACATTTTTATTATTAATAATACATTAAAACTGTAATAAACATAAAACTGAAATTTTTATTCATAATCTGATTCCAAGATTTCATAATCTGCGGCAGATTCTTACTCATTTTATAGAATTTCCAGTGGTTTAGGTTTTGTAATTATTGTTTCTGTATCTTTTTTTTTTTGTTTCATGCGCTTCTGGTGCTTTCTTTGACGTACCAGGTGCAGTCTGTTTTTATATTTTAGGTAATGACTTTTTGTTTTCCTTTTCTTCGTGCCATGTTTATGTAAAAATCTTGATGTACAGGGGGAACAAGTTCAAGTAATTCTTGCAGATTTTGCCACTTTAAAAATTTTATTTTGATTGCTTCTGGATAAAGTTCTGTAAAAGTAGTAATATTCTTTGCTGGTCTGCCAAGGGAAATTATTTTACAGTTTTCAGACAAAAAAATCCAAAATCTTGATCTAAAGTTTTTTTAAACTTGAATGAGTAGCGTAATTCATCCTGGTATAAAAACCACTTAATTTCCCCCCATTTTAGTAGACTATTTTCTGAATCCTTTTTGGGTTCCTTTATGATGTTGTTTAATGTAGCACGAAAGGATAAAAAGTCTTGTTTCTTCATATAAACCACCTTAAAGTTCTTGGAACACTGTTGGATAAGGTTTCTCCAGTGGGAAGGTAGATATTTGGGGATTCATCTTTATCCGTTTTTCTATAATCCCAAATCTTCTGTCCCACTCCATATAGTAGTGACCTGACTCAAAAAATTTATGATACATTTCTGTAATATGTGTTGAACAAACATAGTGCATAAACAATTTGGAAATATTCTTATTTTTGTTTTTCCCACCACTTACATCACTGTAGGCTGCGACCTAGGTTATGTTTGGTTGTAAGCTTTTCATGAACTAAAAAAAATGCTATTAAGTGTCATGATATAATTTATGGACAGTTTTAAAACTTACTTTAAGTAAACATGATCTTACCTCTTGAGGCCACACTTTCATCCCAACCAAACATCTGAGGAGATCCTGTTGTTAGGTTAAAAGTACAAAGGTTTCCCGAGATAATAGGCTTTGTTTATAGTTAGCAGAGGCATGGGAAGGCTCTTCTGTAAATCAAAACAGATTGCAACAGTATCATCAACTTCTCTGCTATGTTTAATATCTTTAGCCTTGCCGTCTACAGCTTTTTTAGCTTGTCGGTGATAAAGCTCTAACTCTGACTCATACTTCTATTTTACTTCTTCATCTGCGGCATTTGATATTAAATGCGTGTATTTGTCGCACCTGTTGCAGGTGTCTGCATGGGGATAATGAAACCGTAAGTTAAACTCTGTATTAAAAACTGATCTATAATAAGATTCTTTAACAGGTGTTAATTTTTGTACCTCACAATCTTCCGTATAAAGAGAGTACATTTTTCGTATGTTTAAATCTGGGGACAAGTAACGTATATTAGGGTTTTGACTGGGCGAATAATGACTCTTATAACGTGGAAATCTATTTATGTGATTAATAACAAAATTGTCAGAATCGTTTTTTTAAATAATTTTAAATTTACTGTCGCTAATGTCCAATGTTTTTAAAAAGAACTCTCTACAAATACGGCGATTCAATAGATATACCGCAGTACTATAAGACTTATTTCTACCGTCTTTCTTTTTTTTTACAGCAGTTTTGGTTAAACAAGAATACAAAAACTGATTGTGCAGGGCTACGCTTGACAACATGTAAAACTTTGAAAAAACTCGAAGTCTTTCTTCTTGTGTAAATTTTTTACAGTCGTATCTACAACTGTGGAGAATTTCTTTACATTCATTTTTCTTTCTTAACGTTCTGTCTGTAATGTATTCTTCACCTCGTAATCGTTACTGCCTTAATATATTTGTTTCCATTCATCAGACTTACGAACTCTTTTACGAGCTCTGTTAGGCGTTACATGTGTCTCATGGCTTGTAAACGGGTTTACTGTCTCTTGTTCACTATCAGACAATGTACTATTATTATCATCACAGGATTTGTCGTGTTCGGCTACATAATCTGAGTCTTCATCGGTACTAAAAGGATCGTGATCCGTATCAAAAGAAAAAAATTATAACCTTAACATAACCTTAAAAATTTAAAGGAAGAAGCTTAATATTTTTATAGTACCTACTTTTAAATGATAGCTTACTATTACAACAATCTGCTTACCCAAAGAATACGACGTTGTTCTTATACAACAGTATTTAAAAGTCACTAAAAGGAGCCACGTATTTTTAGCTGAGAAACCAAAAAAATCATTCATATGTTCACTTTAAACCTCGAAAAATTTCTTGAATATAAATAACCCAAGTAACACTGTTCGGTAACGTGATACAAAACGTTAAGAGTTAAAATGACCCAAGTGCACTTGAGCGATTTTAGAAATGAAGGCATCTCTCCTGTTCGAAGTGTTTTTTTCTTTCGCTCATAGATGGCACAAAAATCAGAATAATCACTTAGGTTATTTCATAACTAAACAAAACTAAGTTTCTACTATACGGTAAGATGCTTAGGTCATTTTGGCCTAAAAATGCACTTGGGCGGTTTCAGCTCCAACTCCTTAAAGTGTAATATTTATCTAAATTTTTAGAACTGCAGCATTTTTAATTATTGTATACAGTTTTAACTATTAATTATTAATATTTAATTTAAACAGCTGAATCTCATTTTAATCATTTTATGTAAGTTAAAACAATCTTGAATTTCCTATTTAACGCTTATCCTATCTATAAAACCGCTGCCAAATTATCTGCCATAATGCTTTGTCATATATGTAAATAAATAACTTCAAAGCCCACAATACCTGAATTTGAGTCATATCGGATTTTAAACACGATTTTGAACATTTTAATTTTTCTTAGCGATGTTAAAAACCCCAATACCCGACTTTCAAAAAAATTTTGCACTCTAAAAACGCCACTGACATTTTTATTTAATGTTTTATAAATTAACAAAGTTGCAAAATTGATCATTTCATCGAATTTTAAACATCATATTCCCCCATGTTTATTCCGCCATTTTGAATTTTTTAATTTTGACAAATGATTTATACTTAGCGATCTTAAAAACCCCCCAATACCCGACTTTAAAAAAGATCGGTTGATAAATTAAATAAAAACGATAAGCCTCCATTTTTGATCTGCCATTTTTTATTTTATATAAAGAAGTATTAGTTTGTTTTTTTAATTATGTAACTTTTTAAAAATTTGGAGTAATGATTTTTTTAATTTTCTAACCCCCTAAAAATCTCCCGCCACTAATTGGGTTTTGCTCATTAACGAACTTGACCTAGATTTTATGGCAAATAATTTTTGTACCTAATTTCATATCGGTAGCTTTAATGGTTCAAAAATATCGCGCACACTCACACACAAACACATAATCAGACACGAGATTTTCTTTTCTAAAAATATGTTTTTCGTATTCTTTAAGCCACAAAAATTTAAACCGATTACATAGCTTTCTCTTTATACGGACGTATATGAGTAAGCAATAACTGCAACAATGCAATATAATCTTAACTTTACACGTTTATTTTATATAATTTATACAACTTAGTATTTTTCTTAATACTATGTTCATTGTGTTGACTTTTATGTAATTCAAAGAATTTGGGACTTTTCCTTAATTTTATATGTTATAATCTTACGCCCTTAGTTGCGGTCCTGAAAATTATTATCTATTCTACCATTATAGAATGTAGTACAAAGCATTTAATGTTCTACGAAGTCTTATTTGCTAGCTGTAGAAAACAAATGGTACCTATGGCTATAACTTACGCACTCTTATAGAATTTGTCTTTTTGAAGAACTCAGCTGCTTTATGGAAAAGTGGCTCATAACCAGTTACTCAAAAAATTGGTGACAATAACAGCTGTGCATATGGCAAAACAGTTAGTTCCAGTATCTGATTTAGTTAATTTCAATCTTTCACCGTTGAGTTAATAACCACAACCAATTCGGTTTTCCGGTTGCCTAGTGCTATGTCTCCCCAAATCATTACAAAGTGTTCACCAAATGGAACGTGGTCTACTGTGCAATTCTGATCATACCTCTCATTCTGCCGTCTCCACACGCGTTTACAATTACTGCCTGGACGTTAGCAAAAACGCGGTTCATCTGTAAATAGACAGTTTGACCAGTCGACATCGTTCCAGTGTTGGTGGTTATGGGTAAATTGTAGACGATTTCTTTTATGTGCCGCCGTCCATTTTGGATGTCTAGCGGGGAGGAACAACTCCTCTTGATTCAATAAAATCTGTTTTACCTGTGTGGAATTTAAATGTCGGTTTTGCAGAACAGTCCTTCTTAAAAATCTATCCATAGTAGGAGTTGTGCAACGCTGTCGTCTTCCGCTGTGTGTGTAATATGGTGTGTTGCTTTACAGATACGTTTTCCAAGCCCAATTTACGGAACACCTTAATACACTCAAAAGTCTACTGACTGCTCTACGCGAGACACCTAACTCAATCAGTCCAACACATGTTCCCATAAGAACGTATTTTAATCGAGGCATTTTAATGAAAGTAATAATTATTTTGCAGAGTAAGTGACAGAAATGTCAAACAATTTATCAAAAACATTAAAGAATCTTGTCTAAGCCAACTTTACATTCTTTCAATTTTGTTTACAAAGTCGGTAATTACAAGTGTAAATATAACTATTTTTCAATTTATCTCTTGATCTACAAAAGATAGAGCGAAAATTTAAAAACTGGTATGATGACAAATTCTGGTAGCTATGTAGCCTATAGTGAACATATTGGGTGTTCAATAAGACCGAGACACTCCACTGAAAAAAGTTAAAAAAAACCTGTTCACGAATATCACCCTGTAGAGGCAGCCTATGTAGAAAATGTAAGTATTTTTAAACTGTCATTTCAATCTTAATAGTTTAGAGAAAAATAGTTCAAACATCGCTAAAATCCATCAATAAATAAAAAAGTTACGGCTTTGTAAACTTGAGCGTTATTTAGGGTGGCTTACTTCAAATTTGGGTCTGTATACATATAATCGCAAACCATTTCACGTAGAAATACGCAGTTTTTGGCGCATTTTACAACGTGATGCACCGATATTCAATAAGAAAAACTTAGTCATCTCAAATTTGGCTAAACCTGTGCTCTTACAAGTTCACTATTAAAGTTTTGTATCAAAACCCTTAATCAATTCCAAATAACATCAGTTTCAAACGCAATTTGCACTTAATGTTTTCCAAAACTAATACTTATCACACCAGTTATCAAGGTAAATTACATTATGTGCTACTACGACGTTTGTCAATTTACAACTGGTGCTTTGGTAGTGCAATTTGTTGCCTTGAGCATTTAATTTGTACATTTATGGTGACAGGAGAGGTACAAATTTAATTACTTGTTATTTGTTTATTAATCTGTTATGATTCTACAGAAGGTGACGGTGCCGATCTTTAATTTTTCAGGCCTTCATTAACTTTGCTTTTCCAAATTTGCCTCAATTTCGTTATTATTATATTTGTTGTGGTATTGCTTCGACGGCGCCTGGTGTACACGTGTACTACTACGAAGAGAGAATGTGAAACAGTAGGTCTAAAGGGCGAACTGATTTTTTTCTGTATAGTGTGTTTTACCCTAAATGAACGTCAGAATGGTATTCTAAGTCGACGGTGCTTGATGTACATGTTGTATATGCAAGAGTTTCCAATGAAGGAATATAAAAACGGTAAGTTATATAGGTACAAAAGAAATTACCATAAATGTAGCCCATAACAGTATTCCTAGTCGATGGCGCCTCGTGTACATGTGCTACTAGAGAATCACCCTGAAAGGAAAATGTGAAACGGTAGATCAGAAGGGCGCAATGATTTTTGTTTTCTGTGTTTTCTGTAAATGAATTCCAGAACGGCATTCGAAGTCAACGGCGCCCGGTGTACATGTAGTATATGCTACTAGAGGGTTATCATAGAAAGGAAAATGTGAAACGATAGGTCTGAAGGAAGGAGTGATTTTTTCTGCGAAGGGCGTTCTACCTTAATTGAACCCTAGTACGGCATTTTAAGTCGACGACGTCTGGTATACATGTAGTATATGCTACTAGAGACCTACCCTAGAAAATAAAATGTGAAACAGTAGGTCCGAATGGGGTAATGATTTTTTTCTGTATAGGGCGTTTTACCCTAAATGAACGCCAGAATGGCATCCTAAGTCGACGGTGCTTGATGTAAACGTAGTATATGCTACTGCAAAATTTTTCTATGAAGGTAAATGAAAACTACAGGTCAGAAGGGCGCGGTTATTTTTTTTCTTTTTGTGAAGTGTGTTCAACCCTAAAGAACCCCAGATCGGTATTATAAGTCGACCGCGCCTGGTTAACATGTAGTATATACTACTAGAGAATTACCCCAGAAAAGAAAAAGTGAAACGGTAGGACCAAAGGGCGCAATAATTTTTTTCTGTATAGGGTGTATTACCCTAAACGACTGCACCTGGTGTACATGTAGTATATGCTGCAATAGAATTACCCTAAAAAGAAATGTGAAACCGTAGGTCAGAATTAGGCTTTTTCTTTAAAGGGCACTTTCAATTAAATGAACCCGAGATCCACATTCTAAGTCGGCACATTTAGCAAACGCCGTTAGAAACTTAGGCTGATTTACACGGGTAGAGTTTTTAGTACAGTAGAGTAGCGAGGAGAGTAGACTCTACTCGGTACTCTACCAAAATGGTAGAGTAACCGTTCACACGGTTAGCAGAGTATCGCAGTACTGGTGCTGTGTTGACGTTGTTTTTGCTTGTCGCATATGAAAATTATCAGTAAAAAAAGAAAACTTTTCAAAATTGTTTAGCGGAGGTTTCAACAGCTCTGATAAAGGAAATGGTTGAAGCTGTTCAAGATGAAATAAGTATAAGAAGAACTGAGTGGGTAAGAGAATGGCTTAGAAGAAGGGAGTTACGGAGCAACATCACTTTTGCTCAAAGAATTAGCTTTAGAAGATGCGTATGAATTTAAAAGGTGACTTAGAATGACGCCAGAGAAACTTGAAGAAGTGTTGGACGTGGTTAAACATAAAATCCAAATGCAACTCACTGTAATGAGGGACGCAGTAGATACGAGTGTGGAACTTCAAGTAAAACTGAATTTTGAGCTACCGGGAACAGCTAGCAAAGCCTTTCTCATTTCATTCTAGATTCAAAACCTGATATTTCAAAATTTATTCCGGAGATATGTGATGCCATATACCAAGTGTTAAAGGATTAACGTAAAATACTTATAATAATTTATCATTACACATTTTTTTTACAAATAGATATATTTATTATTTTATGATTATAAAAAATATTGTTACTAAAAAATTACATTTCTAGTAGGTCCCAGAAAGCATGTTCTATAATTGAACTTTGTACGGGAGGACGTATTTTCATTGTTGCTGTTATCTGCATTTTCAACATAGCTTAGGGTAGAATAAGTTGAATAACCAAAATGGTCCGAAGTACTCGCATCTGGTGAATCGCGTCGATAATTGTATCTTTCGTTTTGTGGAATAATAAATAGGGTTCATTATGGTGAGCGGATTGAGCATTCAGACTGTATTTCAACAAAATTCCTTCAATTTCATTCATAATTCCATCCTTTGTCTCCATTTTTTTCAAACTAGCCCCAACAAATCTTGCAAATGCATCGTGCTCATTGACTGAATTTTCATTAAAAGTTTGGCTTACATATTTTAACTGTTGTACTGCCTTCGTTAAGTTATCTAATCTATTTCGTTTGGAGATTCTATGCCGTTTGGTGTTGTAAATAAATTATTCACAGTACCTTCTTCCTCCTCTTCTTCTTTGTGTGAGTTGTGTGAAATGTTTGTTTCCCAAAACAAAATAACATATATTTTCAGGTTCCGTCAGGAGATGACTGGAGAGCTATTGCTCAGTGCTTCGATAATAGAAATTCCCAAATTGCTGTGGAGCCATACTTTAATTACTAGGGACAAAACAGCATTGTGCTTATGACTCTCGTTGACGATAAATACTGCTTCACTTACCTAAATATGGGTTTTAAAAGATCTAACTCAGGTGGAGGTATTTTTAGAAACTGGGAATTGTACGAAGACTTAGAGGACAATCTACTCCCTAATGGACTGTTCATTGTTGTAGATGATGGATTCCCGCTTACAATGTACCTTATGTTGCCGTATTCCCGATACAGAACACGTGTTCGTATAAATGAACAAGTATTCAACTACCGTTTGAGTAGGGCGAGAATAATTTCTGAGAATGTGTTTAGAATTTTAGTAAGTCGTTTCCGGATATTCGGAAACAGACAAACAAAATAGTAAATGCAGCATGTACCTTACACAGCTGGTTAATAAAAACAAGTCCACGCTAATATTTGCCAACTGGTAGTATTGACAGTGAAATTGCTGGTACTGCAGAGATTATTCCAGAGCAATGGAGGCAAAAATACGTGAATTACGAAACATTGAACCCTGTGGTGGGAGAAGATCAACAGCCACGTTAAAGAATATGAGGGGTTATTTAAGGGACTGTTTTAACAATGAGGGGGCTGTTCCTTGGCAATACAAGAATGTTTGTTAAACTTGAAACCTGGGACACCATGTATACTACTTGTAGACCATTTTAGGTCACCTTTTCAATTTTTTTTTATCTATTGGTATATTGGTAACAATCTTTTAAAGTGTTAGGGTTTGTTATTCGCACATGTGTCGATTTCAAGATTTCATAAAATCACTCTACTTCTCTTTAGTAAGGTCTATTCTAGAATATGGTGCATTGATCTGGGACCCTTTCTATAAAAAGTATGAGGCTGAAATTGAACGTATCCAACGCCGTTTTTTAAAATATATACATTTTCGTACAGAAGATTTCTACCCAGAAAGAGGCTACCCTCAAAACGTTTTACTGCAAAGGTAACTTCTCATCACTTGCTACAAGAAGGAAACGTATTATAATTTCATTCTTGTACAACCTACTATACGATCATATAGAGTGCGCAATATTGCATAATCAATTATATTATGTTGTGCCCCGTACGTCGACCAGGCAATCAATTACATTTTATCTAACAAAATGCAGAACCAACGTTTTAAAGAACTCTCCTGTTTACAAAATTGGATGCAACTAACTAACCATATTATTGTAAAACTTTATTTATTTAGTTGACCTGTGAATGGCGTGTTAAGCAAAAATTTAATTTAATTAATTGATAATTGTGGATTATAGTAGAATAGATTTGTTATGTTGCAGAATTATTTTGTCTTTTTTTATAATTTTTCGCACTTCTAATAACTGCTTATTTGTATTTAATTTGTATTTGTTCTGTTTGGGTTTGAACAATAAACGCTATTATTATTATTATAAAAACATAGTATCACTTATTCGTTAATAGAGATCAAAGTAGTTCATAACTCCCGGAGGGAGTTATGGAAACCACAATTCACGCCGGGAGGTAAAGTTAAGTGATGCAGCTTAACTCTAGTTAGCTTTCTATAAGAAACGTTGTCTGAAAATGGAGTTTACGCTAGCAACACTTTGACAGTCAAGTCAAAAAATAAAACAAAAAATTGAAGAAGAAACTGTTTATTTTTGTTTTGTAACTATACACTTTATTTCAACTTTTAGGAAGAAAATAACTTATAAAAGTTAACTTGAAATATAAAAAATCGTTTTAAAAATACGTTGTTTTTGTTTATGTCTAAAAAATATAACAGGTGTGTTTATGTTTTAATAATGTCTACAACAACTACTTGTTTATAGAATGCTTTAAAAATTCCTAAAAAAATATTTTGTTCGTGTTTACTTGATTGTTTAGGTTATGTACTTTATTTGTGTAATTTTCCTCCGTCCATAGATAAAACAATATATGCACCGCAGGAGTAAAGTTGAATTAATCCTACGCAATAACTATGATGTATATGACATAATAAAATTAAATACTTATCACATGACCTTTAGTTTCCTCGTTTCCTTTTCCATTTTTTAAGAAAGAGTCCATGAGAGAAAACCATTTTAAACTTGGAACGTAGATCTTCCGCACCTGCCCCAGATTTAGTTGATTTCTTTATCTTTATACATTCAGGTTATAGGTGCATTTTAAATTTTTTTATCTCTTGTCTAAGTTCACTCACACCGAAGCCATGTTTTCCAAGCCTTTCCGCAATTTCAAATTCCACGGCTTGTCTCATGTTTTTATTTCTGTAAGAATTGCTGTTTAAATTCCATAAACATTCGTTTTCACCGTACAAAGTTACGAGTTCAAATATTTGATCCTCCGTGAATTTCATGTTTGTTATTTAAAATATTAAAAAAATATCTAACAAAAACAAAAACGGTAAAACAAATGTCTTGCGCAACGTGTAAAACTGTAATGTACGCAGTGACTCTACTGGAAAACATGCGTCTATACGGGTATAGTGGGGAGGCTAGTAGAGTGTTTCGAGGTGGAGAGGGTAAGTAGAATAGAGCTACTTTGCCACATGTGCGATGGTACTCTACTGCAAACTCTACTCTACTGATATTTTTGCCGGGTTTCTACGGGTAGAGTTACTCTACTCTACCCAGTACTCTATTAAAAAATCTACCCGTGTAAAACAGCAATTACATTAAAAAGGAGAATGTAAACGATGAGTTAGAAGGGCGCAATTTTTTTGTCTGTAAAGGGTGTTTTACCCTAAATCAACCCTAGAGTATATGTAATTGTTTGTTGTACCTAATTATTTTGAATGATATTACGTGTAATGGTGTTATCCCTTAATGCCTCTTTTTATTTAACCAATGCATGTACGCCTATGGATATTCGGGTACTTTTGATTTTTCTTATTCTACCTTTCGTTGATGTGTTCACAGCAATGTACAATTTTACTACTTAAATAAACTTGATATTAAATTAATACGCAACTAACTAAACCAGTATGAATGGATCGTAAAGATATTTGCAAGCACTTCACGGTCTTACGTTCGAGGTTTTTAACCCGATTTTTGTTGTAAAATTTTTCTTTGTATATCTATCTGTACAGGGTGGTATTTTTCGTTAATATTATAGGATACAGGCTAAACGGTAAGAGATACAAAAAAACTAAGGTACGGGTCACGTTCTCTTTTTTAGTGTTTAGTTTTATGACTTTTTACGTTGAATCCAGTGGCGTTCTTAAAAAAAATATAGATGTTAGATTTTTTGAGATATTATCAAAAGTAGCATTTTCTTAAATGGGACACCCTGTATCTGATAATCTCAAACAATTGCATTTTTTCTTGAGATTGCAACAATATATAACACTTAATATTTTGCATTGTCCTAAATAGTTAAAATACTAAAAAAACATTTTTTTTAGTTGGCCATTAATTGAATGTTTTAAGCAATTATTTTTGTTTGTTTACATGTCATAAAATTCAGTAACAATTATGTATTGGTATTCTTATTTCGTTTCCGATTATATTTTTTAAAAAAGGTGATTAAAATGAATAATTTTCAAAATTATGAAAAATTAAATATACTTGAGTGCTACATTGAGAGTAATAAAAATAAAGACGCTGCTCTAGACTTATATTTTGAGCGTTATCCGGAACGACGACAGCCAGAACAACAAATATTTGAAAGATTATATCACAATTTAAGTGAGTATGGATCATTTGGAAAACCAAGAAGTAAGATTTACAATAAGCAAATAGAACAAGAGATGAAATAAATACATTCGCTTGTGTTGCTGCTGATCCGACGATATCTAGCCGTAATATTGAGAAAGATATTGGTACAAGCAAATCTAAAGTTTTAAAAACGTTAAGAAAGTATAAGTATAAACCATATAGAATAAGAAAGGTTCATAACTTACATCCTGGAGATGAAGAGCGGCATTTAACATTTTGTCATTGGTATTGCAATTAATAATATATATATGGACCGACGAGGCTTTTATATCTAGCGAAGGAATTTTTAGTCGACATAATAATCGATATTGTTCAAACATAAATCCTCATCAGACGATCGCCAGGATACAACAAGGACAGTTTGGGTTCCATGTATGGGTGGCGCTATATCAAAACAGAGTCCTTAACTACAGAATTTTTAATGAAAATTTGAATGCTCAAGGATACATCCAAATTTTGGAAGAATGTGTAATAATGGAGTTGGATAACATGCCATTAGCTGCAAGAAATAATGTTTATTTACAACAAGACGGTGCTCCAGCACATAATAGCCACATGGTAAGGGACTTACTAAATGTCAATTTTGGCGAAAATTGGCTTGGTACATATGGACCAAACAGATGGCCTCCGCGTTCCCCCGACCTGACGCCACTCGACTTTTATTTTTGGGGATCTATCAAAAATGAAGTCTATGAAACCCGAAGTAATACTGTAGAAGAACTCAGAGCAAATTTTATTAATTGCATTGGAAGAGTGCCAAATATTCAAATCTATAACGCCACTCGTTTAGTTACAAGCAGAGCCCAAAAATGCATCGAGCAGAATGGAAGACAATTTGAGCACCTATTGTGATTAACCACCTATGCTAATTGTTATATATAAGTATTTGAAATAATTACTGTTTAGTTGTTATAAATCTTTTCTTGTTTTTTGTAGTTGTTGTTTTAGTTTATTAATGTTTTATTATTGTTATTATCTGCAATTTTATTATGCCTATTATAAAATAAACAATTGATTAAATCCAAGGCCAACTAAAAAAAATGTTTTTTTAGTATTTTAGCTATTTAGGACAATGCCAAATATTAAGTGTTATATATTGTTCCAATCTCAAGAAAAAATGCAATTTTTTGAGATTATCAGATATAGGGTGTCCCATTTAAGAAAATGCTACTTTTGATAATATCTCAAAAAATGAAACATCTATATTTTTTTTAAGAACGCCTCTAAATTCAACGTAAAAAGTCACAAAACTTTCGTATCCAAAGCTTTTTTTTATCTCCATAAATAACCGAGTCATAAGAGATAATAAAAACCGGCAGATTTTGAGAATCACTCTGTATCTTCGAAACCAATTTAGTTAGCGTAGATCCGATCGCGCCATTAAACTAAACACTAAAAAAGAGTAGTTTTTTTGTGTTTCTTACCGTTTAGCCTATACCCTATAATATTAACGACAAAAACCACCCTGTACAGTATACTATGTAGGCAAATTTTGATATGTAAATTGGGGCGTTACAATTAATAAAAAAAAAGTGTTCTAGTCGGTATTTTTGATGCCCGAGATCCCATAAAAATATTCAATGGCTAGTTTTAATAAAAATGCACAAATAAGACTGACTGTTGACCGTTATGCATAAAATAGAATCATTGAGTATACCTATATATACTCAAAGATAGAATCCTGAAATCTTTAAACATTTTTGAGGTACAGTCCGAACACAAATACATACGGCTATACAACAATCCTGGTGAATGCATAATGTGAGATGGATTTTCATCTATCCACGTACTAATTACAAATTAAAATTACCTACGTTAACCCACTTTCCATTATTTTCGCTATTAACTATTCACACCCTTATTAACTAAAGAACGTTTTTAGGATTGTATAATGTTAAACTGGCGTATTATAATAAGTATTTGACATTAAAAAAAGGACATTACACCTTTATGTTAAACATAAAATTATTGTTATTAACTACCGATGTTGTGTACGAATATTTATTGCTATTTTATTCAATTCGCCCTGTCAAAAATAATTTTGTTAATTTGTATATAGCAATTTTTTAAAACAGTTATCGAATTTATGGGTAGTTTTCCTTTTCTGGGCACTTAGTTATGCTTTAAAATTATTTACAGTTTTAATAAAGAAGAGCTCACATAAATAATTGTACTCAACCGGTTTAATACTCTTGAGTCTCAGTAAGCTTTATCAATTATATTAAAGTCTTTATTATTGTTTCAGAGATAAATTTCTTTACTGTTTATATTTTATTACGAGTACTTGTTTGATTATAGTAGAGTGGGAAGTGGTTTATGTAAACTAGTAGCAAATCTCAGCTTATTCATAAACCAGTTGCAGTTAGGTACTTGTAAGATACAATATTACAACGAAGTATTTGTAAATCCAAATTAATAAGGGTAGATTAAATTCAAAGCTACGATAACATACTTGTAATTTCAAGTGGAAATATTTTTCTATAATCTGTCATTACTTACAATTTGTTTAGTCCCAACTGTATTAAGTTTAAATGGGAATCTTCCATTGTTATAAACTTTGTGAAATCATCTTGCTTTTTGCAATGGTTATGTCATTATTACGCTTTTCTTAATAACGATTGTAATTTGATGTTGCAAATGTATACTTTTGTACTAAAATACTTTCCGTGAATATGCAAGCAATTTGGTAATCGTGAGTCCTTCTAAATTGCGATCTACTTTGCATTTGGGAGGTAGTGGGTGAGATTCCCGTTACCGTCTAGTTTAGGTTGTATGAGGTATTTTACACATGTAGTGGCACGATTACTGCATATGCGTACATCATGTGCGACACATGTGCTTACGATCCTATTCTAACCGCACTTCTCCTTAATTCCACCATGCTTACATAATAATCTATGAGTGATGGGAATCCATCGTTGTGGTTGAAGGAATTTGGAAATCTCAAGTAGCCTTCCTTGGAGAGGGAATGCAGCATGTTGTCTTTTCCTTTTTCTTTTTCTCTCGTTGATCCTGACATGTTCTGGTAAGTCTGGTTTTAGAAAGATTGTTGCATAATTCTTAAGATAAGTGTCCTTATCTAAGGTTCATGAGGAGATTTTTCGCCATTAAAATTGTTCAAATGTATGTAACATTCCTATTGACGTACTTTAGAGACAGTTATTGTTACCTTTCCAACATTCACGTAATGATTAAAATGTTTTGTAACCATATTTTGAATAGTTTGTTTCTCAACCAGATAGATTTGTATTTTTTCAACTAGATCGAATAAATAATATTGGAAAGCAAGGTATTGTTAGTGGTGTCTATTATTCAATTGCCGCGATTGTGATAGTATTTATATAGGACAAACTTGCAGGTAGGCTTACATCTGATAAAAGCGACGTAAAACGTAACACTAAATAATGCATGTTGGCTGGAAAAGGACCATCATATTAATTATGATAATGTAACAATAATTGATGAAGAAAAAGTTTTACACAAGAGATTATTTCTAGAAATAGCTTACACATCAAGAGAACCTAATGTTATGAATAAAAGAGCAGATATTGATATAATCTAACTAATATTTATACTTATTTACTACATTTTGATAAAATTCATAACATTTTTTAAAATATTTGTTACTTTTGATTTATTTCCACAAAATTAATCATCCACTGAATGGAGTAATAAAAATTGCATTTGTTAAATACAACGAAAAGCGTGTAATAAAAATGACAATTAAATAAAAATTTTGACACCTGTCATTGATGTTCTGTCGATTATAATTTCTAAATTTTACTGCACCCTCTAAAAAGAAATCTTTATATTTATACCAGATGTCCCAGGAGTTCGTACCAAAAACTTGGGAGATGATAGATATAATTATTTTACGACAAAACTTTTATGTAAACGTAAGTCCAATAATACTTCGTTTCCGAGATACAGGAGTCACAGTTACAAAAAAAAGTTGATTTTTGAAATATCTCCAAAACGAAAAGAGGCACAGACCGTCCATCGTAACTGTGGAAAAAGTCGAACGCTGCGCCGGTAACTTAAAGAGTCGTACACTGAATGGTAAAATGATATCGTAACTCTTGGGTATTGCAGCATCTGACACTGGCGGTGTAAGAGATCATCGTACACCGGAGATCGTTTAAAATATTGCTTACAGCTTAACAACGTTATCTAATGTATTATACTTCTTGTAATACGAATATTATATATAATTTTATGAGAAAATAAGGTTAAATAAAACGCTTGACCTACGTATCTTTTATGACCGTATTTTTTATGGAATATCATTCCTACTTCTAGTGACAATAGATGTTAATCAACTAAAGCAGTATTGTATCTAGAAATTACTATGCAATTAAATTACAATTACTACAATATTACAAATTGATATTATTTGAAGTTAGGACTGGGAAATATCCTTAATTATTAATGTTGGAAATGATACTGATAGTGATTTCGTGTTCAATTACAGCTCGGAGATGACGATTCTAATACTCCGTCACCATTACCCAGAATTGGTGCAAATTTAATGGTAGTAATACTATTTTTTGTCGTCGACTAGCATTGGAATGCCTTGGTTATTAATGTCAAAATCATTAATAATTTGTCACTTCATGGCATGCGTGCTGTAATGTTGTGCCATAAAGTCGTCTTGACGACGAAATACAAACAAAGATATTGAATTATTTATTTATATTAATACTACAGTTAGAGTATGATCTGTAATTAATGTAACATTAAGGAAATTATTGTTTACTGATGTTAATATTAATGGTGCAATTGGAATTTCCTGTAATTGAAATTCCCCCAGATGTTTCAAGAAGGTATTTGCTTGAACAGCTTGAAGATGTTGATATAGATATTTCTCGGTTACTCATTTGTTGTACGCTACTAGGTCTTAAGGTTTTGGCAATTTTCTTCTTGTTTTCGATGGAGTCTGCCACGTACCCTTCAGCAACAGCATTGTTTTTCCAATCCCCATGCCGTTTTAAAGTTTTAATGTCAACTCCACTGTCTGCCAAGATTGTGACAGAAGTTCTACAAAATGAATGTCCTGTGTATTGATCGGCATTGAGAATATTTAAATACTTGGCAATCTGTCGAGGAATCTGACCAAATGTGTTAATGCCAATAGGATTACAGGTACATTTACACCAATTGTAGAATAAAACAAACTATTCAATCTTCACATGCTTCGGTTTTAAACTCATGTACTTCTTAATGAGGTCAATATAATTTACCATACTATCATCGTGTAATATGGTAAAAACCCTGGACCTATGTGTTTTGTTATCTCTAACATAAACCACAAAGACAGAACCTTCTTCTTTAATATCCTCAACACACAGATTGTACAATTCTATGCGTCTACCCAAACACACAAAATATTGTAACTACCTAAAATGGAATCATATTTATTAAGAATAATCTTAAAAGTAAAAATTTACCTTCATACGTAAGTATTTGTCGTTGGGTGCTTCAAGAAAGAAATTAAGTAAGTGCTTTTTGAAAACACTAAAGACTTCTCTGATATGTACCCAACAGAACAGTTTTTCAAGTATGCCGAAAGTTTTGAAAACTTGCTGATGCCCACATACTTTTTAAGACATAACATACATTTTAATTTGGAGTACATGCACCATAATGAAGACGATTTGTGGTTTTTCGACTAATAAAATAAATACAAAGAATGATTGCCTTTAATAAATGATGTAATGAACTTACTTGATCAAGGAAACGCAAGCAAAACCTTCTCTGTAAGTTTACGTATTATTCTTGCGCATCTACTCAATAAATCTTTCGAACTCTTTCTCATAAACGATTTCTGATTTTTTAGGTATAAGACTCAACTCAGCTTCTTCTGCTGTTTTAAGGATTTCTTCATCCACGTCTGAATCCATTTTTGCAAAATTTGTTTATTTACAAAAAATAAATGACACTTATAATGCAAAACTATAATAAGACCGTTCATGAACTCCTGTGAAATGATATTTTTTTGTAACGATCTGAAATTGTAATTTCATTTATTGTGTCTCAAAGTGGCTGGTTTGACGACAAAATAGCATATGAAATTCATTTATAATGCGGGATTATGGCATTCGTTTCCATTAACTGCTGCTGCCACAATCCTTTGCATTATAAACTAATTTCATAATATACTATTATTAATTCACAGTTAATATATTTCACCATATACACTTTGACGTAAAATATATTTTAGGTATTCAAATCCGAAATAACAGATCGCTCTGTGTTTATTTTATTATTTGACTGTTTCTTTAATAGTTATTATTGTTATAGCATAATATTATTGATAATATGCTCACGTTTCTTTTCTATTGTGTACTTGCTAACAGGGAAAGCAATAATTTATAATTTATCCTGCACCAACTGGTATTATTTGCTAGTAGTACTTACTGCCTACTGCCCGGAGTGTACTACTGCGGGTACACCCATTGAAACTACTACGTTTCATCTGTGCGAGATTTCCAAGCTTACGATGGACCGCCTTCACTTTTCTTGTTCTTGGTATAACAAATAGGGATGTAAAGTACATTGGTTTTAGCTTATTAATACTTTTTTATTATGTACAGTGGCAAGGGGCAGTACAACCTTTTAATCCCCAATTTCTCCGCTAATGGAGTAAATTGAATTTTTTATTAAAATACGATAACTTTTTTAACAGTTTCTATGATATTTACACTTTTAGGTATTTATTATAACTGCTTAGGCAGGTTTTATATATATATATATATATATATATATATATATATATATATATATATATATATACACACAGTTGTAGCACCCTCCTTACTTGAAATACAATGTGACGTATAAACTAGTGTACTAAACCTTAAAATTAAAACCATACAAATTTCAAATCGAGGAAAATGTCACATTTCAAAACTTGGCACTTTTATAATTCTTCGAGGTCTGTTTTCGATGGGATCCTGATGCACCTCGGCTTCGACAGCCAAGTGCACTGGCCTAGTCCAATGTAGTTGGCTTGGTCATCGGTTGCCGATGTACTTTGAATTGGATAATATTCAAAATCCCGTTGATATTTTTGGGTTGACGAAGCAAGAATCTGATTCGCATGTCTTCGCCACACTCTGCCATCATAAAGTTCAATGTTATGATGTAATTTGCCTAATCTATTTTGTATTGTGCCAAAATTCCATTTATTTTTGCTGTGTAATTTCGAATTTGGACTCTTTCCCCTTTGTAAATTCATGGACAGTAAATATTATCATTGTAAGGAATAGATTTATTTTTACATTTATCTGGCAAAATTAAGCTTAACCTTGGCCTTTTAGTTCTAGCAAACATTAACTCTGAAGGAGTTTTATTGGTTGTCATATGCGGCATTGTTCTGTACTGAAAAAGTAATTGTTGTAAATTCAGAAGTCAATTTCTTGAATTATGGTCAATCTTTAATAAGGACTGTTTTAAAGTTTGTACAAAACGCTTCGCTTGTCCATTGGTTTGTCGATGATAAGGGGCTGTACATTTTGATACAGTACCGTTACTTTTTAAAAATTTGAAAATCCATTGATGTGAACGTTGCACCATTGTCTGTAACTAATACCCTCGGTAATCTAAAACATGAAAATATTTCCCGACATACTTTAATTGTTGAGCTTGATGACATATTGTCTGTACACGAGTAGAAATTTTGTAAACGAATTAATTAATATGAAAAAGTACTTGTTCATAAATGGACCTACAAAATCCGCATAAACTCTTTCAACGAGTGAATTTGAGGGTTCCCAAATGTGGTTTTATACTTTTCTCGGGTTATTTTTATGCAAGTTTCATATTTTTCACAACTGCTAACAAGTCATTCAATGTCTTCGTCTATTCCTGACCACCAACAATACCCTCTGGCGAGACTTTTCATTTTAACTACTCCAAAATGGCCGCAATGTAACTCTTCTAACACCCTTAATCTTAATTGTTTTGCAATAACCGCCCTGTGCTCTCGCATTAGTATCCCTTGTTCTAAATTAAATTCTAATTGGTCAATATGAAATCTGTCCTTTTCAGGAATTTGATTTCCTTTTCTTCAAATGAAACAATGTTATATAATCCTGGATCTTTTTGTGTAAAGTGTATCACATCCTTTGAACTTACTGATAGTGTATTTATATTCTCAAAATGGGAAACATCTACCACGTCAAAATTTGGTTCAATTTTGCTGTTTACCGACAATCTGACAAAAAATCTGCATTACTATGTTCTTTTGTATTTTTATAAGGAATTTCATAATTAAATCCATGCAAAAATAGTGCGTAATGTTGCATTCTCAAACAACTGTACATAGGTAAACCTTTAGTGGGCGAGAAAATTTGAACCAACGGTCTATGATCTGTATATAAAATGAACTTATTCCCGTATAAGTATTGAATAAACTTTTTAATTCCGAAAGTAATGGCATAAGCCTCTTTATCAATTTGAGAATACTTCTTCTGAGTTTATGATAATGTATGTGACGCGTATTGAATTACTATTTCTTCCCCATTTGGGTATAGGCGAGAAAGAACTGCTCCCACTCCATAGTGACTAGTATCTATGCTAATACTAATGGTTATTTGGGATCAAAATGCCCAAAAAGTCATCACTTTGAAAAATTTTTCTTTAACATCTTGAAATGACGGTTCACATACTTTTATCCAAATAAACTTTTGCCCTTTTCGTTAGAGTTGGTGTAATTTTGAATAAATTTCCCGTAATAGTTTATCATTCCAATAAACGCACGTAGTTCAGTTAAATTTGTTTTATAAATGACCTGTTTGTCAATCATGTAACCACAATATTCAATTTTTCCTTGAAAGAATTGGCTCACCTAAATTAACTTTAATATTGTGTTTGTGTAATTGTTGAAAAACTTTCTCAAGTGTTTCTAAACGCTCAATATCAGAATAGCCTGTAATCTTTATATTGTCTAAAAAAATTGAAACTCCCGGTATCTCTTGCAACACCGTTTCCATCATTAAAGTAAAGTAACACTATTACACCTGTATAACCCTTTATGTGTATTTAACGTAACATAATCTTCTGGTGTAATCTCTAATCGCAAGTATGCATTTTGTAAATCAATATTTGAAAATTTTACTTCCCTAGCCACATTTGCAAATTTCCTCGATTGTTCGTCAATTACTAAATTTAGATTTAAAATTTAAAATCCCCACACAATCAAAGCGTCCCATTAGGTTGTAATACTGGAACTATTGGTGTTGCCCACTCAGCCGATGGTACACTTTCTAATATCCCGCTTCCGATAAACCAATCAATTTCTGTTTCTACTAATGAACGTAATTTAAATGGTACTCGTCTTGATTTAATAAATACCGGTTTTACATTCTTTTTAAACTTTAGTTTGGCTTGTAAGCCTGTAATTTTTGTAACCTCACTATTGAAAATGTTACTGTACTGTTACATTTGATCTAACTTTTCAGTGCAATTTACTTTCTGTATAGTATCGAATTCGAACAATTTTAGTAGTCTCAGCCACTCTCCCGAGTAATGCCTGTGCATATATTTCTGTAATATATATATATATATATATATATATATATATATATATATATATATATATATATTTAGTAAGTATTTTGAATTCTTGTAATAAACTTGTACGCTTGCATACCCTACTACATTTAACGCAGTTTGGCAATACGTTATTACATTTATGTTTGTACTTGAAATGGCATGTGTGGGAAAAAACTACGAAACAAATTCTTACCCATCAGTGACACTGCTGCGCCCTGTCAACTTCAAAAATAATGTCCTTACCCTTTATCTGCAATTTTAGAAAATATTTTTGCCTCAATTGCATGTCCTCTGCTTTTATATGAAAAATTAAAGTTCTATCGGATTTACTTTAGGATTTTTATTTTTCATGGAAACTCCATGTAAATGACCTGTGCCGCCGCATCCCTTGCACTTAATGTCTCTGCTCAAGGTGCAAGTGGTAGCCAGATGGTTTTTATCATATCTAAAACATACAATTTTATTATCATTTTGTTTAATTTGTAGTAGTTTTAAATTTGGGTTTACTGATACATTTCTGAGTTCCCTTTACAGTGTTTATGTTGTCTCTCAGATGTTGAACGTCTCTTTCGTATATTTCCATACTTGTTGCCACCTCCACTGTGGTCTTCAGCTCCAGATCCTCAGTTTCCATAAACCTCACTTGCACTCTCTTGGATTGTAGTCCAAAAACAAAACTGATTTCTTATGGGTTTCGTTAAGTACGGTCCAAAATTACAATTAATGCTAAGCTTGTGCAATTCTTTGCAAAATTCCTGTATGGATTCGCCCTGTAGTTGGCGCCTTGATGGGAATCTGCGATTTCCAGCGGGTTTGGAGAATAATAGGCTTCAAGAAGTTGTACCATTTAGTTGTAGAAAAACAAGTTAGTCTAGCTGACATTTTTACTGAATATGTTAACGTGTTAAAAAGGGTTATACCATTACACTCGTAAGTTTAACGTAGATTGTCATTGCAAATTTAAAAACTAAATAGGAGATAGTAACATTAGCACCAAAATAAATTTGGTGACAAGAAAATTCATACTTTTTTAATGTTTTTACAAATTTCATGTTTGACTAGAGTACTCAAAACTTTGCATATTACTCGAGCTGAAAACTGTAGTGTTACTTGCTTCCATTAATGTGAGTCAAATTATTATTATGGTAGATGGCTTATATGCGAAGGAAGTAATACCATAGCATAACGCGCAATAGAAAGTAGTGTGCAATATTTTGGCGTCACTTTTAGACTTTGTTAACAAAATTTCGAAATTAAAGATATTGAAGAAGTAATTAAAAAAACGCATTAGTAACATACGTTATATGTTACAAAATAAAGTAGGCTGTCTTAGTACCAGCTTAAAAATGCCAATACAAAAAATAAATTACATAGATCAAAATAAATGAATATAGAAATAGGTAGCTTAATTTAATCCATGGTCATTAAAAAATAGTTTCAGAATAAACTAATTTACCGAAAAACTACTAAAGTTATTTTAGATAGTTTTGATTGTTTTAATATTTTTCTCACAAAACAAGTTTGCGTTTATAAAATAAGTCATCTGTTACGTTTTAATGGATATTGTAAAAAAAACAAATTGTTTATTACACTTCATTATAAAGTTGCTTATTATGCTGTTCTCATAATCAGTATTCAGTTCGTGATGTGTGGAATTAAGAACATTTTCTTAGTAATATTGACTTCCAATGCCATTTTCTTAGATGTCGTATTTTGCATGTTGCCCGCGTGGAATATTAATCATTGAGAAAGAAATTTTATATTATCTCGTGTGCCTTCAAGACGTAAAAGAACTTGAATACCATCTTATTACAAGGTAACGGAAGTGCATGCAGTAATTTGTGAATAAATTAAACTAAAATGCATGGTATGTGACTTAGATGTCATTAAATTTTTATTTTCTGATTAATTTGAAAATAAAGTTTGTATAATGTCACGATACTACAACAGTGTTATGAACAGGAGATATTAATTTGTCAGTAAACCGCAATAATTAAGCCACATATTAGATCATTTTCATTTCGCTTGGAGCTGATTAGATTTTGGGTGAAATCGAGCCGTGAAGGGGGGAGGTTGTCAGTTTTTGGTTTTTATCAAATATTTCTAAAAAATGCTGCATATTTCAAAGATATAAAAATACCTAGATATAGACCTTACACATATCGATTAATTATGTTCTATGCAATTTTTTGATACGACGCATAATTTTAGCGGCAAAATAGAATTTACGTGTTCGTTCCAATTTTTTCAGTATAACGATTAATTTTATAAGGAAAAGTATAGACCTGTTTTCTTTATAAGGTTTCTTAGTATAATGCAAGGTAAGTCTAAAAATTAATTAAATATGAATGAAAATGGTTAAACTGAATATCCTATAGAAGAGGGCGACTTTGGAATTTATTTTTAAGTTAACGTGTATTTGTCTGTTAACCTCTATCTGACGTTTAAGATTTAAACGTCATTCTGGCATAGATTATTGTTTTTATTTCATACCAATAGATTATAAACAAATAAACCCTTAGTTACCGTAACTGTTCATAACTCCCTAGGGAGTTATAGTAGGGAATTATATATCTATAACTCCCTCTAATGTATTTTGACCAATATTTGCAAGCTTGCCAGTTGATATATCCATGGTAACAATGCCTAATTAATTTTTAAACGTTCGCTTAATTTTAATAACCAACAAAATTTAGTTTTTATATTTCATTTATAATGAAACCGGTAATTAACACGCTCATAACACCCTCGATATGTAAATAACTACTGTTATCCTAAAAAAATTATAATTAGGTATTTCATTTCCCTTAATTTTTTATGTTAGCATCTAGATGTCTATTAATCTCTGGCTGACATGAAGCTTTAAACGTCTGTTTGCTATAGATTATTGTTTTTGTTTTTACAATATTGCCTATTTTCGTAATGAACTGTTTGTAAGAGATGTATAATTATCCTAAACAAATGTTATTAAAATTATTTCATTTCTTCTAATTTCTATTTTGTAGGTTGGAGGGTTTTGTGGTGTTCCACGCCAGATATTTCAATTAATGATTTAAAATATATATTTTTTAACCATTCTTTAATTGAATTAACTCTTTAAGTCTTACATGTTTCCCGCTTTCATTAAAAAATATGAAGAATTATTGAAAAATATGAAGAATGCCCTTAGATGCATCCTTCGAAAACTGAATAATCTTGGTTAAGCATGCACTAAGGATCAAGGCTTTCCCATGTGAAGCTTTCCGATAATAAAGCACCTGCAAGTGTTTTTTTATATTTTTTTCAAAAGTGCAGCAAAGTGTCGTAATGGGCGGTGTAACTTTTGCGCCACACAATAAAACCACTGTAACTCTCCGTAAGTCGCCGAATGCAGTGCAATTTAACGTCAATTAGAAAATTCTCCCCTAATTCATGGTCTAAGGATGATTTTTTTAAATCACCATTTAGTATTTTTTTATTTAAAAAACGGAAAATACATTCTCTAAAATGAAAATAAATAAGAAACGCATCCAGAAGATGACGCAAACACACAAACACACAAACACACAAACACACAAACACACAAACACACAAACACACAAACACATAAACACACAAACACACAAACACACAAACACACAAACACACAAACACACAAACACACAAACACACAAACACACAAACACACAAACACACAAACACACAAACACACAAACACACAAACACACAAACACACAAACACACAAACACACAAACACACAAACACACAAACACACAAACACACAAACACACAAACACAAACACACAACACACAAGCACACAAGCACACAAACACACAAACACACAAACACACAAACACACAAACACACAAACACACAAACACACAAACACACAAACACACAAACACACAAACACACACACACACACACACACACACACACACACACACAAACACACAAACACACAAACACACAAACACACAAACGCACAAACGCACAAACGCACAAACGCACAAACGCACAAACGCACAAACGCACAAACGCACAAACGCACAAACGCACAAACGCACAAACGCACAAACGCACAAACGCACAAACACACAAACACACTAACACACTAAAACACTAACACACTAACACACTAACACACTAACACACAAACACAAAAACACACAAACACACAAACCCACAAACCCACAAATACACAAATACACAAACACGCAAACACGCAAACACACAAACACACAAACACGCAAACACGCAAACACACAAACACACAAACACACAAACACACAAACACACAAACACACAAACACAAACGCACAAACGCACAAACGCACAAACGCACAAACGCACAAACGCACAAACGCACAAACGCACAAACGCACAAACGCACAAACGCACAAACGCACAAACGCACAAACGCACAAACGCACAAACGCACAAACACAAACACACTAACACACTAACACACTAACACACTAACACACAAACACACAAACACACAAACACACAAACACACAAACACACAAACACACAAACACACAAACACACAAACACTGAACACGAACACGAACACGTACACGGACACTGACACGAACGTGAACGCAATCGCAAATGCGAACTCAAACCCAAAAGCAAACTCAAATGCAAATTCAAACGCAAACATAAACACAAAGCCACAGGAAAACAATGCCAAACGCAAACACAACTGTTGAATTGTTCTATAATTTGATTTTGCAACAATTGTAAATACAATGGACCTTCCAAATTTTGTGCAATAAAAAATAGATCGATTGTATGGTCACCAAGAATGCCAACCGAAACATTTAGCTTTTGTGGATACTGCTTGGCTGTCTCCCGAATCCATAATGGGTTGATATCACTCCAATACCGCAAATTTTATTTATTTACCTACCCGCGCAATAAACAATGTGCTTTTTATTACTCAAGCACAAGAAATTTAAGAATAAAAGCCCGGAAATTGTGAATTCGATAATTCTTTCTGCGAATTCTTGATCTTGACCAGGATCATCTTCATTCAGTTCGTGAACCAATTTCAAGGGTGGTACTTATCCTGCTTAAGAGCTTTGTTAACTGTTTTTTCAAAGTTCTTGGTTTTCAGCGATAACGTGCATTGGAGAACTAGGATTTTCCACAATTTCAATTAAAATAACAATGTTTTTATTCTGAGAAATTGGGGCCTACTTGAGCGGCACTCATTTTGAACTGGTCCAGTTCTCAAAATCTTTGTGACCAATTTCCGTATGAATCGACAAGTCGATTTTCTGCATGGTAGTTTCAAAAAATAATGAGTTTCATTGTATATTTTTCTTCTAGATTTCAATTTTCGAACTTTTTATAAGTTTGACAGTTAACAAATTGTTTTAAACTTGATTGCAAAGTTATGTATGCGCAAAAGATATAACTATTAGAAGAATTGGAATAAGTTAAAAATATTCTAGAGGAGTATATTACATTGAAATCCGTTTCGACTGAGCGTAATTTTAACTGTCCATTCTATTTTAAGAAAACGGCGCCCCTTGGTGTCACAACGCCACCTAGAATGATGACGTTGTCAAAATAGCTTAAAAATGTTGTAAACCTATCGTTTAATATATTCCCAAAATTTCGTTTTGACATCTCTAATGTTTTAAGAAATAAGGGGGGGGGGCTTACTTTATATCCTCTCTCACACCACTAAAGTGTAACATATTTCAAGGAGCTTATACCGTTCTGTCCACAGTGTATCAAGTTCTAGTAATATTACCAATATGAGAGATCTTTTGCGAGATATATTAAATTACAGATTAACAATCCCATTTAAGAAATCAATTATCTTATGAAAAATTAGGATCTTGTATTATAATGAAGGTGGAAAAATTCATTTTAATAAAAATTGACTATGAGTGTGTGGTTAACAGGTTATCAAATTCAAATAATTTATTTAAAAAGGCGCTTACTTATTAATTTAGCTGTTTTACTCAAGGAATATGTAAATATAACAAAATTTGTTATAATTGATAAAATTGTGACAAATGTGGGTATGAGTAAATATTTTGAATTATAATACGTGTTTATTGTATAAATATGTTTATCATTAGAGTTCGTTTACTTAATTTTTTGAAAAAAAAAACCTTAATAAAAAGTGTTAATTCATGATTCGTTTTAAAATGCTCCAACTATGCAACTAAGGGATTGCGGACTTTGTCGAGAGATGGATTTTACACTTTCTTTTGTTTCATTAACATGTTCAAAGTACCTAACCTATAATTTTTCTTATTATTTGGACTTCTACCTTTCATTTAGTAAAAAAATTATTTCGATTAGTTCTTTAGTTTTGTTTTTATCCCAATTTAAAAATGGAAGAACAAGAGGTGCACTTCAGACATCGCATCGCAAATACACAAGAAGTTATGTGCCGTATATGGGAATGAAGCCTTGAAAGAAAGGCAGCGTCAAAATTGTTTTACCAGATTTCGTTATTGTGATTTTTGATTGAAAAATGCGCAACGATCTGGCCGTCCAGTTGAAGTCGATGAGACCCATATCAAGGCCATTATCAATTCAGATCGTCATAGGACAACACGTGATATTGCAGAGAAGCTGCTCAATGTATCGCATACATGCATTGAAAAAAAATTAAAAAAGCTTCGCTATGTCAAGAAACTCGATCTATGGATCACTCACCAGCTTAGGGAAATTCATTTCGCGCAACGCATTAGCATCTGAAACGCAACGAAATTGTTCCGTTTCTGAAAAGACTAATTACTGGTGACGAAAAGTAGATAATTTATAACAACGTTAATCGGAAGAGATCGTGGGTGATGCAAGACGAACCAGCCCAGACGACATCAAAGCCAGAGATTCACTAAAAAATATTATGCTGTCAGTCTGGTGGGATTATAAAGCAATTTTTCACTTTGAACTTTTAGCAAACAACCAAACGATCAATTCAAACGTGCACGTTCAACAACTCGCCAAACTGAGCGATGAAATTCAAGCAAAGCGGCCAGAAGTGTCAAATCGTAAGGGTGTTGCTTTCCGCCATGATAATGCAAAGCCCCACACATCTTTGGTCACTCGCCAAAAATTGTTGGATATGGGTTGGGATATGTTGTCACATCCGCCATATGGCCATGACCTTGCGCCTCAGACTACCATTTATTTCGTTCCATGCAGAAGTCCTTAAATGGTAAAATTTTTAATAACGCTAATGATGTCAAATCACACTTAATTCAGTATTTTGATAGCAAAGATCAGAAATTTTATGAACGTGGAATTATGACTGCCTGGAATCGTCCAGGCAGTCATAATTCCACGTCGGGCAAAGGGTCATCGACAAAAAAGGGACATTACCTAATTGAATAGTTATATTTTTAATAATTTCGAATTTTCATTCTTATTTAAAATCCGCAATCGCTTAGTTGCCAACGCTATAGAACAAACGCCAAAATTTGTCTTGGACCGGTGAAAGTTGAATATTAAAGAATTCGAGTTTATAAATATTTAAATTACATATTTAAGTATAAATACAATCATATTAGTACTAAACCTTACTGCTGCTATTTAGAACCTAACATTAGCAAGCAATAAATAAAATTTAACTTTTAATATTGACTTTGTAGTAATTATTGCTAACAGACATAAATATATTCAATAAAGTTGTATGACACTTTTTTTACAATAGAACACAATGTTTCTCGCTGGAAGCATGCTGAGCTAAGGTCGAAGGTGAGCAGGAATTTTCGTGTTCGTGTCTACTAACTCACTAACTTATTGTTTTAAGTTCCATTGGCAATCAGAAGTAAAGGCTCACCTTTCACCTCAATTATTCAATGCTCTATATTAGTTATATGCTAGATATTACAAGTTGAACAAACTCGTGTATACCTTATGTGGAAATACCATATTTAGAAGAAATGACTTTATGATATTTTACTTTGGATGCCGCTGCCTTACAGACAAACATATTTTTTAATAGTATTATTGAATGATAAATAATAAGGACCTCACACTGTTTGCGTTAAGGTATCATGCGACTAAAAACAGGTTTTATTGTTATTATACATGCTTGAGAATAGGTAGATTAATTGTTTAATGGATCTAGTAAATCTCGTACACTGAGTACGTAATCTCAACTGTTAATTTTGGTAATGGTACACTCATGGTTGGATATCTAATTATCATCAATAAATCACTAGTGGATTTTAGGGTTATGGGAATTTCGTAATATGAAATTGTTTTAACCTTTAAGGATATTATCTTGAATTGTTTGGAATTTGTGATGAAATTTTATATTTTTTAGTTTGAATTTTGAAATACTTTTAAGCAAAGTAGGTTATCTCGTATTTTATGTTATGTAAATTCAGCACTCTGAAGTAGCTTTTTAATTAGTCATGAGATATGAACATGCTGTACTTGTAGATGTAAAAAATATTCTCCGAGGATATCTATGAAAGATGATACTTTAATTTAAATCTTGAAATTTCTGTACTTTTCATGCTTTGTAATGTAAGGTAGGTATTAAAATATGAGGATGTAAGAATATATGTTTAATATTTCTATCACTGTTATTTATACATTGAGAGTAAAGAGTGTGGAATGAATTTCTGCAAATGCTTCTTTTTAACGATGATTCTGTCCGTTAATTTTAGCGTTTTCCCCCAAGGAAATTACGCTACTGTGCTCACTTTATGTATTGATCTATGTATGTAGGTATACGTTATCTCCTGCTCCAGTTTTGATTATTTTTTATTTGAGTTTACGCTATATGGTAGCTTATATAGTCAGACAGGAAGACAAGGAAGAATTTTTGGATCAGACCCTCTGGGCCCAAAACCATCGCAAAATCCGTTAAAAATTGTACTTTTCGCTCATAACTTTCACGTTTTTTACTGAGGAACTGAAATATTATACATCGATCCATAATAATATCCTGGGTATACTACATTTTCAGTGAGAATACGGGTTTTGACTAATTTTGTTAGAAAAATTTTTGAACACATTGTATCAATGTTCAATAATATTCGGAAATATTATAACTTTCAAGAAAATGGCACTCAAAACGTTTTTTAGACCTTTCAGGTACATTCAATTTCAATTATCTCACTTCTATTTAAGTGACATTTTGGCTGCTAAATTGTGAGAAACTGCATTTTTCATAAAATCTATTGGCATAAAAGAGATAACAGAAAAAAATATACAGTGTGGTTCGTAAGAATGAAAAAATTGAGTAAAATAGGTAATTCAGAACAATCATAATTTATTTTTTCACAGCTTAAATACTAGTAGAACCAGCGTTGTAAAATGTTTTGTTTTTATATTCTGTGCTTCTCTAATCACGTTTTATTTTGGTTTGACCTGAGGCAAATATCAAAACTAAGAAGATGTGTATTTTGTGAGAATTGACTGAACTAATAGTGCACTGTGTTCGAACACATAACATTTTCTTCATCCAACTAACATATTGTATACACCTATTGCAGCTAATTTTATTTTATTATTAAGTGCAGCATGTTCTTTTTATCTTATTTAGGACCATATCGGTACATTCATTCTTAAAACTCAGTAAACAGGTATGAAAAACAATGCGTTACTTCTTCACAGTACAGCAAATGTTTATTTATTTTGTGCTTGCGGTTCAAACGCAATTTATACATGCACTGAAATATGTTGCTATGGCAACAAGTTAACCATAGTGTAAACAAAATGGATTTTTTTTTGTATTTGTGGATCTAGACACAAACGGAAGTGTTAGGCATCTGTATATGCATCAACTACTGATGGTTATTACCACCTTTAGAAAGGGATCTTTAACCTGTCGATCATCGCATTATCACGGGACCTACAGTTTTACTTCCTATCCGAGAAGGAGTGTTTTAGTTTTTCTCCGTTTTAGAAAAAAACGGCTACCTCGTCCACGTTTGAATCCGCCCCGCCCGGATTAAAGGAAAGCACTCTAACCATTATAATACAATAAATAGAAGATAGGATTTTGTTTTTTTAATTAGAGTCAGCCGCAACAGAGTTATTCAACTTTCTAGGAAAAATATTACGTATGCAAACACAACTAATAAAATCTGCAGCTGCAGACAAATTAATCAAACATGTATCAATATCATTGAAATTCACGAAAAATTGGGACAGTCGAGTTGTTCTGCTGTTCCAGCTTTGCACGCCTTCACTGGCTGCGATCAATACCCGACATTTTTCAGAAAAGGAAAAAAGCGTCCATACAATCTACTGATTCAGTTTGAAGACTTTCAAACAGCCTTTGTGAATTTAAGCGCATTGAACGACGATAATCGTTCAGATGTAATTACTAAAATTGAGGAATTTGTCTGCCGATTATACAGTCAAAAGGAATTGATACTGTTAATGAAGCACGTTTCTCAATTTTTTCAAAGATGTACAAATTTAAAGATAACGACGAATCTTTTAAAATAGATGCAGAAAGTTACTACCCATCCAATCAAATCAAACCACAAAGGTGGCCGTAGAGAATGGTTGGCAGGAAATGGTCGGGCGATATGAGTTCGATTGGTTTGATGGGCAACAACTTCCAACATTCGTGCAAGACGGTGTCATTGACGAAAATAATGCTTCAGGTAATAGATTATACGTGATCATCATATTTATCTTACTTATTTAATTATTTTTAAATTACACATATTGCGCTTATACTAATTTGCAGATGATGAGTCGTCAGATTTAACTGGTACATAACATGATGAGCCGGACGAAAATTAAAACTACAGCAGCGGCTCAGCTTAAAATAATCTTTTTTGTTTTTTTAATGTACAATGTTAAAATATTTTGTGAAATATACTTTATTAATATTGTATATGAATTCATTAATTTTATTATCTGTAATATTGAAAACTCAGATATTGAATTCTACCTTAGAAATTTCTTTGCCGCTAAATTACTTGTCTTATCAAAAATGTGCATAGAAGGTAAATTAATCGATATGTTTAAGATCTATATGTTTGTGTTTTTATATCTTTGAAGTATACAGTTGTTTCAGAAATATTTGATAAAAACTAAAAACTGCCCCTGCCGAATTTCTCCCAAAATCTAATCAGCTCCAGGAGAAATCAAAACAAAGTTAAATACGAAATTTGAAGTACATAATATGTGTTGTCGATACATGGTCGATCTTGGCTAAACTTTGCCAAACGTTGTAAAATGAGATAATAAGTCGATTTAGCATTAGTGAATAAAAAGGGCGGGCTGTTTGAGCTTTCCAAGCTCCATCAGCCACAATCATGGGTTTCCAGCATACATACGTATATATGCATGGTGGGATTAAGGATGGGTGTGGTCAGGATGGGATCGGAAGGAACGGAGTTAAGGTTCTGAGGGGAAACTACTACCCCAGCATTCTCCTCAGTAGCCGCACATGGTGTGAGTATATGCAGTGACCATGCCGCTACATGTGTATGAGGAAAACCCCCATGTATAAGTGCAATTATGATGCTTGTACACGATCACGTGGCTTGAAATCTTTCTGCTTACCTGGTATGTAAAATTGAATGTATATGTATGTAATTCATAAAAAAAATGCAATACACACATATGGCATGAAAAGGAACTACAGTAAAATCAAAATACATCCAATACGTGCAAAGAAAACATCAGGAATACATCCAATAACCTGAAGTTACACTAATATCTATTCAATTTTTTTAATATCAAGGAATCTTTAATGGAAAGCAGGCATGGCGCAATCACAATATCAAACACAATTTAATACGGCCTTGGTCGATCAAGGCTTTATTTATTATTAAATTAAGAAAAGCGTTTTTAAAAAGAAGTTGTTGACAATAGCAGCATATACAGGTATAAAATTAGTGCACAATTCTTATGTTGCTCCGTAACTATTTTAGATAGAGCATATCTTTATATATGAAAGTTGTGTATTAGCTTCTTCTCCGTAACCTGAAAATATCTACAATTCCACAGGGTGTTGCATTTTCGGATACCAGTATCCAATTTAAATATTTTAAATTAAAGGCCCTGTATATTTTTAAATTCTTATTCTATCATCAATTGCCTATCCGGTAATATTTTATTTTTAAATTAGGATCAGCTGTTACAGAGTTATTCAATTTTTTAGGAAAAGTATGACGTATGCAAACACAAGGAATAAAATCTGCAGCGGCATCATTGTGACAGGTTAATCAAAAATATTTTGTCAAACGTTTGTCAAGATCATCCACTGTCATCCGTAAAATTAAAAGTTAAATTCCATTGTACGGGGTGTTTTCTACGGTGGTACAATAACTTAATATTTCGATTGGTCATAATTCAGTTTTTTTTAATGGAACAGCCTGTATTTTGTAAGTGATTCAGATATAGAAATAAATTATCTTTTGATGTTATATTGGGTTTCCTATACCTAAAGGTGACACTTTTTAAATTATTGCAGTTTCAAGAATAACAGGAGCGTGTTATGCGAATTGTAATTTTAGAAGGCTATGTTAAATATTCTGATAGCGTCATTTTTGCATATTACAAGGTTATCATTAAAAAGAACAAGTTGATCAAATCATCAACTCTAAGCAACGACATTTTTATTAAAAAATTTTAATATAATGAAATTAATAGAAGACATACCAAAGCAATTTACAATAAGTGTTCAAACATAACGCCATTTTGTTGTAGTGTTACGTGCCAATAAGGCAGAGGCAACAAATTAAAGGATGCCGGGGCTCGGTTCGCCGGAGGCACTGGATGCGTGGGTGTGTCTATTATTAAAGGAGACAGAGAGAGAGTTCACTACTCAACCGTAGCCCTTTAACTACCGTTTTGCTCAGAACGGATCGTGCGTAGGGGGAATAAAAGTTTACAGTAATTTTGGGCGAGAAGAATCGCCCCGCCAACGCCAGCCCCCACCGTTATCCCGACTCCTGAATATATAGTGGTGCAGTGGATGAATAAGGAACTATAGGAAAAGAAAAAGGAGGAAGAAAACAATACCAAACAAAACAACCAAAGTGATGTAGTAAATGTAAATTTAATAGTAATCGTCGATTACTTTTTCAAAACTGTATCGAACTTATTCTCACAAAACAAACAAAAATATATTAACATTTCAAGTTTATACATGCTACTAAGAGCCGAAGTAATATTATTACGATTCAAAATAACCCCAAACTTGACACATATACCAAATAAATAAAAAACCAATGTTTATAGTACTTTAGCAAGTTGCTGGGTAACTATACGCAACCCAAAACCAATTAATTCTAGAGAAAATTTTAAATAATTAACTGGAAATGTTTCCTTTGCTTAATGAAAGACCTTTCATTGTGTGCACTGAAAGAAAACATACATTCTCGCTACCACAAGCGTTTTAGATAACACGAAAAATGAAACAGAATAATGACTAACACTTGCTGCAGCTTACACAAATAGTATAATTATTCCCTGAAATTATTATATAGATAAGTAATTCTTATTTAATTAATTAACCGCCCAATTAAAGCGGTGAAAATAAAGAAAAGAGGAGCGATTCGGTTGGCCCGCGTTATTTATTTCTAGGAAACTAATTCGGTAACCAAATATTTAGAAAGAAAGGAGCCAGAAATAAATAATTGAGTCACTAAATCTTCCTCGCAACCTAATTTTGATTAAAAAAAAAATCTTTTATGAGAAAAGAAATATTCAACAGTAAAAGTAATAATTTCTGCACATGTAATTTAAATTCAATGATACCATTTAGCCACCTCCATTTCTTAAATTGTGACGCGCATACTTAAATAATGAAACTCGTCTGTTGCGCAGCTAGCATTTACATTAAAAATAAAGGGTAGTTTTAATTAATAAGTAAGGGTGTAAATATTACCTGAATCAGATAATGAAACTCCCTTAATTGCAGAGTATAGGATTGAGAAGGTAGTACGATATTAAATCAACAAAAGCAACAACTGTTAACTATAGGTTATTGATCACATTTGTAGATACGATTTAGTTAAGGTGAGCATTTATACGGTTGTTAATCCTAACAGAATTCTATACCTTAATTCATATACAGTAATGGAAGTAGTAAACACAATAATACAGATAAACTCTCTGACCTTATTGGATGGCGAGAGTTCTTACTCTAACGATGGAATCGCAACCAAAGCAGGTGCAGCACTCCCGGTATGATATGTCCAATGGTTAGTTCTAGAGTAGCCAATCCAACTTCTCATTTAAGTTACCGTAATGTTACACATAAATAGTAGGTTCGTTAGAAGAATAATTTTTCCTTCTAACTCCCCGAATCGATTGATAATCACTAAAAAAAAGGAAGGGTAGGTGAGCACGAAGATAAGAGAAGTTTACGAGCTTACCACTAAGTTGTAAGGCATGCGATAAGTGTGAAAACGAGCCTGCTAGGTTCGAATCTAAAGCTTTATACTTGTAGATTGTATGGGTTCCGTTCTCTAAGATGGAAGATTTTAAATTAGTACCAAATGAGAAAAACTGTAATTCGTACCCCATATTGGACACGATTAAATTTTGTTTAAAATCCGCAAAGCTTGCGATCAATAGGAATAGAAAATTTGGTAGGAATTCCTATTGTTTTGAAATCTTTTACCAGTATCCGAAACAATTTCGTTTATTAGAAAGTGTAAAAGAAATCACAGAATTTTCCTAGCGTCCCCAATATGGCGGGCAAGAAAGTGAAAACTTTTGTTATAAAAATCGAATTTGTGATCTATTAGATGTATATTCAATAAACGATTTTCCTATTGGTTATTTGATACATTAAACCTCTTACGAGAAATTCGTAAACTAATCTAAAGTATTGGTGTTTACAACCATTGCATAGTGCAGAGTTTGACTAGACGCCGACAGATGTCATAACTATTTACTTTTGTTAAATTACTCAACTGAAGACATGTAAATTACTGCGATGTTTTTCAACACTGATTGTACGAATTGTGCGTTTAGTACATATCGACAAGAAGTTAAAATAGATAATTTTATAGCAATTAACAGAATTATGCACAAATGAATTTTTGTATGTTACAGCAGGTACAGCTGAATTCGTTGCGTAAATAAACGTAGAATATCAATTAGCATGCCATAGGCCACTTGGCGAAAGCAATTCTCTATTTCATATCTTGAAGGAGCTCGGAAAGCTCGAGCAGGCCGTCCAGGGGGAGGGAATGAAATACGGGACCTTTTCCTTTTTATTTCATATCTTCGCTAGCAGTTGGAGGAGTTTGTTACACAATGTCCTTTATACAGCCCCAAACGAAAAATCTAGTACAGATAGGTCTGGAAACCTAACATACCAGTTTTGTGGACCACCTCGTCCAATCCAGCGACCAGGGAACCTAATATTTAAAAATTTCGATCATTCAGCGTCGAATGAGAAGATGCACCATCATGTTGGCACCACAATCTAGGGACAACATTTTCAGGGACATGTTGCGGTAAATCGTTCAAAAAAGTGGAAATACCATTAAGATGGTTCTCACAAAAATGAGCACCAACAACTTGTGTCTAGACAATTCCACCCCACACGTTTATTGACCACTGATGTTGATGATCAACTGCTCTCAGGAATTCGGGCTTATTGGTAGCGTTATGATGGAAATTTCGCTGATTAGGGAGGTCTCTGTTGCTAAAAGTCGCCTGACGGTAAATAGGGCATCGTTCAGAAAATGTGGTTCGCATTATTAATCCACTCACAAGATTGCCTCCCGCTTTCTAAGTATTGCGGAAAAAGTTTCCGGCATTTTTGGATATGGTAGGGATGGAATTTATTATTTTTCTAATTTTTTTGATTTGTGCGCCAGAATGAATTTTTCTCGGCAAGAGTATGTTGATATGATCTATGTATTAGGAAAATGTGATCTTGCACCCCAAAGCTATACTTAGAAGTATCCTGACAGAAGACACCCACCTGAAGTGACTGTTGGTGGCATCTTTCGTTTCACGAAAAAGTACAACAGGGTCGCGAGAACCCCATCTTTCTATCTTTGCTCGCAAACGAGATACCCTACAATTTCAACCAAAATGGGACACAGTGTACAGATGTATGACTTGCATCAACAATTTGTTGAGAAATTTTTCGAGTAGGCTGGTAAGGGATTTCAACGTCTGCAGCAACAACCATTAGTATGTTTTCCTCATCGGTTACATGTGTTGCAGGCATACGTTTTGTATAATTAACGCTGCCTGTTGTGTCAAACCTACCTTTTAAGTCTTTCGAAGCTAACATCAGGTGGGTGTCTTCTGTCAGGATACTTCTAAGCATACCTTTGGGGTGCAAGAAGACTGTTTAGTCAACCCTCTGGTTGTCATTTATATTGCGCCCCTTCTGCGCAATTATCGACGCTTTTCGCGTCTGCCCTACCACCGAGCAGTTATTGGATACGTATACGAGTTGCATCGTCCATTCTTAAAAACGAACTTTACGATCGATAGCCGTCGATCATTCATTATACTAGTTTTGTTATTGTTCAGCTTTAGTAGTACAAAAGTTGTATTTATGTTCAATAAAAGTGTACGTGAGATTGAATCCATATTTAACAAAGCCTTACAGATCTAATTTACAAAGACAGCTTCATTCACATTCTCCTAATATATAGATCATATCAACACACTCTTCCCTAGAAAATTAATTCTGACGCACAAAACAGTGAACTTATCCAGCACAACACAGACACATGCTAATTTACTGCGAATTAATATAATAGATCACTGTTTTTGTTTTTTGCAGTTGCTTTAACAGCCCTCTAAAAATTGCATAACACGGTCTTGTTATTCTTAACATGCAATAATTTAAAAAGTATCAACTTTAGGTATAGGAAACCCAATATAAAATCGAAAGAGAATTTATTTCTCTATCTGAATACAGGGTGTTCCATTTAAAAAAATTGAGTTGTGGCCAAACGAAGTATTAAGTTATTGTACCACCGTAGCAAACACCCTGTACAACCGAATTTAACTTTTAATTTTTCGGATGACAGTAGATGATCTTGACAAACGTTTGACAAAAATATTTTTGATTAACCTGTCACAGTGTGGCCGCTGAAGATTTTATTCCTTGTGTTTGCATACGTCATATTTTTCCTAAAAAGTTGAATAATTCTGTAACGGATGATCCTAATTTAAAAAACAAAACATTACTGGATAAACAATTAATGACAGAATAAGAATATTTAAAAATATACAGGGTGTTCAAATTAAAATATTTAAGTTGGATACTGGTAACCGAAAATGCCACACCCTGTAGAATTGTAGATATGTTTAGGTTACGGAGAAGAAGCTAATCCACAACTTTCATATTTAAAGATTTTATCCATCTCAAAACAGTTAGTTAACTTAAGTAATACAGAACCCTTCGAAAGGCATTATACCCATGCATTATTAATTAATTATGAATAAAGTACATTAAATTTGTATGTCTTGTCGGTTTATTAAATGTGTACAAAATTAGTTAGTTACGGTTATGCATTTCAGTTGTTTAGTAGTTTTTGGATAGTTTTTGAACAATAAAATGCAACCATCACACTGGCAGTTAAGTTAACAGCTGTAAACCACAATCATTACAAACAGCAATAATGTAATTATAATAGATAATAATTCAATACGAAGCGATCAATAACAGTTTCGATAGTTCTACGACTTCAGTTTTAATGAATAAGCAAGTGAGAGCAAAGATAATCCTATATTACATTCTTTTTATGTAGTTAACGAGGCGCAGTCATTAAATTTTACTGCCATTTCACTAATTATTGGTCAATTACCACATAGTTCTTAATACTTGCTATACAAACAAAATCGTAAATAGCAATGTCGTAAATTCAGTCATTAAGTTATAATGAGCGTCGAGTGGCACCTGTTTTTATTATTGCAATTGAAATAATTTTGTTTGAAGTTTATAGCGGTATTGATTGAAAGGGTTCGCAAAAAGTAGAAGCTTTTAATACCCCCTGCTCACACTCGGAAATATAATTTGCATAGTGGTTTTCATCACATTCAATATGCATAGATTAGCAAAACTTATAAGATGAGAGTCCCAAACGGCAAATATTTTAGTCCTTCGTTAAGCTCATGTAAGGGTTGCAGACAAGATAATGCAATCAAGGGAGTGATACAAGTAATTCTATACATTTAAATTGGCTTTTACACTAGGATACTTCCCTAACAAACCACTGGGACATTGTTTATTTATTGTCCATTTCGAAGTCCAGCATAATTTTTATATTAATTGTAATTATAATTATGTTACATTATATAATTAGGGTATAAAAGGGAAATAAATCGGCGTTTGGGTTTGACAGCAACCATTACACATTAAATATAAAAACGGATTTTATGGAAAAGGAAAAGTTACTATCCGATCTGAAATCATCACTATAATACTGCCATCCCTACGCCAATCCAAGTAATAACCTTTTATAGCTCCTTATTTTTGCTTTTAATGTTTCATTTTAGTCACGTATTGTATAGAGTTCTTTTTAAAGATTTAATGTCAATTTAAAATGGAGTATATATCTATTTAATAATAATATTTGAGCATTCCTGTTGACTATTAGAATAAAATGTTCCTTCGAGAACTCACATTCACGACAAAACAAATTAGGCAAAAAACGATTTACAGCACTGTTACTTTTGTTTAAACCATTTACAGTTCCAAAGTGAAATTATTTTACCTTTCATTGCGTTAATATACCAAATTACTAAATTTATTGAATAGGGTTGTTTGAGATTGGTTTTATAGAAAAGTACGAACAGGTTTGGAGCGTGCAAAAATTTGAATGCGTGATTTCATTACAGTTGGAAACTTGTTTATTTTTTTAATACGATATATATAGTAAGAGAGTTGAAATAATAAAGGTGGAGTAAGGTAATGAAGTTTATTAAAAGTAATTAGTAATCATCATTTAATCAATTTAAAAATATAAAAATATTAAGCGATATTAATTACATTAAAAATGTAAAGATTACTTTGCATTTTACTGCAGCTATTTTTAAATAAATAAGAAATTCAAGATTGTTTTAACTTTTACACAAATCTGAAAATGTATACCAATCGAGATTGAATTGTTAAAATAAACTTTTTATTTCAATAACACTAATACTATAGCTATAGCTTTGATAACAGGTAAACTTATTAACTAACTTAACTACGTATGAGTACTAACTCTTATATTGATTAAGAAACTGAGTGTAACTCACTTTATATCTTTCAGTTTTTCTTTTATACTGCAATGATTAAGGGGGTGTTCCTTTCTCACGGGAACTATATGTTTACGTTCTTTTAATTCGTTTTATCAATTGTGCTTTCTTTAGAAATGTTTATATAAACAAAGTCTGTTTGATATTGATTGTTTTGTTTTGATATTCTATATCAAATGAATTTGATTGGAAGGCTATTAATTAGTAGTGATTCTACAATTATCCTGAAGAATTCACTTCGCTTTATTTCGTATTAGTCAGGTATGCTTGCAATAAAAACAGAGTTAGATAATTTTAATAATTATATTAACTACTCTACACCTTGTACATAATTTAACACACAACTATTACACTTGCTTTACTTACAATACAATATTATTTGCCCGAATAACTGAAGTAACTCGTATAATTAAGCGAATATGCCATAAAATCACATTTGCATGATTATAGAATATACAGGGTCCGGCAACAAGAGCGCCTTCTTCTATGTCTTCCGTTTTATATAAGCTAGATTAATAAAATTTGGAGTGCAGTTATAGTTTAGTTGTGTGCATATTTTAAAATTATTCACGCGAATACAGGTTGTTTATTTAAAGAGGACCAAATTATTATAAAAAAATTTAAATGGAACACCCTGTATATTATTACTTTTTTGAATTCTACACATTGTTCCAACAAATTCGCAATATATTTCCCTATCCCTAAATATTTTTTCTAAAAAAAATTGAAATTACAGAGTTTGCTTTGAAAATGTACCTCCTTAACTGTTGAAAAATAAAAGTTATCTAATTTATATGAGAATAAGTACACAGATAGAGCTTCCTTTTAATGTGAAGAAAATGACATAATTGCATACAGGGTGCTTATAATTGACTTGCCAATCAACTATTATTCGAACTAGTAAAAGTGTACTTTTTGAAATAAAACACCCTGTATATTATTACATTTTTGGTTTCTACATATTAATCCTTATCAGTTCGCCATACAACTCCCTATCCCTAAATATAGCCGTTTCCGAATTATTTTCAATTTTTCAAAATGTGTAAGATTATTGAGACATTTTTAAATCTATGGCCTCGTATAGATAAAAAGAACATCATAAAACAATTGTCTTATACATTAAGAAATGCAACAGAAACTAATATATTATGATAGAAGACTAATTACAATTTTTGTACTGGGGGCATTGCATGTTAACAAGAATTTGACAAATATTTACTTCAATTTAAAGTAAAATTCTAAAATCAAGTGTGCTTCTTCTAAAAATTGAATGTTTGACGTAAATAAATAAAACTGTAGTTAACCATTTACGAGTGTTATTGTTAGTAATCAAGATTTTTATAAAATGAATTTTACACAAAATGATTTAGTTGATATGATATTCGTGTTGGATGCTGCAGAAAGAAACTGTTTATTGGCCAGCAGAATTTATGCTGAAAGATATGCAGATAGAAGACATCCAAACGCAAGATCGTTTCAGAAAGTTATGAGTAGATTTATTGCAACTTCATGTGCCAATTACTCCAAACATGAACGTGTAAAACCTTTTACAAATGAAGATAGTGAATTGAGGGTTCTTCTCGCCATCGAAGAGGATCATCACAGAAGCCAAAAGGACATAAGTGAAGTAGTTGGTATAAGTCAGAGATCAGTAGGTCGTCTTTTAAAGAAGAGTCGCTTACATCCCTATCATATTCAGTTACACCAAGAATTGAGCGATGCAGACTTCGATCATCGAGTAAGGTTTTGTAACTGGGCCAGAGAAAAAATTACTCAAAACCCAAATTTTTTTTGTAATATTTTATGGACAGACGAATCAACATTTCATAAGAATGGATTTGTTAATACACATAATTTTCATTATTATTCCTCAGAAAATCCACATTTATTAAGACAAGTTGATAATCAACGTAAGTGGTCTTTAAGTGTCTGGGGTCCCATCGTTGGGGATTATGTCATCGGTCCATTCTTTTTGATGGGCACTTGAATGGTGAGAAGTACCTTAACTTTTTGCGTAACGATTTACCGGGCTTATTAGAAAATATTAGTCTTGATATTAGAGCCACAATGTGGTATCAACATGATGGCGCTCCTGCTCACTACTCTGCAAATGTAAGAGTTTATCTCAATAGAGTCTTTCCAAATAAATGGAATGGGTGAAATGCACCTGTGAGGTGGCCAGCTAGGTCCCCTGATCTGACAAGAATTGATTTCTTTTTATGGAGATACATAAAAAGTATTGTCTATAGAGAACCACCAACTACTGCCGAAGATATGGGTAATCGTATAACACAGGCTTTTCATAGCATTACTCCTGAGTTGTTGCATAGAGTTGAACAATCTTTTAAAGATCGACTTCAGGTCTGCATCCGAGAAAACGGACATCATTTTGAACAATTATTATAAATCATTATCGCTATTGATTAGCATTAAATTATTTTTTTTTATTTTATTAATTTTGTATTTTTAGAAATAATTTTAATAATTATAGTGTATTAGTATATGTTGCGTTTTTTAATTTGCAATACAATTGTTTTCCACTGTTTTTTTTTCTATGCGAGGCCATGGATTTAAAAAATGTTCCAATAATCTTATACATTTTGAAAAATTGAAAATAATTCGGAAACGGCTATATTTAGGGATAGGGAATTGTATATCGAATTGGTAAGGGTTCATATGTAGAAACCAAAAACGGAATAATATACAGGGTGTTCTATTAGAAAAAGCAAACTTTTACTAGTTGGAATGTCTGATTGTAAACACCCTGTATGCAATTATGACATTTTCTTTGCATTATATGAAAGCTCTATCTGTGTACTTGTTCTGATATAAATTAAATAACTTTTGTTTTTCAACGGTTTCAAAGCTATCTCTGTAATTTCAATTTTTTTTATAAAAATCGACATAACTCAAAAACGGCTATATTTGGGGAAAGGGAAATATATTGCGAATTTGTTAGGAACAATGTGTAGAATTCAAAAAAGTAATAATATACAGGGTGTTCCATTTAAATTTTTTTTATTATAGTTTGGTCATCTTTAAATAAACAACCTGTATACACGTGAATAATTTTAAAATATGCACACAACTAAACTATAACCCTATCCCAAATTTTATTAATCTAGCTTATATGAAACGGAAGATATAGAAGAAGGCGCTCTTGTTGCCAGACCCTGTATATTATGACAAATTTAGGTTTGACTGATATAACGCAGCGATGTTAATAATAAGAGGTATGTATTTGTACCTACTACTGTTTGCGAAATAGTTTGGAATCAAGAAGGGCGAAAATGGGAGGCACTAAGTACAATTGATAATTACTGAAGTAAGATAGACGAGTTATGATTGGTTAGATTTTGGAAATTTGAATAAGAATACATTTAAGAGAAATGAGTTATGGGAAATACCTTACATTAGTATTAAAGTAATTTCCGGATTATGGAAGTTGCACTTATTATGAAGATTTGAAGACTAACAATGGGGTTCAATACCTAAAGGTTTAAAATTGTTTGCGAGCAAAAACGTTATGACATTCAACATACAAACTGTTTGAAAAAGATGAATTTATAATAAAAAGTTTTACATTTTACAAACCGATTAAAGGAAAACTGGTTCGTGAACAATGGAAACCCATTAAGCGTACTGCTTCGGGGTACAGATACAAATAACAGTATTAAATATTAAATTACTGAGAATGTAAAATCCTTTGAAAATGGCAAAATAAAATAAAAATTAACATAAATAGTTAACGAATTATAAAGAATAATTATAGTTAACAAACTTAAAAATAAAATATTTTTAAAAATAATTACAAACATTGATAATGCTGCTATTTACTATATATATTTAATTGAAGTAAGAGAATGGGTGGATGGGTAGGTGAGCGAGTGATTGAGTGAGTACGTGCGTTACATGCGCTGCATCACACAGATACATTTACAATATAATGCCTAAAAAAGATAAAACAATCTGATGAATAAAAAATGTTTTATATTTTTACATTTTAATAATTGTAATAGAAAAATGGTAATACCACATTGTATAAATTTTAATCTGAGTATTCATCACTTACTTCATTTGTACCCAGACATTCGTCTCGTAGTGATATCCCCAACTTTTATTAGTAATCTCTTCGTGCATAGAATTCGTTTATATTGCCTAAACAATGACCCGGGGATTGACACCCCCTACATTTAGCAAGTGAAAAAATATGGCCATCTTTTGATAGATGTACTAATATTACTTGTAGCGCAAAGCTTGTCGAGGATATCAACGCCCGATTTTGTAGAATTATAAAATTGAATTATTTCGGGATTTTTTTTTGTGCCATCTGTTACTTCATTTGAGCTAACGTGCATGATTGACAAAAGCACAACTGTTTTTCCTTTTTTGGAACGTACGAAACTAAAACAATGAAAATACACCCACGTACCACACAAAATTAAGAAAACACCGAACGCATTTTGATGGCTACGCTGTCATCAGCAGTCGACTAGGGCGAACTAAAGAAAATTTCGAACCTATATATACCATTATCGAGTAACGCTTCGTTGCTTATCTAGTGAAAGTGATAGTTATGAAAGTTTAATAAGTTCTGAGTAGCCTGAAGGTCCTTGATCATCATTATTCATTAGAATTTGTTTGTTTTTGAAGATCTCGAAACTTTCATAACAATCAAGTTCGTGCTTATTACTAACATGTTTGATTAATGATACTTTATCTACTACATGATTTTGTCAAACATATGTAGGGCTACGGCAGACTTGTCCCAACGTTTTTATTTTATATGAGCTAAATGTTCTTTAAAGCGAGTTTTGATAGGTCGTTTAGTTTGCCACACCTATATTTGTTCACAATTTTTACAATTAATTTTATAAATTTCAGACCTATCCTGCTTATCCACTTTATCCTTTGGATTGCCTAAAAGAGTTTGCAAACTATTATTTGAATTAGTGACTGGTTTCAAATTAATTTTGGAAAGGATTTTAGAGAGACCTTTTGTATAAGCAGGATAGTTTGTTAACTTTACATACTTTGCTTCTATTTGTTGTCTGGCGTTATCGAATGTAGTTACGGCTTAACCCTCATCCTCTGTGTTTGTTTCCTAACTATATTCATAACCATTTCTTTATTGTAATATTGAACTGAAAGAGGACAATTAAGCAATCTATCAACCGAAAAGTTAAAAGCCGCGAGTTTATGCTGTCTACAGTGATTTGGAGTCATTGGTTATGAACCTTTTAGTTCTAGTTTCCCTACGATAAATATCTATATCTAGTTTACTACCATTTCTTGTTACCAAAGAATCAAGGAACGGGAGACTGTCATTTGCCTCTATCTCATAGATAAATTTGTTGTCGGAAATTTACAATTTAAAGTTTCTACAAAATTCTCAATACTACAAATTTTAGTATTACGGATGGCAAACACAGGAAAATAAGGCAAATCGCGTTTTAAGTCTGCCTCAAATTTACCCATGAATAGATTGGCTATAAACGGAGATAAGCCCATTGTCGTACCATGCTCTTGTTGGAAAAATTGATAGTTAATTTTGAAAAAGGTTTATTTCATACACAAATCTGTTAATTTAAGAAAACCTTCTACTTCTCTATCGTTTAAATGGTTTTGTTTTAATACATGATTTTCTGTAAGTTCAATGTTTTTAATTTTATCAATAAATTCATACGAATTTGACACACTGAAGTTAGGCTGTTGGTAGAAGAGGTTATGAAAATTACTAGATAACCATTTGGACAGCAGATAAGTAGGTGAATTAATACCAAAAACAATGAGTCGCATAGCATTACCTGATTTATGAATCTTAGGGATGCATTACATTCTAGGTAGCACCGGATTGGATACCGTTAGTTGAAACCTAATAGAGTCATCCACAACCCTTTTAGATGCTAATAATCTTTGGTAATGACTAATGACTGAATAAGAACCTGAATCTAAGAGTTCTTTGACTGAAGCAAAATAATCCTCTTCGTTTAAAATGACTACTTGATTGCCTTTATCTGCTTTGAGATAAAATGAATTTTGACTTTTGAGATCTTTACAATTCGAAGTTCTGAATGATTTAAATTAAATTTTGACTCCTGTTGGTCATTTTCCGAAATTTCAATGGCTTGTCTAACATACTTTTGCAATTTTCATCCAATGCTCTAATCGAACTTTCTATGCCTACTATGATTTTATCCAACGGAGGGTTGCTAAAATTAAGATTATGTTTCAAACCTTTATTTAACTAATCTATTCCTTCTTTGTTAAAAGTCTCAGAAGATTTGTTAATAACGATATTTTCGTTTGTGACATTACCATTTTGCTTGACTTGTTTGTTGGATCTACATAATTTTGACAATTTCTTCTGATGTATAAATCTTTTAGCAATAAATTTATGATCAATGACCTCATCCAAGTGATGCAAAAAAGTCATCCACTCATCAAATTCATTAGCATTTAAACCTGTTACCAGTTTTAAATGTAGGTCATAAGCCTCTAATTCTAACTTTGTTAGTTTTGAATAATGACATTTAATTTCTAAATCTAGCCATTTCCGCTTGGAAAATTCAAGCGTTTTTTACCTGCATATGAATTTGAATTACTAGCAACATTAATAAAATTTAGACAAAACATCTAACCTACGGCATTATTTTAGAAATTTTATGTCAATGTTAATTAAAAATGTATTAGTCTTAATTTTAAAATCCTCAACTTTGACCGGGAAGTCATCTCAGTTGAAAAATCCGGAACACTGGAACTGTGTGAGATGGCTTCCCGGTCAAAGTTGAGAAACAGGAAACAAACACATAGGGTGAGGGTTAAGAACGTAACTACATTAGGTAACGCTAGAGAACAAATAGAAACAAAGTGTGTAAAGTTACCAAACTATCCTGCTTATACAAAAGGTCTATCTAAAATCTTTTCCAAAATTAATTTGAAAACTGTCACTACTTCAAATAATAGTTTGCAAACTCTTGTAGGCAATCCAAAAGATAAAGTGGATAAGCAGGATAGGCCGGGAATTTATAAAATTAATTATAAAAATTGTGAACAAATATATGTGGGGAAACTAAACGACCTATCAAAATTTGCTTTAAAGACCATTTACCTCATATAAAAAACAAACGTTAAAACAAGTCTACCGTAGCTCTACATATGTTAGATAGAAATCGTGTAGTAGATGAGGTATCATTAATCAAACGTGTTAGTAATAAGCACGAACTTGATTGTTATGAAAGTTTAGAGATCTTCAATAATAAACAAATTCTAATGAAAAATGATGATCAAGGACCTTTAGGCTACTCGCAACTCATTAAACTTTCATAACTTTCACTTTCACCAGATAAGCAACGAAGCATTACTCGCTGATGGTATTTATGTTAGCGATTTTCTTTTGTTCGCCCTAGTCGACCGATGATAATGATGATAGCGTTTCAATCGCTTGAGCTTTTTCCGGAGTAGTTAAAGGTTGAAACCTTTCTTCTTTTTCTACAGCATCATATACATTGTTTTCTAGCTCGCATAATCTAAGTTCAGGTAAGTTGAGCATATCTTTACGGCAACTATCACATAATTTGTCACATGGTTTACAGTTATTAAGTTTTTTTTTGTGATAATCATGATCTGGCTGTTTAAGTGGATTGCAGTAGTAAACAGAAATATTAATTTTTGAGGTAAGTCTTAAAAATTAATTAATTTTTAAAAGGATTGCTTTATCAAATATGTAACATTTTAAAATTTGTTTAGTAATAAATAGTCTGATGATGATGATTGTCTTTTGATACGTATTTTAAATCACAGAATATACACAAAGAGGCACTTTGAATTCACCATGGTAAGTTGAAAAATATTATAAAAAACAATAAAACGGTCAAACTAACAACATTAACACTAAACCAAACACTAATGTTATACTTGTTCACTCTCTAAAAGACACATGAAGACTGACTGAGCAGCTTGTCGAGTCACGAGCCTGTATTCTCAGTACTGCTATTACAGTGTACCATTCCGGTAGACTTTAATATACTACAGTTACAGAGTATTTATAAATAATTTAAAAATGCATATTATTTATAATTTATTTATTAAAATTAGAATGTATGATATGTAATTGTATTTATTTCACGTTAATATACTGAACATTAAAATGTAATTTTTTAACTATATCAAAAACATTTTGAGAGATTTAACAAAAAATTGTTTTTTTTTTTCAAAAAAAGTTCAAGATTAGTATCAAATTAAAGCACATTGAATCCTCTTTAGAATGAACATAGTGCTGAGCGGAAGTAAAAAAAGTGATATTTTGCGATTTTCAAGAATGTGTAAGTATGAGTTATACATACCCAGTGTTGCGAAACATCGCAACAACGCAATTATATATTTTTTTTGTAATAGATCAACTCTCTCAAAGTTAGTGAAAAAAAAAAAAAAAATGTAACAAAGTTTTTTAATATAATTTGTTGTAATAAATTAATTTTAATTACAACTGGTCCTTCGTATTTATTTATCATATTGAAAGTTCGAAGAAGTAGTTGACGCAAACGGGGAGCCTTAACTATCGAAGGAAGCATTAATTTAAAGGCACCGTTTTCGCGCATGGTCTTCATCGAGCCGGATCTCCACTCAAAATCTCCCACACAAGTAAAAAGATCTCAACGTTTTCCCTATCCCCTGGCACATGGTTGATTTGAAGTTCCAGTTACGTGTGAACTCCTATTAGCTGACGCCCTCCGCATATGCCCAAGTCAAATCCACACTACGAAAGATTCCAGTAAGTTAAAGTGATCATTTGTTTGGATTAAAACTCTGAGAAAAAGGTTAGTGAACTAAATTGTTTACATAAAACTATTGCAAAAACTCTCAAATAGTAAATACGCATTCACATTTATTTAACTCTGTTATTTATTGTTTGTTTTGAATGGTCATGGATTTCAAACAATTAAAAACTACTCGCACAAGTGCTAAAAGCAAAATCACTCGTATTCAGAATTGGGTGCAGAGTTATCAAAATTTGACATTAGATGTTCAAGAATTTTCATGTAGACAAAAAAAATTGGAAGCTACGTTTTCTGAATACGAATGTGTTCAAGACGAGATAGATTCATATTTATTAAAATTTGAAGATAATTCAGATGTAGAAGATCGTGAAAAAATTGAAAATCAGTATTTTACAACGTTAGCCCTTATTGAAAAATGTATACAAAAATTATCTCCTCAAAATGTCACTGTAAGTCACAACAATGATTCAATTGGAAATAGCTCGCATATACACAATTCGAATATAAAATTGCCACAAATTAATATTCCCAACTTTACAGGAAATTTGCACGATTGGAAGCCCTTTTTAGATCTCTTTGATGCGTTAATAATAAACAACCCACAATTCTCAAATGTGGAACGTTTTATTATCTAAAAACACTGGTAAAAGGTGAAGCTTTTAGTTTAATTGAATCATTGTCATTGACTAATGAAAATTTCTCTACAGCTCTTTTATTACTTAAGCAAAGATATGAAAACAAAAATAAGATTGTTAATTCCCATTTCGAAAATTTGTTAAATGCTCCTTGTATAACAAAATGTAATTCACAAAATTTGAGAGAATTGGTTACAACCTGTAAGAAAAACCTAGAATCACTAAAAAACATGAAGCTCTCTGATAAATGTAATTTTGAATTATTACTTATTTTTCTTTTAAAAAAAAAACTAGATTTCGGCTCTAAGAAATTGTTTGAGGAAGGTCGTGATTTAAAGACATTGCCAAATTTAGCAGAATTTTTTGAATTTCTCGAAAATCGTTGTGTAGTGTTAGAAAACATTTCAGGGAATGAAACACTAGTCAACTCAAAATGTAGTAAAGTAACACTATACTCGAAAAGTGACAGTTACGCTCTCTCGTGCATTTTGCGATAAATCTCATAAAATTTACGGGTGTCCACAATTTTGGAAATATCTCCTCAAGAAAGATTAAAGTTTGTTCAAAGTAAAAATGTGCTTAAACTGTTTAGGCACAAAGCATACAGTTGAAAATTGTGCTTCAAGTGCAACTTGTTTTCATTGCTCTAAGAAGCATCACACTGCGCTACACATACAAAATGTCCCCTTCAATAGTTCAGGAAAATTAGGTTTTTCTCAAACTCATCATAAACCCACAATTTCTTACTCAAATGCACAAAATAACGGTTTCGGCCGTAATGTACCAAAAAATGAACATTCTGTGCATTCAAATAAACCTCAACCATCAAACAATCACCCAATTTCAACTCCACTTCATTATCAAGACATAAACAGAGCGTCAACTTCGCAAGCAAATCAGCTACAGGCTGAAAATTTATCCAGTTTTTCCGCTCTTTCCCCCAAAAATTGCCACGTATTACTAGCCACAGCTCAAGTAACTTTGTTTACTGCGCAAGGACGACCTATCCAAGCAAGAATACTACTAGATAACGGAAGTCAGAACTCGTTTTGTACTCAAAAACTGGTTAATCAGCTCCGATATAAAACCTTTAATACAGCTTTGAATATTTCTGGAATTTCTCAAAACAAAACTTTCTCAAATAAAGCGGTGAATATGTATATATACTCAAACGTAGACCGCTCTAAAAGATTCAAAGTTTCTTGTGCTATATTAGAACAGATAACTCATAAACTTCCACAAATAAAAATTCACTCGGATAAGTTACAAATCCCAGATCATATTAAGATGACTCTAGCTGACCCTAATTTCACATCCATCCGATATAGATTTGCTTATTGGAGCAGATAGTTACTACACACTTCTCACGTACGGCATAGTGAAATTAGGCAGAGGTTATCCTACTTTGTTAAATACGCATCTGGGCTGGATTATATCAGGAACCGTTCCTAAAAAGTATACATTTGAACCACCTACTTCAACATCCTATTCTCATCATTCCACTAACCACTCAAATGATACAGATGAATTAGAAGCTCTCTTAACAAAATTCTGGAAAATTGAAGAACTCTCCGTACCTCCCTTGCTCTCTCCAGAAGATAAAAAGTCTGAACAAATTTTTAATACTACTTCTCGCATCCTTAAAAATGGACATTATCAAGTAGATATTCCTCTGAAATCTACAAATGAACATCATAAACTCGGCGATTCTCTTTGTTTATCGCAAAAAAGATTCTTTTCTGTTGAAAAACGATTTGAAAAAGATCCCTCCCTCTTTCACGAATATAAAAAATTCATCGATGAATATGTGTCATTAGGTCATGCAAAATATGTTCCACTATTTCCGACTAACAGTAGGTTAGAAAGGAAATACTTTATTACTCATTTGTGCGTAATCAGAAATGAAAGCGTCAGCACCAAGTTGCGTGTGGTTTTTGATGCGTCTTGTAAAACATCTTCAGGACTCTCATTAAACGATGTTACCTTAAAAGGATTTCAAGTTCAACCAGATCTATATGACATTTTGTGTAGGTTTCGCTCGTTTAGGTTTGTACTCACCGCTGACATTGAGAAAATGTATCGGCAGATTTTCACGAATCCTCGCCTAAATTTTCTGCAAAACATTATTTGGCGCGACTCACCTCGTCAATCTTTAAAATGTTTGGAACTTCAAACCATCACATACGGAACAAACTTTGCTCCCTATGCTGCCACTCGGGTTTTAAATGATATCGCTCTCAATAATTCCGATTATCCCTTAGCATCAGATGCTCTGCTTACTCAAACTTATGTGGACGACATTCTGTCGGGATGTGAAACGGAAAAAGATTTACCTAAACTTTATTCTCAATTAACCTCTCTTCTCTCTAAGCACGGGTTTCAATTGCACAAATGGTGTTCAAACTCAAATGATTTCTTAAAAAATATATCTCACCCTCAAACCACAAAAGTTGACTTCAATCTGGAAAAATCCCCATGTAAAATTCTCGGCTTGAAGTGGAATCCCTCATCAGACAATTTTCAAATCTTTATTCCTTCACAATCTCTACAAGATTGTCCCATTTCGAAAAGAAAAATTTTATCTTATCTCGCTCAATGCTTTGACCCTATTGGATTGGTGAATCCTCTTATAGTTAAAGGAAAAATTCTTATGCAAAAATTGTGGTTACATAAGGTAGAATGGGATGAAGAAATACGTGACATTTCGATTTTAACAGAATGGAAAGCTCTCTGCGAACTCTTTTCTCGGTTAAAAAATCTCACAATCTCTCGGTGTTTATTTTCTAGTAAAAATATTGCAAATGTAGAATTTCATGGGTTTTCTGATGCAAGTAATCTTGCTTATGGAGCTTGTGTGTATATTAGAACCATTTACTCAGACAACTCAGTGTCTTGTAATTTATTGTCATCTAAATCGCGCGTAGCTCCAATCAAGACAATTACAATCCCCAAACTCGAACTTTGTGCCATGTTGTTATTATCAAAATTGATTAATAAAATAGTGTCGATTTATAAAAATAAACTAATTCCTACCTCTGTCACACTTTGGACAGACTCGCAAATTGCATTATACTGGTGTAAAAGCCACTCAAGTCGATGGGCAGCATTTGTGTCGCATCGAGTGTCTGAAGTTCAGGAACTTACTCATGACTATAAGTGGAATTATGTAAAATCAGCGGATAATCCCGCAGACATGCTGTCCCGTGGTCATTTGAACTCTGATGATTTAACTTTTGGTTAAACGGCCCAAATATTTGCTCAGTCCTAAATTTGAAGTGCGAAATGTAGAGAATTTCCTTTCTCGGTTGACAATCCTCCTGAGGAAAGAAAAATATCTTTAATCGTCAATCAATTTTTAGAAAATTTTTGGAATTCAATATTTACACGTTTCTCGTCATTTTCTCGATTGCATAGAACAATTGCATATGTGCTACGCTTTGTTCACAACGTCACTCATTCTCAAGCAAAAACAACAGGCCCTTTGACTATTTCGGAGTTGGATTCCGCGCTAACTGTAATTATAAAAAGGTTCAACAAGAACATTTTCTCAACAAATCTTGGAACTTGACTCAAACAAAATTCTATCTCACAAGCAACTTCGCTCATTAAAACCGTTTTTGGACAATCTTGGATTGCTGCGTGTGGGTGGTAGGTTGGAAAATGCAGAAATTTTGTTTGAACAAAAACATCCTCTTCTCCTGCCCTCTAAGGATCACGTTGTTTCTCTCTTGTTGAAGTTTGAACATCTTCGATTATGCCACGCTGGTCCTCAGAATGTACTTTCCAATGTTCGATTACGGTATTGGCCACTAGACGGACTGCGTCACATAAAACGAATTATTCGGAATTGCACTATTTGTTTTCGATTTAATGCACAATCAGTGCAACAGATCATGGCTAATTTGCCAAAAGACAGAGTGACTGCCACACGACCATTCCAAAAAGTCGGAGTCGATTTTGGTGGACCGTTCTTCATAAAGTCCTCCCATCTACGCAAGGCACCGGTAATGAAATGCTACATAGCTATATTCGTATGCATGGCGATTAAAGCAGTTCACATCGAGCTAGTGTCAAATCTGTCAACTGAGGCTTTTCTAGCCAGTCTTAAAAGATTTAAATCTCGAAGAGGAAATCCGTCGGTCATTTATAGTGATAATGCCACTAATTTTCTGGGTTCGAAAAATCAGTTAAAGGAACTATACGATTATTTCCGAAATACGGATGTGAACACTTCTATTCAAATTTACCTTTCTCAAAATGAAACCTAATGGAAGTTCATCCCCCCCCCAGATCCCCTCATTGGGGAGGACTCTGGGAAGCCGCAATAAAAAAGTGCCAAATACCACATCTCGCGTGTTGTGGGCACTACTCCACTCACTTTTGAAGAATTTGCCACCATATTAGCTCAAATTGAAGCTATTCTCAATTCTAGACCCTCATTGCTCTCTCAAACGACCCTTCAGATTTTCAAACACTCACTCCTGGGCATTTTCTAATAGGAACTAGCCTCTCATCATACCCTGAAAAGACATTTCCAACTCAGCAGAAGCCAAGTTGTCCTTTTGGCAGCGATGTTCAAAACTTCAGCAAAATTTTTGTAAAAAGTGGTCAGTTGATTATCTAAACCGGTTACAAAATCGACCAAAATGGATGACTGAGACCCGAAATTTGCAGCAAAATGATTTAGTCTTGCTGAAAGAAGAAAACTCTCCCCCTCTGCATTGGCCAATGGCCAGGGTCTTGGAAACATTTGAAGGCGCCGATGGAAAAGTCAGAGTTGTCCGCCTAAAAACACAAGAGGGAGAATTCACTCGTTCCGTAACAAAAGTGTGCCGTCTTCCACAGGCAGATTGTTAATTTCTCTTGCGAAAGAAAATGTAAAAATATTCCTTTATATATATTTGTTGTTTGTTTTGTTTATTTTATTAACGTCCACGCATTCCCGTTCTCTCAGTAACAAATTTATCTCGGACCTAATCCTAACTTGTTCAATAATCTCCGGTCTCTTACGCCGAATTATTTAGTTAACTTCCTGATTTCAATCAGTTGTAAATTCATGTAGATGTTCAGACTTACAATAATAATTTTTTTTGCCAACACACTATTGCGGTGGGGGCAGTATGTTGCGAAACATCGCAACAACGCAATTATATATTTTTTTTGTAATAGATCAACTCTCTCAAAGTTAGTGAAAAAAAAAAAAAGAAAAAATGTAACAAAGTTTTTTAATATAATTTGTTGTAATAAATTAATTTTAATTACAACTGGTCCTTCGTATTTATTTACCATATTGAAAGTTCGAAGAAGTAGTTGACGCAAACGGGGAGCCTTAACTATCGAAGGAAGCATTAATTTAAAGGCACCGTTTTCGCGCACCCAGCATACAGAAAAGTATTGTTAGAATATATATGTTAAGTCAAATTTTCTCTTTAAAGACATTCTGTTTAAATCCATTGATTCAAATTTGTTGCAGAATTCGTAAGTTATATCTTACATACTTTAGATTTTAATATTTGAAATAATAAAGCATTTATTCCTTTGGAGACTACGTATACATAAAATAACATAACCTTTACGCCATTCCCTTGCGGGGTAGGCAAAACAATCCCTGCCTCTTATTTATTTTTCATGCACAATCTTTCTCCATGCTTTCTTGCGCAAGATTCATACATTGTCTCTGACATGTCCTTTTATTTTAAAACTCCTTGCCTTTCTTTTATCATGCATTCTACTACATTCAACCGCATTTTATGCGGCCTACCAGGCCTGGTCTTACCTCTAACCTCACCGCCATATATTTGATTTGTTCATTCTATCAATGTGACCAAACTAACATAATGTACTACTTTTATATCTATCCATCATCGTCTTTTCCTCGCCGCACTCCCACATTAAACACTCATTCTTTATCTTATCCCTTCTCGTTTTACCACATGCGCTTCTTAGGAATCTCATACCCATTTCTTTCGTGCTTTTTTTGACATATCCATGTCTCACTTCCATACAGTTCTGACCGTATAAACACGCTACTATAGATTGTTCGTATCGCAGCTAGGGTCATGCTTTCGTTTCTCATTGTTGTCTACATACCTCCAATCACTTTTCTACGTCCAATATCGCCATGCATTGTACCATCTACAGTAAACAGTCTACTCAGATGTACCCCTTGTCCACTTGTTCCACAATTTCATTTTGCAAAGTAAATACTCTACTCTCCTTTTTACCTTCCCTATTGAACACCACAATTTTAGTTTCGTTTTTGTTTACCTTTGGGTGCATGCTCTATGCTTTCTCCAGATCTACAAACGCACAGTACAGTTTTTTTTTACACCACAGAGGGCAACCATCTGATCAACACATCTTCTCCCTGGCATAAAGCAACCCTGCACATCCCAAACATTAGTTTGTGTATGAAAATGTAAACTTTCACCAATTTTCACAATTTTGTCAAAATTGTTTTCAACATCTTTAACAATTTTAATAGGTATTACCACTGACGAAAATAACTTCAAGTGTTATCGAAACGTTTAGATTATATAATTTAAAATATACCATTGAAAAACCCAAAAAGATAAGTATTTTACTTAGTTTGTGTAGTTTCTCGTACTCTATCAATCGGTATTCTTCCAAATACTTTACCAGGTACACTTAGCAACCTTATTCCCCTGTAGTTCCTGCAATCGCTCTTGTTCCCCTTACCCTTATACAGCGGGATACATTGAAAAATTCACACAATCTTCGTATACGCTTTGCACTTCCATTCTTTATCATTTCAACAGTGATTTCATCTTCGCCTGCTCCTTTACCGTTTTTCAACCTTGCTACCATTTTCTCTACCTCATTTGTCTTAATTTCATTCACCATTCCTTCTACATTCTTCTTATTAACCCTTCAGTTTATTTTCCTCGCTAATGTACAACTTGTCGAGATATTCTTGCCAGCATTTCCTCATTTCACAATCGCCCCATACTATTGTGTTGCTCGTATTGATCACTCCTGCAGCGTTCTGTTTTGGGCCACGTTTTTTATTTATTACTTACTGAATGGGATAGGGGAAGGAAGGAAAGAAAAGCAAAAAATTATTAGAGACCCTGATAATGAGAATGACTACCTTGGTCAGCCTGGAAGAACTTTTAGCAATAGTAATGAAGATGGCGTAGTCGACATCAGAACGGAAGAAATAAAACAATTTGGATTAGTGACTAACAATTGGATTTTGGATCTAATGAAAACATCCCCAAGGTGTGGAGGACAGCTAAGGTGGTTGCTCTACTAAAACCAGGAAAAGACCGAAGAATCCCAAGGACTTCTGCTGCTGCTGTAGAAGAGAAATTAATGCCGGAGCAAGCAGGTTACAGAGCAGGAAAATTGTGTTGTGTGCAGATACTAAATTTGTCGTGATATACAGAAGACGTATATGAGCAGAAGAAGATAACGGGTGCTGCTTTCATCAATCTATCAGCAGCATATGACACCATAAGTCATAGAAGAACGAAAGAAATACTAAAGAAGAAAGAAGGATATAGACTTGTAGCTTGTTAAGGGGTGGAACAAACGGTTCGTTCCCAGCTGCTCGAGTCGGTGTTGGTCGTGGGTAAACCATATTTGTCAAAAAAATAAGGGCGCCAGAAGCTTAATTGTACATTTTCCAAACCACAACGAATCTTCAAAACTGCTTAACACTACTCCAGCTTCAAGAGTAATCTTTGATTCATAAGCTTACACGAGAAAAAGGGACGTAAAGGTAGACAGAGGCAAAATACCAAAAAAAAAAGGTTAATTGTGCAACTAAAATTAAAGTGGATGACAATAATATGTATAAGTGCGTATATTGAATTAAATTTATAACAAAAAAAAAATTAAATATCTAATTCGGTTTTTATAACAAGTTTATAGGTGAAAACAGGAATTTTGAAGGTTCGTATATAAGAAAAATAATGAATAAAAATTAAACGCAAAATAACACAAAAAGGTAACTAATTAGTGGCGCGAATAATCGGCTCAGTAACTAAGGTAAGCGTCCCCAAAATTAAAAATTCAATTATAATCGCAAAACCCAGGTTCGGTAGGCCTCGCAGAACACGAATGGCAATAAAAAAAAACTTAAAAAATATGTCTGTATAATGGGCAAAAAAATAAATTGCTCTAGCCTCACACACAAAATAACAGAAAAATTATAATTATCTTAAAAAATTATCAATAAAATTATTAGTTAAACTTGAGAGGGAATAAATTAAAAAAAAGAAAGGAAATATAACTAAAGGTGTTCCAAACTCACATATGCCAAAAAAGTAACAGATAAATCAATTCTTATTTGTGACTAATCTGAATAACAAATTAACCATAATAAAACGATGTCAACAATTAGTTATTTTTGTATCTAGTGTGCGAAATGCTACGTTGGTGATCGAGAATGGAATTTTTTAACCATCAAAATATGTATATCCCTTAAAATTGTTTTAAAATAGGTTTAGTAATATGCTTAGTTTAATACAAAAAGATATTGTGGAAACTGGCTTAAAATGTTTTTCCAAATCAAGTAATCACTGTAACTATGGAAATAAAATGGCAGTTGACGACAATATTGAAAGTGACATTTTGCTCGCGTCAGTTTTCCAGTACCTGATATTTTTAACTGTAAAATAATGGAAATTTCGATGAACTAAGTAGTACCCCACCTAATTTGATAGATGCAACCAATTAGGTAACTTCAAATCTTTTACCGGAGAAATCTAGGGGACCGTATGAAAATGCACATAAGCAATTTAAAGAGTGGTGTGAAGCAAATAAAGCAATAAAAATATCCGAAAATGTGCTGTTGGCATATTTTGCAGAAAAGTCTAAGAAGGTGAAGTCTTCCACGTTATGGGCAATATAATCTATGTTGAAATCAACACTTAATGTTAAAGAAAACGTGGATTTTAAGAAATTTATCAAGTTGATTCCATATTTGGAAAAGTTGTCAGTTGGAAACCATCCTAAGAAATCTAAGGTATTAACTCGAGAGGAAGTTAATCAATTCATAAGAGAGGCAGATGATGAAACCTATTTGTTGGTTAAGGTACATTTTTAATGATTTCCTTTTACGTCGTTTTAATACTGGGTATGTCGGGTGCTTGCCGCCGTGATGAACTCACTAAAATGACGGTGGATGACATAGAAGGTAAAGATTCCATTTTGATTATTAAACTATCCGACACAAGAACGAATATACAACGAATTTTTACAGTTTCAAATTTAGATTATATTGACATTTACCGAAAATATGCTGCTCTTCGTCCGAGTTATACTACCAGTCGCCGATTGTTTTTTAAGTATAAAAATAAAAGATGTTTTAACCAAGTTGTCGGAATGAATTGTATTGGAAAGATGCCTAGCTTAATAGCAAAATAATTTAAAATTACCAAATTTTGATGCCTACACTGGTCACTGTTTTCGAAGAACTTCAGCTACACTTCTAGCTAATGCGGGGGGCGATATATGTAGTTTGAAACGACACGGGGGATGTAAATCTTCGACCGTGGCCGCAGGATACGTGAAAGATTCTATCAAATATCAAATAAAATTTTGGACTACAAAATTTCAGGATCAATCGCTATCACCTCTACGGCAATTGCCTCCACATCAAAAAAGGATAGTTTTCCAACCCCGAGCTGACTTATCTGGTTTAGGAATAAATATTGGGTCGTGTACTGGCTGTACCATCAATGTTAACACTGTAAATTATAAATAAAGTAAGTTAGTGTAAAATTTTGTCATACTTTGAAAAAGGTGTTAATCTTTGTTAAACATTTAGAAATAAATACTTTTTTCTTGGATTGTTCCTTGATTAAGAACAAAAGTTAAAATACAATAATCTCATAGAGTTTACAGGCAGTGCGCGAAGTATGTATTTCGCATACTATTTCGATCGCATTTCGTATTGTTATCAATGCGCGAACCTCGTCATTTTTTGAGGTTTGTAGAAAAAAGTACTTTAATATGTAAAGGTGTAAACTATGCTTTATACGAAAACTGCACTTTTCGTCATCAGCTGAAGTAAATAGTTACACGATAATTGACTACAATAACATTTAATACATTAAAGTAAATTTTCTTTTACGTTACAAAACATATACCAAACCGAGATTGTGAATCATCAACGTATAAAATAAACGATATCAAAAATTGCAGACGGAGGGGCGATGGACAATTACACTACACAACAAGTATTCGTTACCTAAGTTGTTGAACAGCTAGTAATCGGTAGATTTTCAAAGAGATTACTGTAACGGTGGTGAATCGTAGTACTATAATGAACCCAGAAACAGTAATACGATAGTTGCAGACTACAATAAGTTAATTTGGTTACAGATATCCAGAACTAAGCGGGTAACGTACCTCCAAGGCTTCGGAGAATGTACCGAAGCAATCAAAATTTCCCCGTGGTTGGTAAATAATAGTAACAGTAAGGTAGTAGCAGACTAAAATAAAGTAGATAATTTACTATGATGTTAGGGTTCAAATCGATATTTACCTCAACGGTGGAATGCGAACCCAATAAGGAACTTGGTGCAAGTCGTTGTTTAAATCCTTAATAGAGAAAATAATTAAGGTGAGATAATAACCAAAATAAGTACCTAATTATTTTAATTTTTGATGGCCAATAATCGAATCAAAGAAAAAAGGCATCAGCCAAACTTGTCATTTAAACCATCAATCAATGAATGTCAATTGTTAGGGGAGGACGTTGAGGGGAGAATTTTTCACTGGAATTGAATTATTGAATTGTTAGTAACAATAATAAAAATAAAAATTACCAAAAATCTGTTTATCTAGGCTACACGCCTGCATTCTTGTTACGCAACCCACAATACACTAAGTACAAAATGTTACATAATTATAACAAATTTGCCGAAAATTGAGAATTAAATATAATAAAGATTGGCGGGAAAATCTAAAACATCATTAAAGATTACCTGCTCACGCTAATGATTGAAAACATACTGAAGAATAGGCGCCTCTATGTAACGTTGCAAGGAAAGAACAGCAGGTGGAGGAACCAGAAGAACGGGTTACCCCAAGGAAGTGTATTAACCTATATTATGTAACATCTACACAAATGATCAACCAATCGATGAAAGCACAGAACGTTTCATGTATGCGAACGATACTGCAATTGCAACCCAAGGGAGTACTTTCGATAAAGTTGAAGATGAACTTTCCTCGGTTTCTGAAAGCTTAAGTGGGTAATATGAGCAAAATTATCTTCGGCCTAATCTAACCAAGACACAGGTGTGTGATTTCCATCTCAGAAACAAGGAAGCAACGAGGCAATTGGATGTACGATGGGAAGGCCAACAACTCGGAACATTGTGTGAACTCAAAATATCTGGGCATCAAATTGGATCGAATTCTTTCCTTTAAACAACACAACCAGGACGCTAAGGGCAAATCCTGTGCCGGGAACAACATCATTTGAAAACAGATAGGAACAACTTGGTAAGTCAGTCTCTTAAGGAGATCGGGCATGGCACTATGCTTCTCAACAACTGAGTATGCTCCTGCGTTGTCGACCAAACGATATGAATATATAAAAATGTCATCAATTGACTTCTGCAGGAAATTCTGAAGTACGTTTTCGAGAGAAAATCTGATTCTCTTCTCTAATTCGTCCATGGTACGTGGCTTTCTTTGTGCGGTACATTTCTTCTTTGGCCTAACCTCACAAAAATAACTCACAAGGTGTGAGGTCGTGACTTCTAGGAGGCCATTCATGTGGTTCTCGCTGTCTTAGCCAACGCCTTCGAAAGTGTTCGCCAGTCACGAAAGGCAAAAAATGAGGTGGTGCAGCGAAATTGTCTCATTGCGATATCACAGGCCACACGTATTCATTCAGTGTCTGGTTATACCGGTCACTGTTTATGGTGTCATATCAATGTCACTCCAGGATTTCTTTCTGTCCAATAATGGCAGTTGTGTCGCTCCAAATGAACACATCTTTTCCCATACTCCATTCTCGTGTCACAATCCTCCAACGATAACCCCTGAACATAATGGGGTTTCCAGGATGTCCAAATCAGACCCTTCTTTAACACAACACGCAATGTATGCCTGCTGATTCCACTCTCACGAGTTGCCTTGCGTGTTGATTTACCAGGAATGCGGGTGAATATTTCCCTCCCTGCCACTACATTGTCGCATTACCGATGGTCGTCGTCCTTTTGATTTATCCACAACTGACCCAGCTGTCATTAGGTTGGTGTGATACTGTAACAACATTAATAATTAATAATTATGAACATTTAAAACTAGGAATCTACATCGCACCCACCCTATTGAAATATCTATTTTATTATTTTGTCTAAATTCAATTTTATCGCGTAACGAGCTGAGTACTTTATTTATCTTCTTCTCTTAACCCCTTGTGATATCTCATTGTTTTATCCATCTGCCTGTAACGGGGATGGGGGTGGGGGTTGAGGTAAAAATGATTTTACTGTTACGACGGGTAAAATATAACTATATGCGACGACCGATTTGCCCCATACTTTGTACTTGCTTGTCCCTAGTGGTGCCTAGTCAATTTTTTGTAGGGTTTGGGAACAATTTTAACTTTTCTTCCTCATTTGTCTTGTGGAAACTAAATAAGGATACTTTATTATCGTTAGTTTCCTCTTGAGTGGTTTTATTAACTGTTGTTAAGACAAAATATTACATAATTCTATTGTCACAGCCTCAAGCTTGGCATAGAATTGGGAACATTTATGATTGAATATAATCAGTACTTTAATCTGTAAACTAATAAAACAGTAAGGTTACACTTCAGGTAGGTATATCAAATAAAATTGTAGTTTTCGGACCATATTTCCTTATTACAAATCGTAAAGAAAAGTATCTCTTTTCTTTATAGCAACCATTTTTTTATAGTAACCATTTCTTTATATAGAATTATTAATTATTTATTGGAATAAATATTAAACGTACAACTATTAAAGTTAGAAAAAGTTATGCTTGTACAATTTTTTAACTGTAAATCGTTAAATGATAGTGACGATTTTGATAAAACCTCCTAATCAACTCCTCAATTTGACCTAGAAAATGATTAATCGCTACATGAAGGAGACAACTGTAATTCAGTAGGTTCTAGGACAACATCTGATGGATTCTGGTATCTACTGTTTGACGATGATGGCTGATTAAAAATCATTTTCGAAGTCGCCATTTTATTGTTGATGCTTTCTCCTATATATTCCTGTGTAATCGTCTGGATTGGGTAATTTCAAATAATGGGACATTTTCTTTGGCATCTTGTAGAAACTGTGGATCCCCACACGTTGCACTGTACAGGTTGTCCTATTTTCGTATGTTTTACGGGGTATCTCGCTCATTTTTTAGGTTAGAACCTTGCGGTTTTCGCGACACCGTGCTACTTTTTAATGAAACCAAAGATGTACTAATCAAATTTGCCATAGCCATCTTAGTTCTTGTGGTACAGGGTGATTTTGGAAAAATTGTATTTTCAGTCATCCCCTGTAACTCTGTTATTGTCAGACATATTAAAAAAGTAAAAACTGATATTTGTAGATTTTTTTACGTAGAATCCAGTGGTGTACTCAAATTTTCTTTAGATGTCACAGTTTTGGGATATTGACATAACCTACTTTTTTTATGGGACATCCTATATATTTTTTTAAATCTTTTTCCCCTTGCCAAGAGCTTTTCAAAAATATAGCATAGTTTATATTTATTTTTATAAATAATGTGACAAAATGATTTTTTTCTATAATTTACATTGAAAAAAAACCAAAATAATTAATTAATCACAAATATTGTTCAAATTGCAGACCATTATGTCTCCTACAAGTTTCACAAAGTTTATAAATTCTTTTAATAGCATTTTACAAAATAAATGATTGTCTTCGTAATTCTGCAAAAGCACTTTCCGTTGCAATTTTTAATTGTTGCATGTTGGCATATTGCCTTGAATAAATTTTATTCTTTAAATACCCCCACAAAAAAATCCAAAACCGAGAGATCAGGTGATCATGGTGGCCATCGAACAGGTCCATTTGTTCCAATCCATCTCCTGGGAAAACGTTCATTTAGCCAGCTTTGTATTATTCTAGCATTGTGGGCTGGAGCCCCATCCTGCTGGAAGAATATATCGTTCAGTTGAGCCAGTGGAATATCTTCTAAAATGTTCATAGTTTTTTCTTGTAGAATTTTTAAGTACCCATTAGAGTTTAGGTTTTCTTCATAAATCTTGTAAACTATTTTTCGGTTAAAAATAAAGCAGGAGACATTAAATCCGAACCTGCATTGACGCTCTCTAGGAAAAATCACGTGGGTGTTTTCTTGACTCCAAAACCGCGAGTTGTGTCTATTAAGAATTCCCGAACTTGTGAAATGTGCCTTGCCTGACCAAATTATTTTTTTTTCAAAATTATTGTCGTGAGTTTTCATATTTATAAATCAATTGCAGAACTCCAATCTACGTTCAGCATCACCAGGGTGCAGATGATGAACAAGTTTATATTTGTAGGGTTTGAATTTATGTTTTTTTTAAATCCTTTGCACTTTTGTTTTAGACACACCGGTCTCTTCATCTATTTTCCTGCACAAGGTTTTAGGAGTGGCTTAAACAACTGCTAAAACGTTGATCTCTGATTTCTCGTTCTCTTTGTTGTAAACTCGGGGTCGAGGTTTGTCAAAACATCCATGTTGGCAAAGATTAAATTTTAATTTTTGAAATATTCTTCTTTTGGGACATCTATACGACAAAATAGGTATATAAAATAAATAGAAATTCTAAGGTAAAGATTAACTGACCTGTTCAGATAGAGTTCTAAGTCCTGGTCTGCGTTTTCATTAGATAATATGAAGCAGGTATTCATATCATATTTCTCAAAGTTTTCAAATTTTTAGTTTCGAGCCATATTAAAAAATAATTAAACAACAACAACAAGAACAAGAACGATAACAATAAACAAAAACAACGAATAACAATAGATATCAGCACTAAATTTGGGAAAATGTAACCAGGAATAATTTGAGAGAAGCAGAAACTTCAAAAATCAAATACCTAAGTAATGGCAGAACGTTAATTATTTTGTTTTTTGCGTTACCATGGTTACTCACGGCTATCCACTACTATCAATGTAAATTATAGAAAAAAATCATTTTGTCACGTTATTTATAAAAATAAATATAGACTATGCTATATTTTTGAAAAGCTCTTGGCAAGGGAAAAAAGATTTTAAAAAAGTATATAGGGTGTCCCATAAAAAAAGTAGGTTATGTCAATATCTCAAAAACTGTGACATCTAAAGAAAATCTGTTTACGCCACTGGATTCTACGTAAAAAATCTACAAATATCAGTTTTTACTTTTTTAATATGTCTGACAATAACATAGTTACATGGGATGACTGAAAATGCAATTTTTCCAAAATGGGACAACCTGTATATTTGTTGTTCATATAAAATATGAACAATCTTGAGCGATTGGTATGTTTTGGACGTAAGCATACATAATCTGCTGTAAAACTCATTAATTCCTCTCATTTCCAGCACAACGGTGAAGAGACGCTTCTTCCTTGTCTTAATGTCACATTTAACTTTCCTAGCTCCTCACTACGACATGTCCCATACAGACCGAAAATTAACGCTACTTTAATCATAAAAAAAGTATCGTCAGGCAATTCTGTCAAAAATTTTGACACATCATCCTGCGATAGAATTTTTGATTTTTTTGCTTCATATCCCTCACTTTGGCGCTTTAAATATAACTGTAACTTCCCATAATTCGATATATCGACGTTTTGTTTCACTCTCTACGTACTTTTCAACATGGATTATGTCGACCACAGCGTGGAAGATTTCAGTCTTTGAGCCTGTAATCAAATACAAAGATAAAACTTAAAATAAATAAATAAATGTATCCAGGAAAACTAACCTTTTAATGAAAAAAAAGCAAGCATAACTTCTTCGTCGATTTACATTCTTTGAAGTCCTCCAAGAATTGAAAATATTGTAGGTTTTCCTATATTTATCTCGTGATTTTAAGGGTAATAAACTAGCAACAGCTTCAAGCGCTAATGCCGATATTTCAGGATGATTTTCATAATTTATTTCCATTTTCACTTGACAAAATTTTTGTTTACCTATTTTTGTTTAGTTGCTGTAGTGATCGAAACGGCAATTTGATTCTCGCGCTTTTCACGTCTTTTTTAAATAATTTCTTATAAAATGCAATCCATTTCCATTTTTAATAAATTTGCATTTAATACATCTCGATTAGAAAGATTCGTAAAGAAAAACAATACTTTTCTTTACTTATAATACAAACAACTATTAACTTGGCTACTTATAATTGGTACATAAAAATGAAAAAGGAGCATGTAATCAAGACCGTAATTAAAATTCATAAAAATGTCTGCTTTTAATAGGCGAAAAAGAATCAAAAAGGTAAATAGAAATAATGTACTTGCGGTATACTTAGTACCTTTGAAAGAAATTATATGTTCCGTAATTGGTTTACGTATTATCTAAGTTGTTATCCCATTAAATATGAACTCGTTATGAGATGCTTTAAAAGTTCGTATGTAAAAAGCAAGCAAATAGCAAGTTACTTTCCATTATGATTAGTTGGACTTCTTTAGAAAAGGGATAACTATTATTTATAAAGTAAACTTTGTGATACTGAATGTTATAGATTAAATAATATATTGACACTATTTCGAATTATATTTATGATTTATAATAAATTTATTGCAGTTCGTTGTTTGATTTTTCAAAAAAAGATACTTTTTACGAAAAATCTTAATATAGGAATACATACTACGTAATTATAGTACATGCCACTGCATTTTTACCTGAGAATGTTATACAAATCATGTTTGCATTGAGTTTAGATTTGCATACATGCATGCTTGTCATATTGAGGTTTAGCTGAACCTTTGATCACAGAAGTTTACGCAATTCAATTTTGAATCATGAAAATGTAAAATTTCACCATTATTACACATAAATAAAATACTGTTGTGGGTTTTTTACGGTGTACGTTTCCATAACAGTTACAGTTATCGTCCTCGGTAGTGCTTTCAGAATTGTTTAATTGTTTTAAGTCTGAAATATTAGTATGGAGGTTTAACCATTTCTTGACATGCAAATATCTAAAACTAATAATTCACTATGTTTGAAGTTTACCGAAAGCCGACACACTAATAAATACCTAAATACCTCCATAAAGTATCAAACTACCATTCACGTCAAAAAATTGGTGTAATTAAATCTTTAGTCGATCGACCAAAACATACATATAAATATTTAACAAAATCCTTACAAACTAATGGATATTCACTTAAAGATATTAATAATTAGAGCAGCAAGAAGTGATTTGACCCACATCGTTTGAAATACAATAATAATTAGGGCGAAAATTTGGGTACGGGGTGTGAACTGGATTGATACTCTTAAAAAATTTAAAATTCCATAGTCTATATTTCGAAATAATTTCATTTCTTCATCAGGACTAAATCTAAAATATTATTAACGTTACATACGTGAATAAGTCCGAAAGATTTTAGGGGTGATTGCCGAAGTTATTTTGAGAAAAAGTTCCTATAAATGTAGGTCGAAATATGCTTCGTTTTCGTGATACAGATTGTTTAAATTGTAATTATTTATTTATTTTCATTATTTCAAAGAGTTTTAAAGATATTGACTCGAAATTTGCAAAACCCCTTGGAGGGATAAATGTGCATTTTTTTGAGGTGTTCCGAAACCGAGCTGGTAGCGTAGTGGTGACACGACCTGCTTAGCATTCGGGAAGTAATGGGTTCGATTCCCGTTACCGTCTACCTTGTATGAGGTTTTTTCACAGGGTTTTCCTCATACACATGTAGCGGCATGGTCACTGCGTATATGCACACCATGTGCGGCTACTTAGTCGAATGCTGTGGTAGTATTTTCCCCCTCAGAACCCTAACTCCGTTACTTCCGATCCTATCCTGACCACACCCATCCTTAATCCCACCATACGTATATACGTAATGTATGTATGTATGATGGGAATCCATGATTGTGGCTGAAGGAGCGCGGAAAGCTCGAGCAGCCCGCCCTCCCCCTTGGGGAGGGAATGAAACACGTGACCCTTTCCTTTCCTTTCCAGGTGTTCCGAATATTTCGGCGTGCTAGAATGGCGCAACTTTTTTTAATAAAAAGAATGGTGCGCCACTGACTTTTTCTCGTTTTGATATCTTTGTATAAGTCCGCCATCAATTCTGAATTAAATTGGGCTCTTGAATTTTTTTCGTAGGACGCACCGTTTGTGAGCAAAAAATTAAAACATTTTTTATTGCAAATTGTGTATTTTTCATTTTTATTGATTGTAGGTTGCTGTCAATATTTTTAAATAAAATACAACCATCTCGTCAAATTGTCATATTAGTATTTTTTCATTATTAGTTTGTTACAAAATGAATGTCAATAAGTGAATAATTTTCGTGTCTTTAAAAAAAATTGGTGGATGGTGCCCCAGCCCATTTTAGTACGTCGTCACTTTGATATAGTATATCCAAATCGTTGAATAGGTAGGGGAGGTACGTAATATGGACCAGCTCGCTCTCCTGAATTAAATTCCTTAGATTTCTGCATTTGGGGTTTTGTCAGGTCATTAGTTTACTACAATCCCGTCGGAAATGTTGAACACCTTAGCAATCGAATTACAGCGTTGTGAGACAATAAGAAATACAGTAGGAATATTTCAGCGCATACGACAGTGAATGAGTCTTGTATCACGTGTGAGGGAGGTCATTTTGAACATCTGTTGTAGGTTTGCGCCTGTTTAAAATTGTTTTTAGTACTGTTGTTTTGTGTTATTGTTTTGGTTTAATGTTACCGTATTAGATAATAAAACTTTTTATAAATATTGACATCAACCTACCCAAATCGTTTTACAAATTTCGAGTCAATATCTTTAAAACTCTTTGAAATAATTAATAAAAATAAATAAAAAATTAAAATTTAAACACTCTGTATCTCGGAAACGAATCATATTTCGACCTACGTTTATAGGAACTGTTTTCACGAAATAACTTCGGCAGCCACTCCCTAAAATCATTCGCACTTATTTATAAACACCCTGTATAAATATTTAAAAGTCTGGAAACTTACAATTTTAACAAAAGGTGTGAATGTGTGAAAGTGTAATATGGAACATAATGTGGATTGTGTGATCAAATAAGTTAAAAAGAAAAATGAATCCTAACTATATGTGCTAAAATTAATTTAAATTGGAGTAATTAAAATAATTATAAATAGAAAATTTATATTAATATACAATTGGACAAGATGAAAGACACGCGAAACGTGCTTTTTGAATTTGAATGTGACAAATGTGTTATGATAAGGGAAGTTGCCAATTAGAAAATGATAGAAGTACCAACTTAGAACAAAGTTTTGTGGCGGGGCATTTAAAAGTAATTATTAAATGTGGAAGAATTATGTATTAAAATCTATGTTTAGTAAATAACTATAGATTGTGCTCAGATTACTAATATCAACTATACTGTTTATTGAATATGTATTCTTATTTATATGGGACATTTTAAGGAACAGACGATTTGTAAAATTTCTTTCTTTAGCTAATATTTTTGGATTATCGAAGTCGAAAGGATGATTGTTCCCTTTTAAAAATTGAGAAGTTTGCCCTATGTAGGTGTTAGAGCATTTTGTGCAATACATCGCATATACAATGTTTGAAAATATTTGATTTTGGGTGGGTTGTGATGAATCGGTAATTGTTGTGGGTGATGTACTGTTATAGAGTCGGATAGCAAGGTTTTCCTGAGAAACAAGAGCTTTTCTGGATCAGGGTTTAGGACAAGAGTTCTCGATTACTCAAAAACTAAAACGAAGACGCAGACGAAGACGAAGACGAAGACGAAGGCGAAGACGAAGACGAACACGAACAGGAACACGAACACGAACACGAAGACGAAGACGAAGACGAAGACGGAAACGAAAACGGAAAACCATCAGTATCGTCATCGCTGTCGCTAGATATTGTTTCAATTAAATAGAGTTTGAAAACCTGCACTTGCAGCAGTCCATAAATACTCTTAACTCCAGGCGATACTTAATATCAAATCTGTACATGAAACAATCTGTCTAACAACCGATAAACAAAATCAAAAGCGAAAACACCGTTATGACCGGATAATAAAGAATAGGATCCTCGGAAATCTAAAAAATAAAAACGGTTTCATTAATTACTTCAATGGGGGACAAAAGAATTTTTTCAAACTTCTCAAAACCTTAGCTTTATAATAAAATTGTCATCAAAGGTTTATCAGACGACAAATATACGTGATTTCCGCAATCCGGTTCAAGTAAAGTAGACAATGATAATAATTGAACGTAAGTAAAATTCTGTTTGCACTGAGACAAGAAGATTCCTATATAATTTCTTATTTCTTTGTTGAAATCTCATAACCACATAAACTTGTCCTTACGTAATCTTTATGTTTTATCTTAAAATTCAAGATGGCGAAATTCTTATGAGTTGAACAATTTGATTGGCAAAGAAGAGAGTTATAAGTAAAGGTTCAAAAGTAAGAAGTAAGAAGATGGCCGCTAAGTTGAAACGTGGATGGGGCATGAGAGTGGGGACGTGGTGTGTAGAAGGTGTTTCACTTGTACTAATGAAACAACTTTAGTTTTATTTTAGAAAATGCTGCGAGTGAAGGATAAAACGTGTTTACCACCATCTCCTCCGAGCTAGTTGGACTTGTAGTAACACAATCTACTTAACATTCTGGAGGTAATAGGTTCAACCCCTGTATGAGGTTTTTCATGGAGTTTCGCTCACACGCATCTAGCGACATGATAACTGCATATACGCACATCATGTGCGCCTAGTTAGGCGTATACTTCTCCCTCCGAATCCTAACTCCATTCCTTCCGATCCTGCCCTGATCGCACCCATTCTTAATCCCACCATGCATATATACGTAATGTATATATATATATATATATATATATATATATATATATATATATATATATATAGGGAATCCATCGCTGTGGCTGAAGGAGCGTGGAAAGCTCGAGTAGCCCGCCCTGCCTTTTGAGAAGGGAATGAAACACGTTGCTTTCCTTTTTTCCACCATTTCCGTTTTCCCGTATATAAACAAATGTAAGTTATACATTTCTTAAAATCAATGTAATTAAACTATCAGGGTATTTATATTTACGCAACAAGTAAATTAACTCAAAATAGGTATAAAAAAAAATTAACCGTGGAATTCACGAAACGATGTTGTGTTGAATATGCAAACATAATCCATTATATGTATAAAATTACAATTTAAGACAATAAGCCGAGAATTGGTAATCTTTTCTACATATTACATATTGGCATTATACAAAAGTGTTTCTATTGGTAGCATCTGTTTCAAGTCATTGAAATTAAATATTTTTAATACATTGAAAACTTTGTTGGGAGTTACTTGATAAGTCATTTACTTACTATTTGGTAGTAAGAACTAACGTTGCCAATTTGCACACATTACGATAGATGAAGTTTGTTCATAATACACTTCCAAAAAATGGAAGGAAAGGTCACGTATTCCATTCCTTCCCAAGGGAGTGGGCGGACTGTTTGAGCTTTCCACGCTCCTTCAGCCACATCCATGAATTCCCAGAATACATACATACATTACGTATATACGTATCGTGGGATTAAGGATGGGTGTGGTCAAGATAGGATCGGAAGAAACGGAGTTAGGGTTCTGAGGGGGAAAATACTACCCGATCATTCGCCTAAGTAGCCGCACGTGTGTCCACATACGCAGTGACCATGTCGCTACATGTGTATGAGGAAAACCCCCTGAAAAACCTCATACAAGCTAGACGGTAACGGGAATTGAACCCATTACCTCTCGAATGCTAAGCAGGTCGTGTAACCACTACTCTACCAGCTCGATTAAAACACACTTCCAACAAATTGCAGAAGAGGAAAGGACCACTTCGTAATTTTTGGAATCGACATATTTTTGAAAACGTAATTCACACTTTTAAGTACAAAAGGGAAAGCAAAAATTTAATTTTGTTGAGGGGGGGGGGCGGAACACTATTCGATCAAAACTGATCAGCCTGAACTGTGTGAAAAAAAGAAATTGTGTTGCATAGGAGCTTATAACAAGTTAACAAGTGCAATCCAACAGCATAAAAAACATTCAATACTTGGAGGTGGATGTGTCCAGAATCAATTATCGGACATTTTTACGAAGCGTAATTTAACATTTTAATGATGCGTAGTAGTCGAATATAAGAGCAAGTGAAAGGTAAAGGGAAAACTCAATTTTGTTTAAGTGAGGGGGATAGGGGATTTGTTCATAATTTTGCAGCGTGAACGGTGCGAGAGAAAAAATCGTTGTATAGGAGCGCAGAATGAGTGCAATCATACAAATTCAATAAATTAAAGGTGGGATGGGAGAGTTAGTAATGTTTGTAATCGCTTAATGGACATTTGTTAGGAAGAGGAATGCAAACTTTTAGTGGGGTATAATGGTACAATACAAAGTGAAATCGAAACTCCATTTTATTTAAGTTGGAGAGGTGGGTAGGGTTGAAAAACGAAATGTATTCATAACTTTCCAACCTAAGCGGTGCGGAAGGAAAGATATGTGACGCAAAGGCGAACAACGGGGTACAATCTAAGCTTTTAGTGATGCATAATGGTGCAATACCAGTGCAAGTACAAGCTAAAAAACTCAATTTTGTTAAAGTGGGGGGAGGGGTCGGATTCGGTAACGTAATTTGTTCAAAGTCTCCTAACAATGCAAAATGCAAAAATAGTGCGTAGGAGTTCAGAACGAGTGAAATCTAACAACATAAGAATGTTCAATACATTCAAGTTGGAGTGATGGATAATCGGACAATTACAAATGACGAAAGGTATTTAAAAGTGATGGTTATTGTTAATTACTATTGTTAAAAAACTTTCTTAAAATATGGCAATTAGGCACTTGCTTGGGGGAATTAATTATACAGAAATGCTGTTTTTAAAGTGACGAAAGTTCATTAATTACCATTACGATTATTTCGACACTGAAGCTTCAACTACATAAATTGACATACCAGTACAAACACGAACCATCTTTCAGTGGTAAAATTTGTTTATTTGCTTAATACTACTCGCACATGGTTAATTTTATTTTAAAATGGAAGAAATTGCATTTATAATGTATGATTACAATAAATAAGGAAATTGTTTTCTCTTTAGTGGTTTTGATTTATACATTATGTGATCTGATTAATAAATGCTTTTCTTTTTAATTGTTTTTTCGTAGTAAGGTTTCAATAAATTATCGAAAAAAGAATGTATTTTAGGCCCAATGCACGCTTTCTAACACTTTATTACCATTGTGTAATCTATATGAGTATTGCCAACAATAAAGAACTAATTCTGTGCAAGACACTTCATTTAAAGAATATGGCGTATTTATTTTTATCTACGTACCCTTCAAGTAGTACCTATATATAACTTAAAGAGCTTGATTGCAAATATAATCTGTGGTTCTGAATGGTATGAGATATATAGTTTTATTATAGCGATACTGCTTCCAACCTCGTACATATTGTGTAACAGTACTGTCGTAAAAAAGTTAAATATATGGTTGTGTTGTAGCTACAATACATTTGAATTGCTAGTAGCGTTAACAGCTTTATTTTCTGACAATGTTAGTCACATTTTAAGAACCTTATCTCTAATTCTGTTTTACGGCTTACAATAGATTAAGCTTATTTCGTCACTGACAAATCTCTATTATACGGATTACAGGAATGAAATGTACACTTGGAAAGTTTTACGGGGAGTTAAAGTCGATGAACAGCAGTTTCTTTTACAGAACACCCTTTCGCAGAGAACTAATGACAAAATATTATCCAAACCTATCATCTAGACTTTCAATAGTTTTTACATTATATTTCACAAAAGATTGCAAAGCATGGTAGTCTTTTTACCAGCTTTTATAATATTATTGTTAAGTATTTTAAGGTATTTTTAAGTTACGTCACATAATTTAAATTTGAATTTATTAATAGAGCTTTCAACAGAATTTTTTGTATGTAGGTGTATATGAAGTGCGCTAATATTCCTTAAATCAATGTTTCTACACCCACAGTGAGGAACTTTATTTTTTACATACTTTTACTAATTATCTGTGACGTTTATTTAAGTTTACCGACATCAAATTAAAAGGGATAAGCTGTAAATTTCGTTGATTGTGTAAGTAGTAAATACGTCCATTAGGGTGTAGGAACACCAGTGTTCAAGTTATATTGACTGCAAACTTGACTTATTAGAAGCGAATTTGACACATGGGGTGCTGAAGGGAATCGACTTTAAAAAATGAGTTTACAAACATTGTATATTACGCTTCCTATTAGTACGTCTTCCGAATATATATCATACCAAAAGTAGCAACTGCAGTTCTATTTTTACATTATACACAACTTTGTATTTTAGTGTAAACTAATCTGTCAGAGTGTTTTAAGAGATATTTAGTGACATATTTAGCTTCTCACTTTTAGACGTGAAAAATATGTTGAAAACATTTAATTTAATTTAGTGAAAGGAAAGCGCTTTTTCCAAAAGTACATCTTTAACCAACACCCACCTTGTGTAAAGCATTTGTTTTAAATTATCCTTCCACTTCCTTCTACATAAATACCACCCACTAAAATACTTGTACGTGTGAATTTATTATTACATTTATTACATTTAATTTTGGATTGTGGTACGTTTTCGATTAAATAATTAGTGGTTTATTAATTTCAATATTAATTTATGCTGTAGTATTAAAATCGTCTTTTAGGTGTTTTTAAAATGTAAATTCGTAATATATTGAGTATTGATATTTTTCCGGTGTAATTTAGGCATTAATTAACGAAAAATGTTATTATAAGTTAATCTTTAGAACAGATTATTTAAGAAGTTCTAAACCATATACGTTAGCTAACGATAGCTAATTGAATTCGCCATCATCCTCAATTTCATTTGACTATAAGGTCATAAAAAGAGGGTATGCTATTGTACCAAATATGGCAATATTATAATTGCAAATTGCAGTCATTGATACGCCAAAACTCTTGAAGTGGACCATGATCTGTTACAGACCAAATACTCATAAGAGCATCAGCCCGTAAAGGCAATTTGTGCGTACGGCATAGCTTATTGGTGTGGGCGGGGTTCTTACTTAATGCTGAAAAAGGGCACTCGGCACAACACCAAAAACGTCATGATCGGGCAAAAACGCCAAAAAGGCGCCACCTTTTAAATATACTTATAGTGGGAAAACGTCATGAACAAGATTTTAATAATGACCTAATAGGAAACTATAATGTTCATTCAAAATTAAAATACTCTCCTCCCTGACAATTGTACTCCAAAAATAATTACGCAAAGTTCACCCAAACTTCAATAAAACCTTAAGCTTCATATAAAAGCCGCAAAATTGCGAAAATAAAACTAAGCCTCATTAAATATCTCGAAAAACTTAGCGCTAAAATCATTGGCTCAAATTTCCAAGAATAACTGATCAAAACGAAAATTAATTATACAATTCAAAACGGGAAATACGCCACAACAAACTAAACAAACACGATCAAAAATTTATAGAATCCCAAAATTTACTAAACGTCGATATCGGGATGTAGTACCTCAATCCGGGAAAATACACAGTTTCACCATAACAATTAATCAAATTCGCTTACCTATTTAGCAAAATCAGGCAAATCAATATCTACAATCGGGATTTTCATTGGAACAAGAGTAACTTAAAAAAAATTGCGACTACTCGCAAAATATCAGTGGCATGCAAAAAAGCCAGCTGTTCGATCAACGACCTATTTACTTTACAATTAAGTTACAGTATATCTATTAAAACTTATCTTCAACTTCAATTTTATCAACCACTTGATCAGTCCGCTCTGGAATATGGTCCAATTCAAGAAAATAATATACAGCATTAACTCTTCAACCTTCCAAATACGTTACAATTCAAAAATCAATGATCTTTCGAACGTAATTACTCTTCAAATAAACACAAACATATTGACGTTAATTCAATGACCCAGTCTCATAAAAAAACAAACACTTAAAATGTGCGTAAATTTTGTGCTGTATAATAAATGAGTTTACATTTAAAAGAAAACACAATAAGTACAGTAACCTAAAGATACCTATTACGAATAAAAAAAACACCACCGAGGTGTCAACACAATTGCTACATTAATCATATCGCTCTATTCAAATTAAATCACCTAGTTTACTTAGTAGGCGGTGATACTAGCTAGTTTCAGAGTTGGCCCCTACTAAAATTGTGCAAATATACCAGCATAATAAAAGAGGATCTTTGTCAACCAGCCCTAATGTTTCCATTGAGTCTCACTATGTTACGCACAATCCAGTCTTCCTAAATCGTTACAATCTAACGTGTGACTTTAAAAAGGCTGATTATCTTAATCTTGATAATGCTCTTCTGAACACTGACTGATCCTTTTTTAATGATTTTACTGATATCATTAAAAATATTAAACTAAAAAATTACTATTAACACTCATAATAAAATACTTATCTTTTTTGGGGTTTTTTAATGGTGTACTTTAAATTATACAATCTAAACGTTTCGATAACACTTACAGTTATCTTCGTCAGTAGTAATGTTTGTTAAAAATTGTTAAAGATGTTGTAAACAATTTTGTCTTTATTATGTTTTAATTTTTCAACTCTGACAAAATTGTTTACATCTTTAACAATTTTTAACAAAAATTACTACTGACGAAGATAACTGTAAGTGTTATCGAAACGTTTAGATTGTATAATTTAAAGTACACCATTAAAAAACCCAAAAAAGATAAGTATTTTATTAAAAAATTACTACTTTCAGAAATATAAAAAAAAAAACAAAATTCATTGCTAATTACCAAAACTTTGATCCTTTACGTTCGGAAAGGCACAAATAAACAATTCATATAAAAGCTACACCTCAAATGTTGAAAATTGTTTTAAAATTGATGTTAAGCACTTCTGGAATTTTATTCAAAAAAAGAAAGGCAGTACTCGTATTGAGACTAAGATGTATTACAATAACATTTTATACGATACACCACATATGATTGTCAATGCTTTTGCCAAGTACTTCAGTAGCGTGTATCAGGTACCTTCTACAATTGATTCGATTGATAACTATTTTAACAATCTACCATCTGTTCATTTTAGCAATGTATCTGAGGCTCAAATATTAACTGCGTTAAATAAACTCAGTAACAAAATGACAACAGGCCCCAGCTTCCTGATAAGAGATTGCCGTGCTGTGCTAGCTAAACCGTTATTGTTAATTTTCAATCTTGCATTAAAAACTTCCACTTTTCCAAATGTACGGAAAATAGCACGAATTTGTCCAATTCTAAAATCTGGAGATCACACGCTCATTACTAATTATCGACCCATCGGTATTCGTTCAAATTTTGCGAAAGGATTTGAAATAACCTTGCATTCCATAATTTATCCACAAGTCCGCAACTGTATTTCTTCGTGGCAATATGGTTTTATGTCAAACAGATCTACGCTCACTAATCTGATGTATTTCACTCGATATACGGGTAAAGTAATTGATAACCAAGGTCAAGTAGATACAATTTATACGGACTTCACAAAAGCGTTTGACCAAATAGACCACAGCATTATCATTTCAAAACTAAAAACGTTTGGTTTTAACGCGAAATTGTTAAAGTTGTTCACGTCATATTTGAAGGGCCGAACCCAGTATCTGTCTTTTAACAATCACCGTTCTAGTGATTTCGTTGCTTCTTCTGGTGTTCCACAGGGATCTAACCTGGGTCCTTTACTTTTTCTTCTATTTGTTAACGATCAACCATCTAGCCTGTCCGCTGAAAAATTGTTATTAGACGACCTAAAAATCTTCTGTTCAGTTCTGTTCAATTGCAAATTGACAATATTCAAAGTTGGTGTGCTAAAAATAGTCTACATCTTAACCCTGCAAAGTGTAAGGTAGTCACATTCTAAAAAAAATCATCCTATACCGGTATATGTGTGAAAATCGTCTTCTTATCCGCTACAATTAGGTTACTATAACGTTTGATCACAAATTTAGCTTCAGTAAACATATTCATAATATATGCAAGTCTGGTTTGGGAACGGCAGGTTTCATATCTAGGAATTGCAAAGATTTTAAAAATATTTCTGCACTAAAGTCGCTATATTTTGCACGCGTTCCAAGATAGAATACTGCGTATTAATTTGGTACCCCTATTATTCTGTTGGGCAATAAGTATAAATACAAATATAAATAAATATAACAAATGGGTATAACAAATAAATTGCGTTCTCCTTGTAACGCACTTGACATAGATAACTTCGATACAAATTCGTCAGTGTAACAAATAAAAAAACACTAAAATAATTTTGGATCACAACACGGATGAATACGCTTGTAATAAAATTTAAACGATAAACTAATAAAGGGTTAGTCTCAAAAGACAGCGTGTTTCACCGTTAGAACACGAAAATAATGAAATACACACAAAAATGTATTAACATTTGTCAACCACAGCTAAAAAAAAGTGCACAGAAATGGTTACCTTAACTTGTTTCAGCCCCTTTGTTATACAGAGACCGGGTGGTGACCTTGAGGATGACCGCTGCGGCGGCCTTAGTAATATGATCGAAGTTGAAACTGTGCTAGCAACTAAAAGTATGATCCAACTCGTGAATATCTCAACTTCCCAATTGTGGTTCGATTGATACTACAATTGGTGGTACGTTACACTAATATTTATTCTTCCACGATACTTGTTAACTTTACTCCAATTCTATATAAGTTCTGACTAACATTTATTATTTTAGAATATCAAAGAAAAGCTTCTTTATTTACAGCGAGTTATTTCTTATCGGTTCAGCTGTACACACGAATCAGTCAAAAAACTAAAACCTGAACTATATTACTAATAATCCACACACAAAATGCGATGAAACACCAAGAAAATTTAATGACCGGCACTTATTCAACACCGAATTAAATTCGCTGGACGCGAAAATGTCGCTGCACTACAACGTTAACTAATCCGGGAAGGACGAAGTCACTAGAATATCTCCCGACTTAAGGGTAACGGAAAGACTTCTAACAATATACTTCACTATGCCTCCTGATATGGGCGTAAATAGTTCACTACCTCCAAACAAACAAATCTTCGTGTGTGTGGCGGAGCCGCAAACAAGGGTGAGCCCTGAACTACATCTCTAGGAAGACTGCCTTACGCTACATTCATTACACGCCATGTTCAACATCTTCTCCCTTTTACGTTAATTTACCAATCACACAACACATTTATTCAAATTATAAACGCGGTAGAAACGATATGCCCTTTCCGTAAACGTTCGAGACAAATTACTTCATAAGAAAACATTCCACTGCTTACTATTCCACGCCATATTATCTAGTAACTCAATATTCGCGCCAAAGCAAATCTCGTCGAAAATCAACCTTAAATTAACGTATGTAAAATCCAAACTCTTTGTTCTTAAGCCCAAACTCTAATCAACTGAACCGCGACAGTTCGCCTATAAATTAAATTTGCAAAGGATGCTCCATACAAAGTAACAAAATTTCTAATACCTAAAATAAGGAAAATAACTATTATTTGTACACAACTATTCTATTCTCAAACAAATTAGTAAAAAGGATTTCACTACCTATCTTAATTTAAACTTCCATCTTAATTTGGTAAATAACAAACCTTATATTTTGTTTAAAAAAAAAGGATTCTAAATGCGATTACTACTTGTAAAAATCTCGAATACTTTCCAAATACGTGAAGAAAAAACATGAAACGTTGCAATCGAAAGCTTTCCAAAAGTTTATACGTTATCAAATTCAACTGCATGAATTTATACTGCATTTAAGATGTGCGGTACTAAAGAATAATTTATGATTTCGGAATCAACGGCAAATATTTGATAAAAACATGACCCCCCTGACAAATCGTACTACTATTGACGTACTCTGAAGCAAACTATTTTTGTAATTAATAAATTGTATTATTTACTACATTCTTACTGTATCTCATTAACTGTTAATAGAACTGTATTTACCACTTCGCGTCAAGCAAAAACGCCTCAGCCAATTTACCCCAAATCCAGTCTGCACCATGGTAAATATGTATACCACTTTTCAAATGTAACCGCCGTCTCGTGAAATAAGTGGTAAATATTTGCAACTTCGGACTGGCCATTAAGGTTGCGGTTATAGTGGTTGCGTAGTCTAACGAATAGGCGTTCTGACAAACACGTCCGAATTGTTGTTCAGAAAACCGCTGGTTACAGTAAATGCATATTGTGGCGAAAAATTTTAACTTTTATAGCTGTGTTGTAAACATACAAGAAGAATGACATTAATAATTTGAGGACGGTTATTACTTCCTAGAGAGCCCTTTGTTAAAAAGATTCTGCTTATGGCTGGCAGAGTACCACACGTCATTTCAAGTGCTAACGGAACAAACAAATAAATTATAAGAATATTTCAGGATATTACCAGAAACGTTTTATTATGTTCTAGAAGGCACCGGGGAAAGTATTGCAAAGCATTCAAATTTTCAGCAAAAGAAAGACTAGCCGTAACATTAAGGCATTTACATTTTAAAATACAAAAAAATCCATTAACAAAACGAACAAATACGAAAAGAATTTATTGGTTAGGCTTGTTTGTTGAAAAAAATGATGTTATGTTTCCATACTGTTCTTCCACAGCACTTGGAGTCGACAGAACCGTAAATTGTGTGGATCTGTAATAACTTTCCACAGCGTACTGTGGATCTTCTCCTGGGGAAGGACTATTAAAATAAGATGACTGTCTTGAGCATGAACTTGGAATATTTGAGTATTGATGTGATACATTATCTTCATCACAGAATACTTGCTACAACTTCATACGTACAACCATTTTCCTTTATTCAGAAACTTTTCTTAAGTTAGGTCATCATAAAATTATAATCTGCGTCCTCTTTACTATTATCTGCTTTAGACGCTTTTTGGCTTGAATTCTTCTAGTTTTTTTTTTGTTCTATTAGTAGAAGTTTTTCATTTGCATGATTTGGTTATTTTCGAACATTTTGGCGGAGGTGTGGCGCTTGCAGATCCTTTATTTGTCTTTGAATGTGGTTTCGTGCTTAATCGTCAATGATGGTTGTTTCAATATCCAAACTATCTTCATCTGCGTTCGTAGACTCCTCATCATCATTTTCGAGTTGACTGTTTACTTCCAACTCTGGAACACTGCTTTGCAATTGTCTTGGTAAAAATTGACCCATTAAAAACATTATGGCTTTAAAGCACGGCCATGTTGGCTGTTTAATTGGCCCTCCCTCTTGACAGAATCGTTTTTTCGGCTGCTTATGCAATTCTTTCCGAAAGGTATTCCTCAAACCACGTCACTTATTTTTTATGGTTACAACTAGAAAAAAAAGCAATAATTATAGGTACATGTAAATACACATGTACGTTTGTATTTTGAATATGCAATTTTTGTTGCAGATTTCTTTCTACTGGGATGTCATATAAAGCACTAAGCTTTTCATACATATTATTTTCCTTGTTTTATATTATCCAATGAAATGACATAAATTTTAAAATTCAGACCAATAGGAATAAAGTATCAGCGACTATTGCACTAAAGAAAGAGTCACTTGTGTTCCTGTTTTTTGTATTTTTGTATTCAGTAAAAATGTTTTCTAATTTTTATTCTGAAATTAACTTAATTTACGCGGGAATTAATCTTCCTAAATATAACACGACCTTCATAAAGACTGCTATTATTGTTTTGCTAAATTCTCTAATATTTTACAATTTGGTTGGACATAATTTTGGCATTAATAATCTGTGATTAAATCCCTCGAGCTAAAGCTCTCAAGCTTTAATCACATTATTAATGCCAAAATTATATCTCATCAAATTGATACTAAAATATTCTCGAAATTTAGATACAACAAAAATAACCGATTATTTGTCAAGGTCTTGGTATATTATTACCCTTGATTATCGCATAATGCAATACGACAAATATATAGTTTATGTCAGATGACTTTCAATATGGAATACTTTTCTGAAGAAAGATATGCCGCTATCTACCAGTGATCATTTAAGAAGTATTGCAAATGATTACTTAAAAATATGGAATTTCCCTAATTGCGTGGGCTGCATAGATGGGGAACATATTCGAATCAAATGTCCACAGATTAGGGTCATTATATTATAATTATAAGCAATATTTTTCAGTTGTGTTGCAAGGCATACCTGATGTGCAAATTATAAAGTTATAACTATTGATGTGGTAGCTTACTGCAAGCAAAACGACGGAGCAATATTTTCTCTCTCAAATGTCTATCAGCGTTTAGAGACAAAACATTCAGTCTACCAAATCCTGAATATATACCGTCAACAGATATCAAAACTCCTTTAGCCATATTGGGCGAAGAGGTCTATCCAATAAAGTCGCGCTTATTAAAACCATATTCTAGACAGAATCTTTCCAATGAAGAGCTAATTTTTAACCGATAGTCTAGAGCTCGAAACTGCATTGAGTTGCATTCGGTATACTAGTTGCTAAGTGGAGATTTTTAAAAACTGAATTGTTAGTGAATCCCCAAAACGTTGATATTTTAATAAAATACGCGTGCCTACTACATAACATTATTATTGATAAGGAAGGCGTTCCGTCACAACATCTGTTTGGAGGCGCTACAATCATTATGGGGCATCAGCGAATCAAACTACTTTTGTAGTCCGGAAGGTGAAATACAACTTCAGTACAGTAATTTGTGATATTCTAACCAAAAAATAATGTTGTCTTAAAAATGTCCAATTTTATAACAAAAATAAATACCGACGATTACTTTCCATTTCTTTAGCAATATTTTCCCATTTCTGGTGAGATATATCCGTATTCTGGTAATTTTTCTGTTTCATATCCCATAAGCAAACACCAGACTTTTCAACATTATTGCTGCACAATTCGGATCAAAAATCAAACTTGTTTGAACAAATCACTTGTTCTGACTAATTCGTATTCAATCTGACAAACGATACGCATGCAGTGTAAGCACTAACTATTTATTTCTGTTGGTTTGATTTATTCGTGCGAGTTCTGAAATGTTAGTCAGAACGCTAGTACGTCATAATACGCATCCACTATAACCGTAGCCTAAATCGACCCAAGTTAAAAAAATGTATATGCACATTTGCGTTAGTGATTATTGAGATTGTATAAAAAATTATCACATATTCACAATTTATTATTTTTGTTTAATGTTATAATTATGAAATAAATAGTTGAAATACTTTTTTTGGGTTTTTTGATGCTGTTCTATTATATTTATATTTTACATAAACCTGTACGTTTAGGTAACAATTACAGTTATCGTCCTCAGTAGTGATAATTCTTTAAGAATCATTCTAACATCTTAAACATATAATGTTGTGGTTTAAAAGCGCCTGGTGTAAATAATTTAATAATAAATAAATAGGTTGTAAATGTTCTCAAGACAAATCGTTAAACTAACCAGAGATCTAAAACACTCAATAAAAGTTGATGCCGTTGTCTCAGTCGGTAGATTAATGTAGGAAATATAGTAACTGCAATGTAACAATAATAAAAATTATCTCGGACGCCAAGTTATTTTTTTTTATTATGCTCGGAATAATTAAACCGAGGATACAATAAAAAATTCACCAAAATGTCAAAATAAAAGATATACAAACTATATTTATTAAATATTTAAATTTAGAATTATATAAAATATATCTTAAAAACTATTTTTAATAACCTTAAATTACTACATTAGTAGGGTATAAATACCTGTTCGAAAAATTTGTACACAACTTTTTGATAACATCTGGTATCTAAACGAATACGGAAATATAAACCAAAGGTGATGTAATCTTTGCACCAGTATTGCGCAATATGTCGTAATAACAATGCTGTACGTTGTAAACCATACCAAAGTTGAATTTTACTTCTTACAAATTTATCTTCATGAAATTTGAATAATCTAGTGTTTATTGCATTCTCTCGAAAGTTCAAATAAAAAATGGGATCAAAATTTAGATCTGAATTAAATGCAAAATTGCAATCATAAGCATCGAAAATACCCAAAGTGGTAAAAATGCCAAAAGTAAAAGTAAAAAAGTAAGTGTAAAAGTAAAAGTAAACATAAAAGTGCCTGCAAAAAGCAAATGTTTCAGATTTTATTATAATACGAGTTAAAAGTATCTTACCATTAAATCAATGGCACTTTTCACAAAATTTAGGTGGAAACCCAAAAATGGCTTCCTGCTCCAACAAAATACATCAGGCAATCTAAAAAGTACGCTTAGGATGTCAGGTGATATCGCGTTGCGCGGAAATATGTGCAAAGAAATTAATTCAAAGATATGGAAGTATAAACCTTTAAGAAAATATGCAACTTAAATAATACTAAAATGCAAATTAAGTTGCCTTTTTTCTTATATTTTACAACTAAATGAACGAAGGACGTAAAAGAGGACGTAAAAGATTCGTTACAAACAGTTCTTAAAGAATTACCACTACTGATAAATCCTAATAAATCATTCCTATCAATACTTATTTCCTACTTCCTTCTGTAACTGTTTTATCATTATAAAGATATCAGTTGTCTACTTCATACAAACTTTCCCTATAAATACCAGACTACCTACCGTCCAAACGACACTTATTTACTTACTTTCACTCGTTACACTTATTATTACACTTATACCTATATCTGATTTACGCAATAACCAGCATCCTGACCAGTATTACCAGAATCCCAACCAGAACTATCAACACATATCCCATAAATTCATATAGCTTGATCCATTACATCCCTTAACCAGCATTAATAACCTAACCTGACCAGCACAATTTATTTATCCCACACGCTTTTGTGTATAACCTTCTTGGTGGTAATACGCCTCAAGAAGGGTGCATAAAAGTGACTAGGGCAAGAAGTCTTTAGCTTGACGCTGGTTACGCCCCGAAAAACTAACTGTTTCTACCTCAGAATTGTCATTTCTCGTTATTAGAACCCATTTTAACAAAATAGTAAAACACGATCATTATCATAATCTTCTTGGAGGTGATACGCTCCGAGAAGAGTACTAAGGGTTGTGGAAGGACGGAGGTTACGCCTCGAATACTTGGCTACTTCTACTAAGAATAAGCCTCCCTTAGCGATAACAAACCTAACACCTTAGCCGGAAGTTTCGACTGCGAACAAGGTATTATCTAAACCAGGTCCCCAACCAGAACCTCCAGTCAATAATTATGTATTTACCCGGTTATCTGCATTCGCTATAATTTCCCCATTTACCGAATGTAATTATAAATAACCAAAATATTTATACCCAAACAGCATACATTATTCAATTATATTTATCACCACCTTCACCCTGTATAAAAATCCAACCGTCTTCCACACATTCATTCACACAAAACTACACTTCTACTTAATAAACCGTTTTAATTCATTCAAATAAAATAAAACCATTAAGTTTTACACATAATTACAAAAACCAATTCAACACTCACCTGTAATTAATTCCGTTATAATCCTGAGTACACATCACACACACTTCATTACACTTATTGAATATTCTCACGTTAATTAACATATTCATTAAAGAAATATTTAACGTGCCCATCGCACATGTTTCATTTTATATTTCAAAGTATTATCCACTGAGGGCAATAACAACATGCAGGAAAATCCAAGCAGTGGCGTCCCATATCGTCTTACCGCAAATAACCAAGAGAATAATTTTTAGTTTCATTTTTATTTAGTTAAGTCAGTAGAGTTTATTTTCTTTAATTATTTTTTTGCTTTCTGTGTAGAATTGAATATAATTTTTATATGTTGTGACCTAATAAATGTGTTATAAGACCATTAAGTTTTATTCACAGATAGGCAACACACATTACGCCAAGGTATTGAAAAATCTTGAGCTCCGGCCCGAGAAGAGAAATTAAGAGCAAAACAATTATAATTTGTACAAAAGTAGCACCAACCAAGTGGGGTGTTACTAACGTATAGATTTATGTAAAACAAAAAACTAAGCACTTTAATTATATGTATTAATGGTGAAAGTTTACATATTACATGAAATAACTAGGATTATCCAATAATCACAAAATATATTATTGATACATGAAAATGAATGGCAGTTCCTTAAGATGTTTACTACTTTTATGTCGTCATTTTTAAGTGACATTAGGATATCTTTTTCTATTGCCATCAGCATTTAAGGCTATTACTATTGCGCAACTAATTCAGAATTTATTATAATTTGGAAAAAGTTCGTTCGCAGCTAACTTGGGTAACGGATAATTTTAATGAAATGGGAAATGGGATGGGCTATAATTGCAAATGAATTGTATAGCTCTGACAGAATATCCGATAAGCTAAGCTAAGATTATAAAAGAAACCCATATGGATCCTAATAATTTGCGAAGAACTTAGGCGCAATACACGTGCGCAATAAACTACAGCACAAAAAGTTTCCTCACAAATTGGGATATCATGCTCGTCTGAAAGAAACTATGATAACTTCATTCACTTTAAGGAGAAGCCGATAAGCTGATTTGTTAAATTTTCATATAAAATATTCGGGAAAAATTCCTGAAGCTTTTTAGTTATGCTTCGTAATGTGCTATTGGGTAAATCATACATATCTGGAAAACTAGATGTATAAAAACACTGAAAATCAGTAAACAGTTCCTTATATTTAATAAACCGCGATTCTAAAATCCATTGTAACAAAATATTTCAACTATATAAGGGGATATGTTCTGTATCCATTTCGGCATCGTCATGTATCTCATTGTGGGACCGTTTGCTACGAATTATTCTTTTTTACTGAAATTCCACTTGAACGTAGAATGGCAACCACTTTTTCTTTAATTACATATTTACCTTTGAACTTATTCGTTCATAACAAAAACTTATAATAACTTTTTCTTTAAGTTTATGGATCATTTTGTCGATAATTTTTTTATTCTTCCAAAATAGACTGAAAATTCCGAAAATGCGATTGAAATGTTTCAGCGGTTTCTTCAACTTTTCTAAATGATTGCAGAAAGTCAATTCCAGAGGTTTTGAAGTATCGAGAAACACGCGATGTATACAAAAAATATTTTTGAAATACAATTGTCGTTAAAATAGTCTCATACTTCAAAAGACCATCTAAATAGGCGAACAGTTCATGAAGGGTTGCACGTAACAGAACAAACACATGTGTTTCAAGATTGAATAACTTGGTCAACGCTTTGTCTTTGTCATGTGTGGTTGAAATTTGCCGCAGGTTCTTTTTTTTCGAATATTAGGATATTTAAAACATTGTGTGTAGAATTTTAAATTAAAACGTTGTTGCGGGGAATTATTATTTTAAAATTGTTATCGTAGTTTCGCAAGAAATTAAATTTCATGATGGTTGAAAAATTTTCTAAGTAACCTAATATGTATGGGTATAAAGTTGTTTGTATCGTGGTTGATAACGAAAGGTTCAGTCGAATTTAAATATTTCTTTTTTTTTCGAGTTCACTAGTTCATTGCAGTGCATTGAAGTGTTGGTTGTGGGAGTGCAGAAAATTTATTTGAATAACAGGGTTTCATACTGAAAAACAGGAGGTAGTGCGTGATTTAATTCTAGGTATTAAAATGTTTTTTTCTGGGTCCACTATGAAATTTTGATAAGGAAAAGTAAACAGTATCGAAAACAAATTTTATTAATTTTTTTAGTTTTTGTAATGTACAGGGTGGTTCATTTTGGATGTTTTCTTATGGGAATTACCCTTTCTATTACGGATAGACAAAAAGTAATATGGGGTCCTTGTGCTCGATTTTGGTGTTAATTAAGATCCAATAGTCATAATCAAGATATGTCTGACCATTATTGCGCAATTAGCCAAAATTGAAAAAATGGCGATTTTGAAAAACTTGAATAACGTTTTTATTTCTAAATGTATCGACAAACTGTAAAACATTCTTAAGGCACTTTTTAAGTAGAATCCGTTAGTGCATTCACGTGACATTTTTTTTGTGCTTTTCAAAAATATATAACACTTCTATGCTATTTTAATAATTAATTGATTTTTTAAGTTTCTCTTATTTACGTTCTATATTAAGAATACACAGTAGGCATAGGAGGCTGAGATTTATTTAAATAAAAACAAATGATACCTATATGCCAAATAATAAATTAATAATTAAAAAAATTAAAAAGTCATGTTGGAATTTAGTTATTAACATGTCTAATTACAAATTTTGCATGTTATTATATTATCCGAAGGTGATAAGAATGTGGCATCGGTATTATATTTACAAAATTTTCCTGAAAGGCAGCAGCCTAATAAAAATATTTTTGAACGGTATAGTTAATGGTAATTAAAATTTTTGATAGCTCAAAACAATATCTTAATTAATTTTAGGTTACAGAAAAATTTAATTGAATTCGGTTCTTTTAAAAATCGCAGGCCAAAAACTTACTTTAAACGAAATTCTGAAGAAAATTCAATGGTCGTCTTAGGACAAGTCGAAGCAGAGCCAACAACTTCATCTAGACAAATGGATAATCTAGGCGTGTCTCAAAGCAAAGCCCTTCGAATTTTAAAGAAAAACAAATACCGTTGCTGTAGAACATTTTTTGAATATAGACGACAGAAGACGGCGTACAGAGTTTTGTAACTGGTATATAATTCAGTGCCAAAATATACCTAATTTTTCAAACTCTATTGCATGGTCAAACGAGGCACATATCAGCAGTGTTGGTGTTCTTAACAATCACAATTTACCTTACTGGACAGATACTAACGCTCATGTCAGTATTGTCCACAGGAGGCAAGGGAAATTTGGAATAAATGTGTGCTGCTGCATTAAAAACGGACGTTTTTATTATCACATGTATTAAGAAACATTAAAACTCAATGAGATATCTCGATATTCTACGAGTTCATTTGGAGGGATATCTAGAGAGTCTTCCTTTAGCACAATATTGAAATGTCATATTTCAGCAAGACGGAGCTCTCGCACATAATTCCCGTGTAGTTAGCGAATACTTAAATTTACGTTTTCCTAATAGCTGGATGGCAACGACAGCACCAATTTTGTGGCCTGCTCGTTCACCCGATCTTTCGCCTCTAGATTTCTTTTTATGGGTTTCTTTGAAAAACATTATATACAAAAGAACTCATAATACTGTGAATGAGTTAAAAGAGAGTGATCGTGTGGCTTTTACACAATTAACACGATCATCTATATATAACTCTATAAATTAAATTAGAAGACGATGCGAAGTCTGCATCCAAAAAGAGGGCGCACAGTTTGAAAAATATTTGTAATTTTAGTGTGCTTTTATATTGATATTTTGTGTTCATATTTTTGTTCGTGTATAGAATTAAATGTTTACATACGTATAAAAATTGATCTGCTGTTAGCTCTTCATAATTTTTGATGATGTTATATTGTTTATTTTCATTTAATTTCAATTTGCATTTGAGGTTTTTTGATAATTATATATTCAATCTTTAGATTTTATAATTTATTACCATTCCACAAGAAGGACATTACAATTAAACTTATTTGAATTACAAAATGTCTCTAAAATATTTTACTGGAAGTGAAATTTCTTTTTTGAGTAGAATATCTTCATTCAATTTCATATCTGGTTTTATAAGCCTACTATTATCCTTAATAAATATACCAATTAAGAAAAACTTAAAAAAATCAATTAATTATTAAAATAGCCTAGAGACGTTTATATTTTTATAAAGCATAAGAAAAATGTCATTTAAAAGTGTCATAGCCAACTATGGTTTCCATATAAACAAATATAACTTTATGTCATATCTTTTTAAATTAAGGAGGTATTAAACATGTGAATGCACTAACGGAAGTTATTCAACTTTTTCAAAATCGCCATTTTTTCAATTTTGGCTAATTGCGCAATAACGGTCAGAGATATCTTGATTATGACTATTGGATCTTAATTAACACCAAAATCGAGCACAAGGACTCCACATTACTTTTTGTCTATCTGTAATAGAAAGGGTACTTCCCATAAGAAAACGTCGAAAATGAACCACCCCGTTCATGTTGAAAATGAGCACCATTGCGACGTAAACAAGCTTCATATCGATTTTGCAGATCATTGAATATATTCATAAATAGTGGTTGACGCAGTTGTTAGAAATAAGTTATTATTGTTTGCCGTAGTTCTGCAATATCCATTGGTGCATTATCACTGCGGAATACAGACTCTTTCATCATACCCCAAATGTGTGCATCAGCTGGCGTAAAGTCAGGTGAATGTGAAGTCCGTTCTACGAGTAATTCCCAAATGCTCGTGAAGAAGCGGCTGGCTGTATGGCATGTGGCCCCATCCTGTTGAAACCATTGCCTGTTCAACTGTAAATTTCGTGAGCGTTAAACATTTCTTAAATCTCTCACAAAAGGTATGGTGATGTTCTGCTTGTAACGCTATTGATTAACAGTAATTGTGTGTTGATTCCCGTCCTTAACAGAATAAGGACCTATTATACCGTGCCCCGATACAGCGCACCAAATCGTAACCGAGCACTGTGAAATAGTTTTTCTACAATGAAGCCAGGGCGTTCAAATCCAAGAAGTCGAGTTGTTGTCTATTGATATAGCCATTTAAATGACTTTGGTCTGAAAACCATACATTTTCAAGACATCGGTGTCTTCGTATACAAGGCTCAACACGCGTCAACAATAAACTTTTCTTAAACGTTTGTCCACACCGTTTAGTTGTTATCCGGTTTTTAATACGATATGGATAACCACCAATGCCTTTGAACATTCTACGTGTGGATGTGTCACTGATGTTTAATTTATACGCAGTTCGTCCTAGACTTCTTTGTAGAGTCTGCAAAACTTAGTCAAGAACCCGTTTTATATTATCGTTGGCACAGTGTTCTTCGACGACCTGGAGAACTCTTGCACTGACACAACACAGCTTAAATTGTTCCTAATACTTTTCAAATACTTGTTTCAAACTTGGGCCCCTTCCGTATGAACGGAGATAATGTTCTACTATAAATACCTTTTCCACAGTTATCAGAACAATTTTCAGAACGATTTTAACACGAGCGTAATATTATTATGACAGTTAATGACAAGCAAGCCAAACATAACGGACATCGCCCAAGCCATTCCAATATATATATATATATATATATATATATATATATATATATATATATATATATATATATATATATATAGTGGTAGGCAAAACTATGGAACATACGGGATAGTTTTAACACCAATGAAGTTATTTGAATGAAATTTCGCACATGAAGGTTTTAATATATGGCAAATCCATTGGTGCTATTGCTAATTTAATTTAAATTCCACTTTAATAGGAAATGATAGCAACAAATGGATAGGAAGAAGACTTTTATTATAACATCATTCAAATTCAAAAATGTTTGTATCAATCAATAGGGACTTAACATCTCGTGTTTGCATTCATGATAGTTTTATAATTAATAAATTGGATTGTTTTATTATTATATTTCCTTAATATGTTATAAATATTGAACTGTGTAGTGTAATTATATATACAAAAAAGGTATTACGCTGTTAAATAAAACGATTTTAGGTTATGAACATTGCTGCGGTTCAAATTACAATACATTTATTAAATTTAAAATTGTTTTTATTTGTACATATTAATAATGCATACAAATTGAACTGCGAACGCAAATATACTAAATTGTTAACTACAAAGGATTTTATGCATATCCTGTACTTGGATTCATAATAGTTGTACCACCAGCAAATGTGATATAAATACTGAACCGTGTAACTACATATAATATAAACTGTTCACTTTTAATTACAAACGATTCTAGCTATTTGCTCCGATTCAAATTATTATATAATTATTAAATTTATGGTTAGTTTTATTACTGCATATCGTTCATACTATAAATAAAATAAAATATTGATTTACGTAACCACCAACAAATATCTATTAACTTTAAATTTCAATAACGATAACCAAACTACATAATGTAGACCACCAAACCTAGATCTGCATACACGAAAGCATAACTAGTAAAATGGGAAAAAGCACGAGTGGGAAAATTGTATCCGTCAAAAGTTAGAATGAGTATCACACATAGTTGTAGCAGATCAGCCAATAAGCGAAGCTAGTTTAGAAATAGAACCCATATGGTTACGACTGAGAGAAGCACTATGACGACGTAAATGAGCACTGCTCAGAATTCTGATTAACACTATTGCGGAAACGTTATGGAAACATTATATAATTCAAGTCTCTATTGGTAGACCTAATCCAGTATACTGATGACGATAACTTTAATTGTTATCGAAACGTTTAAAACTTTGTAAACTATAAATATAAACACGAGTATTCTTAGTCATGAACGAAAATTGTGAAAGTTTACATTTTCAATAATGGTATTTTAATACATAACAAATTTATTATTTTAACGTTTTGAAATATTGGTATTGTTTTGTTGGATAATAACCAGATACGTTGTTTCACCTTTATGGACATTATTATTGGCCTCAATATTAAACATCTCTATTTGTAATTAAAAATTATTATTAATTTTATTAAATACATAAATAAAAAGTTTACCTCGAGTAGGATTCGAACCTACGACCTGTACTTTGCTAGAGTACCGCGCTACCAACTGCGCCACCAAGGTTCGAGCCCCAATCGATGCATAACAAAAACTTATAATAATCTCTATTTGTAGTCCGAATTAACTTGAAAATTGATTAATCTGTACAGTACAAAACAAAAGGTAATGAATATTGTAATGTCTACTTTCCTCAATTACAAAATCTGTGTGCTAATCAATTAATTACTTAAAAAGTGCACCTTCTGTGTTGGACTTAATCAGATATCCCTATTGGGTCCAAGATCAATGTCAAAAAATATAGGTAATGTAATAAAAAAGTATAGGCGTTTTATTCTATATCAATTCGTCGTAAATTGATGTGATGACAATCAGTGGCGGCTCGTGCGTATTACAAAAGGGTAAGCACACTTATAAGAACAAGAAAGTGCCTACAGAAAATAATCTCTTATCTTTACAGGTGTACAACATAAGTAAATGTTATAACAAAATAATGATCAAAATAAAACAAATTAGTAACAGATACAAAAAATTAAAGAAATATTCTAATTATGAAACAAAAATTATTAATAATCTTTATAAATGAATTCTATGCGTCTGTTTTTTTATATGCGAAATTGTCAATAACTTTATCATAAAATCTAGTATCTTCATTATTTTCTTGCAAAAATTTTACTAATTCCTTTTCGATGGCTATTAGTGACAAATTATTTAATCTCATTTGACCAATTGTATTTCTTGAAAAAGTTTTGATCCTTTTTAGTGCCGAAAAACTCCTTTCAACCGAACTCCACGTGGCAGGTAGAATTAACGTTAGACTTAAAAGTTTTACTATTTCTGGTACATCTTGAAGTAAATTACTGTTGTAAATAAGTTTTAGTGTATCTTCACAATTGGTGGAATGACCAAAAATGTCCCGATCCGAGTAGCAAACACGCAATTCATTTTTTAATTTAACCTTGTCAAGTAAATGTAAATTCTTTATGGTATTTTTCGAAGTTAGTAGCATATGTTAAGTTACAAAAACTTAAGTTTTCAAGGTCTTTAAAACGAATCTCAATTTGATTGATCATCAAGTTAATAATTTCATAATATACTTGTCTAAAATGCACATTTGAACTATGATTGGTTTTTTCAGTACGCTTCACTACGATGGATTGCATATTGGATAAATTCTAAAGGGTGATTCAAAAAGCGCGCCGGTTTTGAATCGCTTGCCATTTTGTTGTTTGTTACTTAGCAACGTAGTTGTTTATAAAGTTGACATCTGCTAATATTCCCATTTCATTCTGTGTATTAAAATGTAACGCTTTTCTACTGAACAACGTGTGTTAATCGTGAAAACGTTTTATCAAAACGGAGAAAGTTTTGCAGAAACTGTCCTACGACTTCGTGCGATTTTTGGGCGTAATGAAACTCCGAATGAATCAACAGTGCGCAGACTTATGACAAAGTTTAGATGGCGCCACATGCTACACTTTCGCCGAAACTATTGCATTGCTGCTTGAGAAATCCCCGGATCGGCTCATCTCACTTTGTGGTGACTAGAAATGGCCACTAAGGTCGTGTGATTTAACCCCATGCGATTTTTTTTCTTCGGGGTTATGTCAATAAACCCCGAGACATCCGCGAGTTAAAGGAAGAAATTCCACGAGTTATCAACGAAATCGACGTGCAAGTTTGTGAAGCTGTAATCAACAATTTCAGGAAGAGAGTTTTAGCATGCCAGCAAAGTAGAGGGGGACATATGCCCGATGTGATTTTCCATTCCTAAATTGGGAAGGTTTGATTAACAGCTTTATGTCTTTTGTAAATGATTTTTTTAAATAAACTTTGTTTTTTGTTATAATTAAAATTCGCGCTTTTTGAATCACCCTTTATTATTGCAGTACACAGCGTCTGAAGCTTTGCGCTGGATGTTGTTAAATGAAACATCAGTGCGGTCAAAAATTTAATTAAAACTATTTAACAAAAACCAAAAACCAAAATTGTTTAACATATTTTTTAATCCAATTGCCTTCTCTTACTGTTTTATCATCAAATTTAAATTCATCACTGTTTATAATTTCATTAAAAACTGCTATAAGTTCGGTTCGTTTGTCAAACATTACACGAACTAGACGAGATTTAAAATTCTAGCGGGTATTCGAACTGCTGGGGAGCCTTTTGGATGAAAGTGTGTGTAATACGACTGTTCGTTTTGAACAATATTCATATCTGAAATTACATTGTTTGCATGAATATTAATTAATGAATCTAATAATTTTTCTGTTTTTTTTAATTTAATCTAGCAGTTGAATGTGTATATTTATTTATTGAAGAGATTTAAATTTCCTAGACGCACCCAGTAGCCTATTCCTTTTCCTTTTCGCACCTAGTAGAGTAGTTACAAAACGTTGTGGCACTCGAGATGCGCGGCGCGATTTTCTACAATTTGAAATACTCAAACGATGTTATAATCGGGAAATTTCGGTAGCTAAAATGCCATCCTAAAATTGTACGGCAAATGAATAAGTTGAATAATTATAGATTTTTAACCATTGATATCGTAACTGAATACATTTTTATTGAATGATCATTTATAACAATTTCAATTTAGGTATGTATTGGGTTACCTATTTCATATTTGCATTAAAATAATTTTTTTAGTTAGCAAACATAACCTAACCTGTTCATCAGCTGTTTTTATCAAGGATTCGCAAAAATGAAATTCAACGTTTTATAAACTTTTAATCACACCCAACAGATAGATAGAAAATAAGAATAACTTGTGATAAGGGTTTTGGTTGTTAATCTTAGCAATTATCGAATAGGTGAATTCTTAAAAGTCATCGTTGATCGCAGGTCTAAATATTTATATTTTTAAGAACCAACAACAGGAATCAATCAATTAGCATTATTACAAATACGACAAGTATTTATTCAGTTCACACTATTAGTTTATTGTGTCGACTAGAAAATGTGAAAAATTATCTGTTTGATAATTCTTAGATTAAGTAATAGTAGGTGTCAATGTGTACTATAAAAACGTTTCACAGCAGTGTGCAACCTAATGAAACCCTCCTTGTTTGATCGGAAAATATTTTTGTAGAAGTATTTCAAATTCTAATACCAATATGTAAAATAAATCACAAATTGATAAAACATTTTAAAATGTAATTTTATTAACATACAAAAATAAATAACTACAGAAGTTTAATTACTTAGAATCTATTTCACTGTCGCTGTCTTTGTCACTACTGCTGTAATCAATTTCTTCATCACTTTCACCTGTATTTACAGTAAAACCAGTTCTTCGACTTCATCAATAAAACCTTCTTTTTTTAAATATTCTTGTTCAATCTTTTCTGTATGTTTGCACACAGCTTCCCATTCTTCACGACCAATTGATTTAAATTTATTCTCTGGTAATTTCCACACATCTTCAAATTTAAACTTAATATTATTACTCCCTACATAATTTTTAACTGGTAGATTTATTTTTTTCGTAGAGTTCGCGTTTTGTCTCACTTTGTTCAAATGCAATCCCACATTCGTTTAACCACTTCTACATTTCACTTTTTCCAGGCACATGTGTTTAATTTTCAATTTTCTGTAAGTTTATTATAATTATGTAAAAGTTTGTAGTTTGGTGTATTGTGGGTGCCTATCCAACAAAAACGTGTGTCAAGTTTGGATGATGCCATTTTTTCTTAGCTTCGATTTTTATTAAAAATCGCCCTATATGGAAGGGGATCTGAAAGATTATCGGCCATTAAAATTAAAATAATTAAGCATTTATTTTGATTATTGTCTCAGCTTAATTATTTTCTCGATTGAGAATCTAAAACAACCAATTGCACCCAGTTCTTTATTGGGCTAGCATTCCACCGTTGACGTAAATATTCATTTAAATTTTAACGTCATAGTTAATTATCTGCTTTATTTTAGCCTACTGCCACTGGTATTTACCACTCACAGCGAACTTTTGATTGTTTCGAAACCTTCTCCGAAGGCTCACACTACACCTTACCCGGTTAGTTCTGGATATCTGTAACTAAATCAATTTATTGTAGCCTTTAATTTGTAATTGTCGTATTACTGTTGCTGGATTCATTATAGTATCACGATACAACCACCGCTACAGTAACAACCTACCGATTACTAGAGTTTCAACAAATTGTGTAACGAGTACTCACTTACGGTCAGATCTGTGTGGTGTATGTAATTGTCTATCGTCCCTCCATCTGCGTTTATTTCATACATTGGTATATGTTTTGTAACCTATAAGAAAATTTACTTTAATGTATTAAATTACTGTGTAACTACTTACTTTCCCAAATTAGTTTATTATATGTATTACTTTACTTCCTCCCCTTTTTTGTAAACACGTATTTGTTTTACGTCCAACTATCTAACCTTGTGTTGTCGAACTCATCAAATCAGCTGATGACATAAAGTATAAAGCGCAGTTTACACGTCTAGATATTAAAATACTGGTTACTGACGTTTTATTATGTTATTCAGATTAGTCACAATAAGAATTGATTTATCCGATATTTTTTTTGGCGTATGTGAGTTCCTTTTTTTGAATTTAATCTCTTTCTAAAGTTTAATTAATAATTCTTTTTTTAAGATTACAGTTATAAATTTTCTGTTATTTTAATTGTGTGAGGCTAGAACAATTTTTTTTGTGCATTATACCGGTATATGTAATCAGTTTTTTTTTCTTTTTATTACCATTCGTGTTCTGCGAGGCCTATCCGAGCATTGGATTTTGTTATTTTATGTTATGATTAGATTGTTAATTTTTGTGGACGCTTAATTTAGTGACTGCGTCGATTGTTCGCGCCATTAATTTATTATTTATCCTTTTTTGTTATATTGCTTATAATCACATTAATTTTTATTTATTATTTTCTTCACATACGAACATTTAAAATTTGTTGTAAAAAAAAACCCAAATTTTCTTTTCAATATATTAGATTGAGTTATATATTCAATATATACTTATACATATTATTGTCATCCACTTTAATTTTAGTTACACAGTTAACCCTTTTTTGTTATTTTGTCTCTTGTCTATGTTTACGCTCCTTCCTTTTGTGTACGCTTACGGGCCAAAGATTACTCTTGAAGCTGGAGTAGTGTTACGCAGTTTTGTAGGTTCGTTGTGGTTCGGAAAAACATACAATTAAGCTTCTGGCGCCCTTAATTCTTTTTTTATTGACAACTATCGTTGACCCACAATCCATACCGACCCGAACAGCTAAACCTTTTGTTCCACCCAACAATAAACTACCAGTGTATATACTTCTTTTTCTTTCTGAGGTAACACATGTTGGATCAGGCTCGGTAGATATGTTGTGGTAAGATGCGTTATATACCACTACCACAGAATTAGGTTCGAAATTGGGAATAAGTTTTTCGGTCAACCACTTAATATAATTCTTAGAATTCATGTCGTCATGATAACCTCCTGACTTTAATCCCGATTTAAACATTAACAATGCATTTGGTACAAATCCTTCAGCACCACCACAATGTAACATTATTAGGGATTGTCTAGGTGCTTTCACTCCCTTGTCACTGCTGTCATATCATCCGTGTGAACTCGTATGTGAACAGTGCAAGTATGATTCGTCATTATAAATGATGTTTCTGCCCTCTTCTCTGTGATTTTTCATTTTTCTTAAAAACGTGGTTCTTTTCGCTCTTATTTCGGAAGTTTCCGCCAAGAAAGCTGCTTAATTTTCTTCTGAAATGTATCCCTTCTTCTTTGACAGCTGCGAACGCATTTTGTATTGTAGGTTTTTGCTTTTGGATATACACAAAATTGTAAATTATTCTTCTAACAACTTGTTCATCAAACTTGTCTATGGTTGATCTAGGTGCGGGTTTGTTTATTGTTTTACGAGGTGAACCAAATGTACTTCCTTCAGGTTTCGATCAGCCTTCCTGTGTAATGCGTTTAATTGTTCTTCTGGATAATAACGATGAAATAATAAAAAGTGTCTTGAAAAAGACAGATTTTGTATAAAACAGAAGGAATGAACTCAAGCGGCAACGTACGAATACAACGTGAAGTAAATAAAGCGAATGACTACATTTATAATGAATAGTAGCATATTTGTCGAATACTTTCGACACGTTTGAATCATGCGCATGGAGGGGCGAGTCCCACGACGTTTTGAAATTACTTTAGCAGATATCAAAGACACTGTGCGGTACGCGTATTACCGTAGCACATAGTGATTTCTGACATAGAATGACGTATTATGTTTTAATTCAATAAAGCGATATTTCATACTTTTTTAAATGAAATAAAATAAAAATTCAATTCTAGTGGGAGTTAACAAAATAAAAAATTAAAAACTAACCACTGTTTTCATCGCCTATCATTATTATTAGCGTATAGGGACAAATAACGGGGTAGACAGTGCCTACCTGAGCAGCCGTCGTTGATGACAATATCACATAACCTATTATAATCCTTGATGGGATTTACTTATGGAAATATCTTCGTTAGTTTATTCAAAATTCGTCTTGAATACATTGTACGTATACGCTTTGACAAGTTTAGTGTAAAAGTCAGGATTAGTCATTTGTACAAAAACAATAATTGTACCATAATGAAAATTAAACATATCCTTTCATAAATGTAAGAAATACATTAAATAATCATTTAAGAATATATAATTAAAAATTATTATTAATTTTATTAAATACACAAATAAAAAGTTTACCTCGAGTAGGATTTGAACCTACGACCTGTACTTTGCTAGAGTACCGCGCTAATCATCTGCGCCACCCTGATTCAAGCCCCAATCGATGTAAATTTTGTCGTTATGTATGTAGAACTGATGTAAATTCTAAATATAATGAGATTACACTCAAATTACGTATATTAATGGAATGTGAGCCCGCAATATTGCAAGGATTCACACATACCAAAGTAACTTGACTAATATTAAATTATTATAGGTTTTTTATGTATTGAATAAAATTAATAATAATTTTTAATTACATATTTACTTTTGAACTTATTCTTTCATAACAAAACCTATAATAATTTAAGAATATAAGTTTGAAAATGCAGGAATTTACGTTTTTGTCATACTCTAACATACCAACTATTACATACACTTTTTGGATTGGTGTGGTTGATCACTACTAGATGGTCCGGAAACGTAAGTTGAATGGAAACGTGGGTTTATATTGAAGCGATATCCGCGCACTCTAGCGCGTTAAATCGTGAACTACATTCCACAAAAAAACAACTTCTCGGGCCTAATTTTTATTTTAAAACTTTATTTAGGACAGATCACGTCGACAGAACATCACCATGGTTAACGGTGACAGACAATTAGTCCAGACCATTCAGTAACAAACAAGAAGTTGTGTCGACAATGATTTTATTTTTGATAGAGCTTGGATTTGCATTCTCTAATTGTTTGGTGTCATTCACAAGAAGTCTACAGAGTTTCATTAACTAAACCATCAATAGCAACAGCAATGTATTTAACTCTTAACTGTTACTTCACTCCGTAAAACTTTTTACGTTTCTAGATCTCACTAAACAAATGAAATAGGGAAATAAATATAAGTTAATACGGTTCACTATAATTCTGATTAGTTTACTTTAAGGGGTGGATTAGTTTTTGTTGTAGTTTGAAATATTTTAATGCTTATACATTTTTAAAGTTAAATAAATAGAATATTGTTAAGTTTTACCTAGTAAAGTAGTACGATTGAAGGGTTTCACTATGTTCTTGCCGAATTTTTCTAATAATCGTTTCATCTCATCTATCTGGTGGACATAAATGCGCCTTTAATGTAGGTACCTAAGAATTTATGGCTAACATTAACATCATACATTACAATTAGTAATAAAATGGTCATAAAACGTTCGTAAAGTGGAATGATTTCTTGCTTTGGTAGTGTAGTAATTGTTGAGAATTGGGTGAAAGTATATATACGAATGTTTCGAAGTATTTTGTTGCATGTAAAAATTATATTATAAACTAATTTAGTGAATTGCTTCGAGTCAAATAAAGTAATGTTGAAAAATATGACAATCAATCTGCGTGTTATAAGTCGATTAAAAAGAATTACATTTTTCAAAGTTGAAACAAAAGAGTTTTTCCTCATTAATACTGAAACATAAAAGGAAATGACATCGTAAATAGTATTAATTATCAGAAAAGCGCATAAAATCGCCATTATTTAAGACAGACATACATTTACTGCATAATAAGTGCGTAAAGCAATTTGACAAATTGTCCCGAGTGAGGAAGTCGCGTGTCCTATAGCTATCCACGTGTGTGGTCTGTTAAAGTAAAGGGCTTGGACCGTATAACCTCTGATAGGTTATCACACCCAGGAATTTAAACTGCACTAAGGTCTCATATTTTAGTGTTGGCCCACTTAACTAACTTATAACTTACCTAAAAGGTATGTCGAGAACTTCATTTCAATACGATTTGCGTGAAGATTCCTTGATAACCGATATCGTGCAACTGCAACATTTAGGTTTAAACAAATAAACTTCAAACAGATTAATGTGACTTCTAAGTGACACTTGTCGGCTTTAAAAAATATTATTTTGTTCAACTTTGTCTTGTCTGGAAAAAATAGTACCGTACAGTATGTTATATATGGCCAAATAAATATTTCTTAATTTATTCACTGATTTAAGGGGAGATTTTCATTTTATCTGCCTAGTCATGAAAGAAAAAAGCTGCAATATTAATTATATATTTATAAGTAATTACGAGATCTTGCATTTTTTATGCAAATTCTTGTTCAAATTTGTAATTTATGAACGAGAGTTCTCTATTTGTCCACATATTTTATTTAAAAATTCAATTACTCAAGTTTTAGAACCGGTAGTAGTAGCAGAGACGTTATATAGATCAGTGTGCTATAAAATAAAGGAAATTGAAATATTTTCCTAACGTGGCTCATTTTTAGCGATCTTTTCTCTCTTGAGAAAAAATAACTGTTATCGGCCCTTTATCCGTCTGTCCCTGTAATTACTCCTAAATGAAGACAAATACCAAATTATGTATCTCTTCAATCAACCAGAGGATTTTCTAAAAAGACCTTTATACCTGAAACTGGGAAGCGCATGCACTTTTGGGCACAGTTACGGTCACAAATAGACCAAACACAATAAAAAATAGTAAATTGCAACGGACATTACATTTATGTTTTCATTTGAACTCGATGGTTTACTGGATCTTGTTTTCGAATAATTAATATTTTGATCCGCGATATTGAAAAATGTTTATAAACGGATTTCGTTGGAATAAAAATCGTCATATTGTTGCAAAAACTTAGTGATTTTATGTTACTAGACACCTTTTCCTGTCCGTCCTATTGTCTTACTAGACGCCAGTCCAATAATACTCCAGTCCGATTTGACAGCAAAAGTTCTCATATTATTGTGATGGGCAAAGACCACATTTTCAGACTTTGTGTTATTGGACACGATTTTGAATAATTCATATGAAAATGTTTTATTACAAATTAACCCACTAAGCACCATGATCCCCATTTGGGGATTGCGCTTAAATTACCCTGCTAAGTTAATGTTTATGCATTGGTTGCAGTTTTTTGAGGTTATTTATTATTTATTAATTATTCGTTAACACGTTTTTAATCACATATGTGTTGTTGAATATGTTTCTGACTATTAGTAATTGTGAAATACGTAGTTAGGTGAGTAGTTCTCATAATTTCTTGTTAAAATTTCATTTTATGCTTTCGATTTTTTTAATACTCCAAATCGAGATATTTGTTTAATGAAAACACAATGTTGGTATAAAATGGAATGTTTTTGTTACCCTGACTATAGTATTTTGTTCATATTTACAAGTTTTGTATAGAAAAATCATATTTACACTCGATCCCCACTTGGAGATCAAGGTTGAAATGTATGATTATAAGTTATATCAATGTAGATATTCAGATTAAAGATTTTGTGGGGATTACGGCTTCTCAACAATTTCTTTTGTTTAGGCAAATCTCGGAGGACCAAAATTTTCTGTTATATGAGGCATCCAGTCCAATAGATGTTGTTGAGTTACTTCCAAATAGAGTGGATACTGTAACCGACGAAAAGTATTTTGATGAGGATGTTTCAGAATACACATTTCCAGTAGACGTTCCTGGCAGAGTCGAAGTTCATTTTCGAAATAGAGTGTATTCAAATATAGCACGCACGCGGGCGGGCGGGTGCGTTCGTGTGTGTGTTTGTGTGTGTTTGTGCGTGCGTGCGTGTGTGTTTGTGTGTCTGTCGGCGCGTGCTTGGGTTTATCCTGGGTGCATCGATCGGTGGGGCGTGTATATGTGTATCATTTTTCATGATTTTTATAAATTACGCATTTGTGTTTATCAAATTACTAGTTAGCAAAAGGAAGTGAATTTGTAAAGCCAAACTTAAATTATAATTAAGCTAGATATTTTATAAATTAGTTCATGTAAGAATAAGGAAGTTTATATATTTTGTGTATAAGTACTCCTTTGAATAATAAATGGCAGCTTTGCTTTATTTGATTTTCAATGCCCTCTATAAGAAATGGGGTAAATTTTGGTCCTCATTGTTGGGTAGATTTGGAGAAACCTTAGAAAGTATTCAAGACTATGTTGAAGTATGAAAATGTAAACTTTCAAGATTATTAATGATAATATAAGATACTTATCTTCGGTATTCAATCGAGTATCTTTATGTTTTATACTAATCTAAACGTTTCGTTAACAAATACAGTTATCGTTCATAGTTAATGATACAATTTAACAAGATATATGAAGTTGCCAAATAAAGGCCAACTATGAAATCTAACTTTATTTTAGTACAGATTAGCTAGATATTTAGTAAATTAAATATTATCTGAGCTTTATAAAAATGAAAAATCAGAATACCTAATGAGCGAACTGTAACAGTAAAGGGTGCCACAGCCAAAAAATTTGATATACAAATATACTTAAATACTGTGATTATTATAATACATTGAAAACATAATTTATACATTTAATACAATTTTAATTGTAACTGTATGTGAAATCATTACGATGCTTTATTCACTAAACGTATTTAATTGATAACGGATTTACTTCGGGCCATAGGAGAAACGGGTAATATACCTAGACACAGCAAGAGTTAAAATTAAGACGTAGGTATCCCTCTGTCCTTTTTTAATTGCAATATTCCAAAACCTATTTATCCAGAGAATTTCTTCTTTTCTGTTGAAGTTATGTGGACGAATAAAATAAGTTAAAAAACACCAGGGATTGGTGAAGAAAATTGAAATATACAAAAAAATTTGCAACTAAATTTGACAGTGGTTTCTAGAGAATCTATAAAATTATACAGAGTGGCGCACATGTCAGTTTCCCCAAATTTTATATTTTACAAATGAATTGGAAGTTTATTATATGAACTCAAATTTACTATATGAACTGTAATTACACATTACCTTAAAAATGTTGTGACAGTTCTTATCATTGTTTCAAGTATTCAAAATGACCACCTTGATTGTCTATGCACTTCATACAACGGCTTAATAAAACTGAATCACAGATTTTCAACAATAAACTTTTGTCTTCATTAACGTCATTTTCAACTTTGCTTTTTAGTTCGTCTAAGTTTTGCGGTTTTGAAGAAAACACTAATTCCTTTATGATACCCCACAATGAAAAATCACATAGGGTTAGGTCCGGCGAGGGCGCAGGTCGTTGGAATGTGCCACGGCAACCAATCCATTCATTACATTTCGAATTAAAAAACTCTCAAACTTCAATATCCAAATGTGCTGGGGTCCCATCTTCCTGCCAGATAAGCGATTGAATATTGTAAACAGGATTGTTTTCAATTTCGGAAATCGCCACTTCCTGCAGCATTTCCCTCAAAAAAATAGGGAGTTAGTAATGCAATACTCGAAATACCCCCCCACGCTATAACCCAAGGCACAAAGCTCGTCTTGGATTACATGATGAGTATTTGCATCCGACCAGTACAGTACATTTATGCCGATTAACACCCCCATTCAGTTTGAAACATGCCTCCTCGCAAGAAATTTGAATCGGTGTGTGGGCGGATAGCGACTGCCTCACAGAATTCTAATCGTCTATCATGATCGTCCTCATAAAGCGCTTGGGATAAAGATGGACTATAAACTTTAATTCCCGTAACATCCTTTGCACTCTTCTTCGCTATGTACTTTGTTCAGTAGATGCCTTAGGAGTCGATTTACTGGGACCGACTATTCAAGCTTCGGCGACCATCTGTAGGTTTTCATCGATCGTGGACGACCATACTTCATGGCATTTGAAATTCTTCTTGCGGTTTCAAATTTATTATTCAACTTCCGTATATGTTCCCGAGTCGGTATCGACACACCTGGATACTTAATACTAAATTCTTCGACTACTTTAGCAGAATTTTTATTGTGCGTCCACTACAACTGAAGAATAATAACTCGTTCGTTTGTAAAGATTTTGAAAACACACAAAAAAAATAACTACAAGTAGACTTACTTCACACTAACCACTATAACTTACAACAATGAAAGATGTATGTGTTGTTACCAACGTGACATTGTTACCAACCTATCGAAACAATATATCCTACTTCATGGGAAACTCACATGGCGCCACTCTGCAGTTGTTTCAAATTTGCAAGGATTTGGAAATTGTGGAAGAAAAGCTTAAAAAATCCGTTAATTTAAAGCTTCACTCTTCATATCAGTAATGGACCCTTTATGACCTACATTTATGTGTATTTTATTACGTTCGGTTTTGTATGTCATTGCTAAACTTGTATAAAACAACCATAAATTACTATATTTGGCTTTAGAATGTTATAATTAGGTGGTGCAAATAAAATGAAGAATACTGAACAGTTTTGATTTAAATTGTATAAAAACACTTTCTTTTGTTTAGAAATAAATAAATTAATTGTTTCGTAACGTGTAAGTATTTAACGTTTTTTTAAAAGCTTTTAACGGATTTAAGCTTATTGAAAGCATATATTTTTTTAATGCCTAAAATTACAAAGTCCATTGTGTGTTTAATTAACAGAAATAGTTTTACACAAATACCATTCTGTTTTTTAGCCGTAAGCTTGGATAATGTCATTTACATTTTAAACCTAAGCAGTAGTAACTTCATTAAGGCTAAAATAATTTTACAAATGTAATGAGAACATGGTTAGATTGAAGGTCGAATGCAGAATGACGGTCTTTTCAAAGTGAATCATTTAATGTCTATGTATCGTTTTAAATGTAAAACAATGTACCTACATTACTACAGAAACAATTAATCTTTTTAAACTATATAAAATGCTTACTTCGATTCAAATCAACAATATTAACCAATTGGAGACGTTATAAATGTCAGTTGTAATGAATTAGACATGGCCTGTTCACAAAACATAGAATATACTCAGTTTAAAAAAAGACTACATGTAAAGGAAATGATTCTTGTGAAAACAGTAAAATGTTGACAACAAAAAACAACATTAAATTTACTAACAACTTCTCAACTGAATCCCTAAACTTTATGTTCTTGCAAGCTTTCACAATAAAACATTTTAATTGCGTTCTTAATAATCCCAAGTACAGAAATTACTAAATTTCTCACCATTAGCGTTCCACCTATATGAATTTACTAACTTTATCCCGTCATTGAAAACCTTTCTATTATTGTTTGTTTATCTATCTGATATTCCATCACTTTCAACTGGGCCAATCCGTCGTATTTTTTTCATTCCATTACGGATCCTGTTATAAATATAACAATCATCTTAATCTTCATTTTGATTTATTATAAGTTTTTGTTATGAACGAATAAGTTCAAAAGTAAATATCTAATTAAAACTATTATTATTAGTTGTACATACATAAAGACAAAATTTACGTCAACTGTACAGGTACAGGTCGTAGGTTCAAACCCTACTCGAGGTAAACTTTTTGTTTATGTATTTAATAAAAATTAATAATAATTTTTCATTTTGATCTATTTTTGCTCCTAATAGGGGTTCTGCTCAAAACAAGTTTTCCTCTTCACATTGTACTTTTTCTACCACTATCCAAAGTAGGCACATTCAAATGTAACTGGAAAGTTGACGTTTCCCGCGATCTGTCATAATTTGACACTATTGGTGCTCTAAAGCCGAAAAGTTACTTTGGCGCTCACCTATTTTACTTCAAAATAAACAAAAGTGTCAGTCATTAATAAAGCTAATTAGTATTTAATAACGAAATGCACCACTTAGAAATAATAATGTTATGATCTTGAAAGTATGGTAAAATAATGCTTTATTAACATGTATAAGATGATGAAATTTTGAAGGCAAAATATTAACAGTTAACAAGAAAATGTTAATAGTGTGTAGCATCGCCACGCACAGCAATGCAGGCGTTCACTCTCCGAGGCATGCTTTCTATGAGATGGTCTATATCCTCCTGAGGCATTTCATCCCAGGCTACCTGGAGATGGTGTCGTAATTCATCCAAGTTGTTTGGGGGCCTCGGTAGTTGCATTAGTCTTCGACCCATCATGTCCCATACATGTTCAATAGGCGAAAGATCTGGCGATCGCGTAGGCCACGGCAATACTGGTAGCTGCACTTGATCCAGAAACCTTCTTGTAACATGTGCGGTATGTGGTCTAGCGTTATCTTGTTGCAAACTACCATTTCGTAACGTCTGCATTAACGGTACTACCACTGGCTCCAAAATATTATCAATGTAACGCTGAGCACTTAATGTGCCTAGAATGAACACAAGAGGAGATCTTCCACCAACACGTATGGCGCCCCAAACCATGACTCCAGATGTTAAGCCTGTGAGTTGTCAACAAACTCTAAATTTCGACGTTCTCCTCGAAACCGCCGCACCTTCTGACGACCATCGTTTCACCACATACAAAAACACGATTTGTCGCTGAAGACGATGTTATTCCATTGAAGTCCCCAGTCCCGCCGCTCTTGACACCATGCCAATCTAGCAGTCTTATGCTCTTGGGTTAACTGGGATCGTCGGTACGGATGATACGAACGTAAGCCAAAAGACTTAATTCTCTTGTAGATTGTTGACATTGATAGATGACGACCAATAGCTCCTGTCCAGTTCACCGCAACACACCTTGTTGACTGAAACCGATCTCTTGTGACCATCCGCCTACGAAGTCGTTCTTCACGATCATTGGTGCTGCATGGTGGTCTTCCACTGGGACGAGGTCGTTGAATGTCTTCTGCAGTCCAAGAAGACCAAATGCGGGCCACCGTGGTGTAGTCTAGATTAAGTCTTCTGCCGATTTCTCGAAATAACAAACCTGCTTCTTTCATACCGATAATTCTACCCCTGTCAAAATCTGAAACTTGGGCAAAGTTTCGTTGTCTTACTGGGGGCATTTTTTCAGAATAAATGTGACACTAAGCGACTAGGTTTCTTAAAATGTATAAATAAAAATTGTTGATAATTGATGTTAACAGTGGTGCAAAGTACATAATGACTTGTTCTTTTTGATTGAAACTTCCATCGTTTTCTATATGATCCTGAAACATTATTTTGCCAAAATTTCAAAATCATAGCATTATTATTTCTAAGTGGTGCATTTCATTTGAAACGTAGTGTATATAATAATAACAATAACATACACGTTGTCATGTTTCTATTTAATCAGGTTAATCACGATTGCCAGTGTGAGTTAAACATTTTAGTGAAATTCAAATTCGGTTGTGTATTTCTCAAAACTGCAAAATAATGGAACTAAGTGAGAGTGAATATACTAATACACCTCCAGAAGTTGCCGAAGCTGAAAGAAATGTTACGTTAAATCTACTTCCAGAAAAATCCAAACAAAAATATGAAAATGAATGCAGTTCTTTTATATCTTGGTGTAAGAAAACGCACTTTTGACTTATTTTGGAGACGGATCAAAAGATTTAAAATCATCATTTTTTTGGTCAAAATATTCAATGTTAAGACAAACCTTACAAATAAAAAATAATATTGATAATAGGCAATATGCAAATTGGTTGCATTTAAAAAACAATCAGTGGGATACAAAGCGAAAAAATCTTTAACATTTTCCAAAGATAACATTGATGTATTTATTCGCAGTGCGCCTGATGAAGAATATTTATTTAGCATGGTGACATTCTAATGCTATTTAAAATATGGGTACACATTTAATATGTAAATTGGTTTGTAGGTTGTCTTGATTATGGGTATTGCTGGAGAGTGCAGGCGAGATAAGTTAGTAAAACTAACAATTGATGATATAGAGTGCAATGAACATCTGTTAATAATACGCATCCCCAATTCAAAAACAAAACAAAGTCGCATGTTTACAATAGTCAATGATAAAACAGAAAACGCTATCGATTATGTACCATACTGTAAAAAATACATAGATTTAAGAAAACAATGCCAAAATAATAGTTTAGAACGTCGCTTGTTCTTCCGTTATTCCAAAGGAAGATGTACAAATCAGCGTGTTTGAATGAATACCATCGGTAAAATCCCTAGTAATATTGCCAAATATTAGAACATACCGAATTACACCGGGTATTGTTTTCGCCGTACTTCTGGTACTTTATTAGTAGATGGTGGTGGTGATTTGAAAATAGAAAAAACACGGAGGGTGGAAAAGTAGTAATGTTGCTGAAGGTTATATTGACGATTGGATTAGTAATAAAATATAAACGTTTAAAAAATATCCGGTCAATCTACATCTCAAGTACAAGAAAATTTAAATGTGACATCAAATATTTGTAACATCTCCAATTCTTTTTAACCATCAACATCTGGCATAAACATTAACAATTGTCAAAATTGTACATTTAATTTTAACATGGTTAGTAAATGAATGGTTAGTTTTTAGTTATTTGTGTATTCTGTTTTTAAATTCAAACCAGTTTCTAGTGTTTAAAATTTAATATCTGTATTGTGTTCTAATAAAATGCAAAAAAAAAACATTATAGAAAATTTTAATATTGTGTGATCGTAGATAAAATGTAGTGTGAGAGAAATCCAAAAAACAGTATGAAAATGAATAAGTACAGTCTTTTTATAACTTGGTGTCAGGCAAAAAAAGTTAAAAACCATTCAGAAAATTTTAATATAGTGTGATTGTAGGAAAAAATCTTGTGTGTAATTCGAGCGGAAAGCTCATTGCCGCTTTCGATAAATTGCCGCTCTCCGCTCAAGCGGCAACGTAGCACTTTCCGCTCTTAATACACAAATAGCTATTAAGTCACCCTTAAAAACGGTTGGACCACGATAGTTAATTTTGAATTTTCGAAGCAATACTAGCGGTCAACATCGGTTGAGAAGTCAGAGCTGCCGCATACTTTATTTTTGCCATATACGGAATGTTCCGCAACTAGAATATCGTAACGAATATTAATAAGTGTTCTTAAGATCATTTATCAATATAACCCGTTTTGAAGTTATCAATAAAAGTAATAAAGTAAGATCAATGTTGAAGCAAAGGTATAAGATTGTAAATTGTAAAGTTATCGCTTATTTCGTTATGATAAAATTGACATTTACTGGAAATGACTACATTTTCTATAAATAAATATGGCGATATTTTGTTTGTGTGTAGGTTTTGTAATAACATCTCTCGTCAAGATGCAATATAACAAATATTTCTTAATAAGCAGTAGAATAGGGAGTATTTAGTAGTTAAAATACTTATCTTTTTAGGTATTAAATTCGTGTATTTTTTATTTATTTTTATATGAATCTATGCGTTTCGATAACAATTACAGTTATCGTCCTCAAAAAATGGTAATATCTTGAATTACTTAAGATGTCAATAGTTATTTGTATCACAAGGCCAGTACGAGTACACCATTTTATGGCACAAGATTTTTTGTGCCGACGTCAATTGTTATTAAAATCAATACACAAAATTGTTGTACTTTTTAAAATGTCATCACTATTGAAATTAAGTTGGCAATACTGACAACTGACAGTAACCATTTGAAAATTTCAAATTTTTTCTTACAAAAATCATGGATTCAGTACCCGAACATGTTAAAGGTGTTATTAATAATTTGTTGCTACTGGAACGAATATGAAAGTTTTATTAAATGGTGTAGCGACAATTCTGTGGCAACTCATAGTGACTATGTTTTGTTACCATGTTTTGAAGAAAAATCAAGAAGCTTAAAATCGTCAAGTTTGTTTTCTTATTATTCAATGCTACATTGAATATGAATCACAACGTTAACATTGAAAAGTACAGTGTGTCCCATTTTCAATGATATTTCGGGGTATCTCACTTACGAGTAAACATACAGAGTTGCGGTTTTCACAATACCGTGCAACTTTTTTGTGAGCAGAACGCTGGTATAAACAAAACTTTCATAGCCCGCTACATTTCTGAGATATAGGGTGAAATTGAAATTATTGCATTTTGTACTGTACTGTATAAGAACCAATTTTTACCTTTGCCATACATTAAACGATAACGGAGATACAAGAGGGGCCCCAAAATGCAATATTTTCAATTTCACCCTGTATCTCAGAAATGTAGCGGGCTATGAACGTCGTGTTTGTACCAGCGTTCTGCTCACAAAAAAGTGTATCTTTACTTGTAAGTGAGAAACCCCGAAATATCATCGAAAATTGGACACACTGTACTTTTCAATGTTAACATTGTGATTCATATTCAATGTAGCATTGAATAATAAGACCACAAACTTGACGATTTTAAACTCGAGATGAGGAGTAGCTAATGATTAAAGTAAACATAATTCCTTAGTTCTAACTTAATTTAACTTAACCTGATCTTAATCTAACTTAACTTAAACTTAACCTAGTCTTAATCTAATTTAATCTACTATACACTTTCACTTTTAAACGGCTTTAATAATCGGAATCTGTTCAGCTTGCCGCAGAGACGAATTGGCTAAAATGGCGGTGCAAGACGTGCTTTCTTTTTGGATTATGCCAACAACAAGTGCATTCCTTCCAAAATCGAAATTGGATAATCCTTCTGCTTACACTGGACACGGTTTTCGACGCAGTAGCGTTACATTACTAGCAAGTTCTCCTCGGTTCGCTCATTCGCATCATCATTATGCAGTACAAATCTCCACTTGTCGTACCAAACGGGCGCAATCCACATTTTTCTACACGGCTTCTAAACTCTGGAATGATCTCCCTAGTTCCTGTTTTCCTCTCACTTATGACATGAGAAAATTTAACGTAGCTGTTCATAGGCATCTATTGACAATTCATTATCCCTCTATCCATCCTCCTAAGTGTTCCTGAGTGCTTTAGCACGATAGGCCTAATTTAGCCTGTTCAGGTCCACAATCATAAAAAAAAAGTCGTGGAGTCGATATAACTACTATAAAGCGGCATGGCGGTTGTAAGAGCAGCACTGTTGCCAAGTCCTATATAGAAGATTCGCTAAAGGCAAGAGTTGCTATCGCGAACCAATTAGTCGGGGAAAACAGTTCCATATCGCTGCCATCAACAAGCACCGGCAGGATTTCAACACATGAACAGCTGAAGATGATCCTCACCATCTTCAGCTGTTCATGTGTGGTAACAATGTCCGTGTTGAAAACATGGAGCTACCTTCAAATAATAGATCTGAAAATCCTACCGTGCCACATATAAACATTTCACGTTGAGAAAATTGCACAATAACCCTGCATTATATCAACTATTATTCTACTCAATGACACACATCAATTTGTTTTGCTTGTTTTAGTATCTTGCACAAGGCCTTGTAGATTTGTCTCCTTTTTTATAACAAAGATTAAAGTATTCCTAAAACTATATTTATTTCCATCAGTGATAAATTTTTAAAGGTTTTTTAGGCTACATTCTATATTGGGGAAAATATATAAGGTTGTATACTGTATTTTAAAATATATAACTTTCATATAGCACGCATTTTTGCACACCCTGTATATAGCTTGAATTGAAAAAAAATGTCGCGTTGGTTTTACAGGCCGACGCATTGAGTTGACTCACCCTGTATATTTGTTAAGATGATTCAAAAATTTTAATTTAATTGCAGAAACCTTATCGGGATGTACCAAGTAAACATTGTTATTGACAACATTTTAACTGAACACATATATTTGATTAAATTATTAATTAAAAAATTAAAACGCTTCAATGCGGCACCCAGTAACAGCGGTTGTTTAAGTTAACAGCCCTATAAACGTACAGTTCAAGCAAAGGGCGAACAATCCATATACATGGTTTGTTTCTCTTTCTTGACCATAAATTAATCGAACGTTATTTTTTTGTTTCAATTATTCCCCATAAGTCACATTCATATGCTCAGTACAAAGTTGAACTTGAAGACCACTAAAACGTTGTAACGAAGAGGCAGTGCATTGTGAACCATTTTACGAAGCAACTCTGCTCTGACAGGTAAACCTGAAGATTAAGCGTTGGATTTCCAAATAACCATGTGAAAAATAGTTAATATGACTAATAGTTTATACTGGCCGCCATAAATAAATGAACACACAGTAAACGCTGATGTATTTTAAAGAAATTTTCAGATAACGTGTATTTTATTCCTATTAATAAACGATGAAAATTTTAGCAAGATACAAATGTTGTTAACACTAATATTGCGTCGACCCTCCTCTGTCTCTCATATATTCAGCTAGCCGATTAGGCATAGTTTAAATCAGTGGATCTATGCTAACCTGAGGTATACTATCCCACGCTTCTAAAATCCGTTGTTGAAGGGCATCTACATTGTTTGGGAGTGGCTGTAGATCATTTATTCTCCGTCCTACCATATCCTACAAATGTTCGATTGGTGATAAGTCTGGCGACGAGAAGGCCATGGAAGCAGATCAACATTAGCAGTATTTAGAAACTCTATGGCAACCCTTGCGGTATATGGCCACGCATTATCTTGCTGTAAAATTGGATTTTATATTTCTTGCAGACATGGCAGTATTGCTGGTTCAAGAACGTTGCATTTAATGTTCCCTCAGTAACTACTAGAGGAGATCTGCTTCCATGGCAGACAGCCGCCACACCATCACACCTTTAGTTAGAGAAGTATGTAGTTATATAGAAAACTGCAAATTGCATCTTTCTCCAGGACGTCTTCTAACCAATCCGCGACCGTCATGAGCCCGTAAATAAAATCGAGATTCATTACTGAAGATTACTTGATTCCATTGCACATTTCAATGCAACCTCTCGTTACACCATTGCCGCCGTGCAGTACGATGGCGTGGAGTTAGAGGTAAACAAATCAATGGTCGGTATGATCTGAGCCCAAAAGATCGAATTCTTCGATACGTCGAACGTAAGGAGATTTGGTGATCAGTTAATCCTCTGCATCTATCACCAATCTTTCTTGTTGATGAAGAACGATCTCCAAGAGCTACAAGCCGAAAAGCGACACTGCGTCCCACGCGAGCGGCAATATTACGAATTGACAATCCGACTTCTCGTAGACCGATTATTCTGCCACGTTCAAACTCGGTTAACTGATGGAAATTTGCACGATGTCGTACAGGAGGAATTATTTCAACTTTAATGTGTTTACCTATTAATCTTATAAATATGCTTAACATTGACACTTAAGTAACTAATGTCAAATGAAAAGAAAAAGTTTTTGTTTCATTGTCGATGAGTACTTGAATTAATCTTTATTGTATCTTGGTGAAATTGTCATCGTTTCTTAATGGGAATAAAATACTCGTTTTCTAAAAAAATCATTAAAATACATCAGCGTTTTCTGGGTGTTCATTTATTTATGGCGGCCAGTATATTTATTTATTGTTTATTTTTATTTCCTAAATTTGATTATGGTTAATATAATTAATTTTCTTATAAACTGTCTATTCCATAATTATGCATAAGATTTACGTGTCTTTCATGTGGTATAATACGTTTATGTCGCGGTATTCGCATCTATGTTAAAAATAAACTTTCTCTAGGCAGTTCTAAACTTTTTTAGTGATAAATGTTTTAAATTTAGAGGAACATGGTTATAGATTAAGCAGACGTCGTACGAAATGGAAATAGGATTTTTGCGTCCTCTGAATTCGGCTAGAATCAGCTCTGATTACGCAGGGACCATAAAGTACGTCTGCATAGTTAAAATGACTTAGTACGAGTGCATCGAAAAGCTTAATTTTTAAGTCAATTGACAGAAAATAACGGTGCGGAATAAACTTTTTTTTAAACTGACATATGCCTTTCCAATAGATTTTGAAATATGTGAAGAAAATCGTACACTTCTACTACCAGATTTCTTTCTACGTCACTACAACGTACTTCATTGTTATCTATTTTAATATGAATATTTTTTTATGTAGTCTTTGTCCTTACCAAAAACATTTATTAAGCTGTTGGCAACATGAAGATCTGAAGGGTGAAAGGAGTAAATCAATTGCGTGTCATCTGCATAGATATATGGAGTTCAAGAGTTTAAATGAGTTACTAAATTGCAGGTGTATATACAAAAAAGAATAGGCGCAAGAACTGATCCTTGTGGAACTCCACAGTTAATAATCCTTAGTTCTGAAGAACCTTTCTCGGTCTGAACAAATTACTTCCAATTAGTAAGATAATTTTTTATAAAACGTTGAGCAGACTGTGAAAAGTCAATAAAATGCAAAATAGCGCACAATATGCCATGATTTACGGTGTCGAAAGCCTTAGAGTAATCATGCATAATTAGTATTGTGGCGTTGCCTAGGTCATTGTTTTTAAGGATATAATCAACTAAATCTGTTAATGCTGTAGTGCAACTGTAATTTTGGGCGAAATCCTGACTGTTTGCTACGTACGATCTTATATGTTTCAACATGATGTTTGATCTGCTGAGCCATAAATTTCTCTAAGATTTTCGACGTGCATGACAAAATGGATATAGGTCGCAAGTCGTCAAGACTGGAAATTTTGATTTTCTTTGGAAGAGGCTGTACTTTTGAAATTTTCCAAGGATCAGGAAAAACCTCTTCAACAATACACGAGTTTATAATGTGCACCAAATAACAACACATTGTTAACATTTCCACATTAATATTATCTACACCAAACGCTTTTGTTTTGATTTCCAGTAAAAGCTTAAGAACTGTGTCTTCATCGATTAATTTAAAGTGAAAAAGTGAATTGTATTGAGTTTTTAAATTTGAGTTATAGTATTTGATAATTTGGCCATTTAGGGCGCACAAAGCATTATAGAAATTTAAACAAATGGTTATTGATATCATCTGGAATTTGGTAAAAGAATGTATATCAAGAGCGTTTAACTTTTGCCAAAATGCTTTATTACTACTTCCAAATCTTACACAAAACTTTAAATAGCTCTTTTTTTCTCACGCTATTGCAGAAGTTGTTTCATTTTTTATTCTTTTATAATATTCCCAATGCTTAACTTTTCCTGTTTTTTTAAATTTTTGAAAAGCAACGATTTTTGTTTTAATCGTTAGTTTAACGGTATCGGTCAGCCAAGGTGGATTACATTTTTTAAATACAATTTGCTTCGTTGAAGCTACAACATCAAACAGTTCATTCATTAGGTTGTTGAAATGTTTCTCTTTTAAATGAACATCGTTAGCGTAAAATATGTCATCGAAGGGTGTCGCTTGAAGTAATTCATTTTACCACAACTTATCAACTCTCTTTAAGTTTCTAAAGTTACAACGTATTTGTGAGAATTCTTTACAGTTTTCAGTCTGCAATAAACAGGATAGTGATCTGATGCGTTAAAGATGGTTTTCCTACAACTGCTATGAAAAATAGCGTATTTCTCATACTGTCAGATTATAGAAGTTTTTTAAATACTTAAGATAGTTTTCTTTCGTGCTTTGATAAAATCGCTATTTCCATTAAATATTATTTTAATAAGACATATACCTATTTATAATAAATAATATGGATACTGAGAGTAGTAACGATTTTGATAATACTCCGCCAGAAGTATGAATTGGCATACGAAAAATTTGTAGAATGGGGAAGAAATACAAAAATAAAATCTTTTTCGGAAAGTGTACTTTTGGTATACTTTAAAGAGCTGTCGAAAACTGGCGTTTACATTTTGGTGACAATATTTAGTATTGCGGAGGACTATCGGTATAAAAAATAACATTAATACATCCACGTATCAAAAATTACGTTCATTTTTGAAAAGAAAGTCCGACAATTACGTCCCCAAAAAATCAAATATATTGACAGCCGACCAATTGCAGAGATTTTTAAAGGAAGCTCCAGACACAACAAGGCGTATCTGCTAATAAAGGTAAATTTATTTAGAAGGAACTATTTTTAGAATTTCGCTCGGTTTTTTCCTCGAATTAACATAGCTTTTTGTAATTAGTGGGTTTTTGTAGATAAAAAGAATTAGATAATTATTAAAAATTCTATTTCAAAAGAACGTTCACTGTAACGGGAGAATTTTATAATATATATAAAAAATATGTTGCTCTTCGACCGATTGATTTGCCAGAAAAACGTTTCTTTTTAAATTACCAGTACGCAAAATGTACTAGACAGGTAGTCGGCATTAACAGATTTGGTAGTATAAAATTGGAAAATCCCTATCTATATACAGGTCACTGCGTCAGACGTTCTTCGGCAACAATTTTAGTAAATGCAGGAGGGGACATATTAACCTTAAAGCGCCATGGAGGATGGCAATCCAGTACCGTGGCAGAAGAATACGTCGGGGAATCTAGTAAAAATGAAATTAACGTTGCTAATAAAATCGTCAACTCTATTGAAAAACCACCCGAACTCTTTACTGAAATGGAGACAGAAAATTTACCGTATATGAATGATCAACCCTCAACTTCTACAATTAATATAACAAAAAATTTACTAAAAAGAAATAACGTTCCGGGTTTGACCACAAAAAATTGTACGAATTTTACTGTTACCTGTAATCTTAAATAAATTATTTAACTGTTAAGAGGTAGGATACTTTAATGTTGTTTTAGTTTTACTAACCATAAAAATAAATATTAAGTTACATTATTTGTATTCTTTAAATTTGTGCAGTTGTAGGAAAAGTATAGTGTGCAATATGTGGCAAAAGTACTTTTCTCACTCGTGTGTTTGCGGCACTCGCCCTCACACTCGTAAGAAAAGTTGAATTTTCCCCACTTGTTGCACAATATACTATTCCGTACCAGAAGTCAGAATACAAATGTTTTTGCTACTAAAATAATATCAAGCAAATTTGAAGATTTTTTCGTTACTTGAGTTGGCGCATCAATGACCTGTTTTAAATTAGAGCCTTCGAACGATTTAGTGAAAGCCAACATTTTATAGAAACTAAAATTATTCATTGATACATTTAGTAGGTATAAATAGAGGCACAGTTTCTTCAAAAACTCTTAGAAATTTGTATTTGGTGGTCGATAAAATGTTCCAAATATACAGGGTGAGTTTTTTTTTTTTCATTATTTGTATGGGTATCTCGGAAACCATTTGCTTAAATGGGGAAAGATTTGCTTCTTTAGAAGACTAATCCAGATACGCTTTTGTTGATTTAAGAAAATGCATTGCTTAATAGATATTTGTAAAAAAGTAAAATTCTCCAAAATCCTTTCTGCGCTTTAAGTCGTGTATTTCTAAAGATAGATAAAAATTGTTTAAATACGATTTGTGGATAATTTTGTTCCAAATAACGTCACCGTACTAGTTTTTTAAGTTTGCGTGTCATTTTGAAGTTATGATTTTTTTAAATGCAAAACCGTATTTGGCTATGATATATTTAAATAGTGGATTTTTGTCTGATTGTAATGATGTAAGGATTGTATCACTTCTTTTAATAAATAAAAGCACAATAATATTAATAAAAATCATATCTTGCCATGGAAAACAAAAGAAATTTACAGTAAGTGTTCGAAATATCCACCATTATTATCGACAAACATACGACACCTTTTCAATACGGGGTTAACAGATTTCCTAATTTTACGCCCATCTAATCTGTTAAACGCATTAATGCCAGGTTCCTGTAGCTCCTGCTGGGTTGCATATGATTTCACATGTACGAGATCTTTTATTACTCCAAATACAAGAAAGTCTAAAGGTGAAACGTGCAGCTCATAGGACCATTTCTGCCTATCCACGAGTTTGGAAAATTTCATCTAACTATCTTTTAACTTGCGCCTGCTAGTGGCGTCGGGCACCGTCGTGTTGATACTACTGTATGTTTGCAAGGGTTTGTAAATTGAATTCATCTAGGATGTTGTTCAAATCTTTCTTAAGAAATCGCAAATATCAATTTCCAGTTAAAATCCGATTAGAAATAAATGGCCCAAGCTGCGAACTAATAATACCGCACCATAATTTGAGGTCGTCTTTCTTGCAAACGGCGAGGATTTGTTTGGGCCCACAGGTGTTCATTATGGCGATTGAACATACCACAGTTTGTAAAATGTGTTTCGTCGGTCTATAAGATCTGCATCGCAAAGTTAATTTCATGGCACATATTTATGAACCAATTACAAAAATTTAATCTTCTTTCATCATCACCAGGGTGCAAAGTTTGTCCAACTGAATATTTATAAGGATGATATTTATGTTTTGCTAAAGTTCTCACTACTGTGTGTTGTGAGATTACAGCGTCTTGTGCATTTTGCCGTGTTGATGTAGATCGATTTTGATTAACTACAGCTAGAATATTTATCTGCACGTTTTCATCAATATTACCCCTACTTCTTGGCTTCACAAAACTCCCAAACTCATTTAAATCGTTGTATAAATTCTTGAAGGTGCCTAAAGATGGTTGAGGGCGTTCAAAATACAATAGAAGATAGCGTTCGGTCGCTTGTTGACTGATTTTGTTACAAATGATGTAACATTCGATCATATCAGGTTTCTCGAAATTTGCGTACACCATAATTAATTTTCTAAAGCAACTCCACACTCACAAAACCGATAAGAATTACGTCAACGAACGAACTGTCAAAGAGGAAGATAAACAACGCTTCAGTTGCTTTACTTTTGTTTTCCATGGCAAGATATGATTTTTGTTAAACCTAATGATAGTGCTTTTATTTATTAAAATAAGTGATCCTTACATCATTACAATCAGAAAAAATTTCACTATTAAAATGTCATAGCCAACATGGTTTCCATTAAAAAAAATTCAACTTTGTTGCACAACTTCAAAATGTTAAGTAAACTTAAAAAACTAGTACGGTGACGTTATTTGGTACAAAATTATCTACAAACTGTATTTAAACGATTTTTATCTATCTTTAGAAATAAACGAATTAAAGTGCTGGAACGATTTTGTAGAATTTTACTTTTTTCCAAATAGCTAGTAAGCCATGCATTTTCTGAAATCAACAAAGGCGTATCTGGATTAGTCTTCTAAAGAAGCATATCTTTCCCCATTTAAACAAATGTGTGACTCTTATGGTTTCCAAGATCCTCATACAAATAATGAAAAAAAATATCCTGTATATGTAATATTGCTAAGTTTAAATGTAACCCAGACCTGTTCTAAGAAGGCTAAAGATACCTTATCAATTGGAGAACAAATGAGTTCCGTTTTATAGTAGACGCATATTCCTCCTCCTCTTTTTTTGTATTGCTTAATCTTTCACTTCGGATAAAATGGTAACCATCTATACTTATCGATTCATCAGGTACCTTATCTGATAAATTAGTTTCAGAAACTCCTACATCATATTTTTTTAACAAAAGGTATGCCTTGAAATCTGAAAATTTGTAAACAAGTGAATTAATATTATAAAATCCAAACGTACATGTGTGCATTCAATTATAGGAATAGAAATACAAATAAAAATTGTTTCAGTAGGAAATAAGAACCGACCTTTCATTATTTTGTCAAAATACTTCTTAAGGCAAAAATTAAAGACAATCCTTATAGGTATAAGAATATTTTAACTAAAACCTAAAAAACAGAACATTCCTAAGAAACAGAGCATACATACAGAACATAACATCGTATACAATTTGTAATGTATTAGAAAATATTGGAAATGTGCTCCACTTAATTCCTGACAGTAATGCATCCTATTGCTAAACTCTTGTCGTACTAGTTCAAATGTGTCTGCGGAAATTGCTCTACATTTGTCAACAATTCTTTGTTTCAAAATGTGCATACTGCCAGGTGCTGTAGCGTAAACCTTAGATTTTAAGTACCCCCACAGAAAAAAATCTAATGGTGTCAGGTCTGGTGACCGAGCTGGCCATTCTATCGGACCTCGTCGTCCAATCCATCTGCCACGATGTTCTTCATCCAAGTAGCGTCTTACTGCACCATAATAGTGTGCAGGAGCACCATCTTGTTGGAACGTTATTTCCAAGTTGCCAAATTCATCTAGATTATCTTCCAAAATTTCAAGAATTAACGGTTCGATTGCGTTTTGTAACATCTCCAGATACACTTCACAGGTTAAGTTAGCATTGAGAAAAACAGGTCCAACTATGTGGTTTCCCAAAATACCTGCCCAAACATTTAGTTTTTCTGGAAATTGAGTATGTTTTTCACGAAAGATTTGAGGATTTGTGTCACTCCAATATCTCACATTTTGTGTGTTAACGTTTCCATTGAGGAAGAAAGTACTTTCATCACTAAAACAAATTGATTTTATGTAGTCTGGGTGTTGGATAATTTGATTGGACATATTTTCACAGAATTCTAATCTTCGGTCGGGGTCATCATCTGAAAGTTGGTGCACCATTTTTAATTTGTATGGATGAAATTTGTTTTTAGCCAACACCCTATGTACTGTTCTTTGACTGACTTCACAGATAGACGCAACTTGGGCTGTAGAAGAAGTAGGATATACTACCATTTCTGCAATTATGTCGATTTTTTTGTCGTCACTAATTGTTGGTCGACCAGATCGTTTGACATCTTGAACACTACCGGTTGCTTCAAACTTCTGAAGAGGTTCCCTCAAATAAGTCCTCGATATAGGGCGATCGGGGTACCTCTCATTAAAAAGATGTTCCGATGTATGGAAATTGTTTCTACATTCACCAATTATTAAGATAGCTACCGGCTACCGTACGTACCATTTTGTCTATGTAGACACTTAAACGTCGCGTTAAAGAATAATTAAACTGAATAGTCAATGTATAAAAACTTATCAAAGTAAAAACAACGAGAGAATTAAAAGACGTCAGCTTTTTTGACAATTAACCAGAGGCAGACTTTACAATCTTGATTAATTAAATGCCAAACTATAATTTTAGTATTTTTTTAATTTTTCTATCAAAATCAACCTAAACCATAACAAAATTAGTATTACTGAATAGGTAATTTTAATATCTTTCAAACGAGATGTCACTTGCCATAAGGTACAATTTAAAATTATTGGTCACTGTGGCCCTGTGACGTCATATATGACTATTACGTCACTTGTCATGACTAGTTGAGAAGCTTATATACGTTTATATTCACCCTCCAAATTTCATTAGTATAAGTAAAACCGTTCAAAAGATACAAGGGGGGAGGGGACTTTTGACTAGCACTGTATATTTACTTTTGAACTTATCCGTTCATAACAAAACTTATAATACTTGAATATGTTGCTTCAGGTCCCTGATTTTTTAGTATTGATTACCACGACATTTAACTGGGGAAGATTACCATTAATCTATAAAATATATTAAATTCGATAGAAATGTAATAACTTATCATAACCTTCATTGTTGCCATTAAACAAATTTATTACTTAAATGAAAAACGGATGGAAAATAGTGACTTTATTGAGTCAAAATACCCTTGAACGTATAAATACGATTAATATCCACATAAATAATAATAGACAAAGGTTGTCTAATCCATCATTCGGTGGTTTGCCTGGTGGGATGTCCAGAATGCGCCTGCGTGTATCTTATCACTGACCGATAACAACTCCAAATAGTACTTGGACTAATTTTAATACCTTTACGCACACAACTTGTATAATTGATGGGGGGTTAGTGGGCTAAAGGTGACATCCTAGGGTAGCGGATACGCACACGCATGTCGACAACGGACATGCATAAAGACGCCATATATTTCGTTGACACGCAGAGTGTTATGTTAAGACGCAAGGGCGGCATATGTTAAAGAAACTGATATATTTATTATGTCAAATACATAAACAGAAAAATCTGTGTACATGAAACTTACTTTTTGAGGTATTTTAGGAAACTTCATTATTAATTTGATAATTTAACGAAACTGACGAAATGTAGTTAGAACATAACTTAATTCTTTGAGCGCATGTAGAAGGAAACGGTGTTAATATAAATTTAGTTTTAAAGTGTATAGGTGTAGAAGTAATCAAAGCGTACAATTTGATTACCTAACTTGCTTGATCATCATGCAACTTTTCAATCAGTTTTGGACCGGGACGATCTCAATTTAATCAAATTTATGTTAAAATGAACTGGAAGAGGGACGCAAGGAAAAGAACGAAGTGGTTACGATCTCACGCACACACGTTGGGAAATAGAAAACGACAGTTTTATGATACTCGCATGAAACTTTTCAACCCCACCTGACCGGCAACGTTTTACCAATTAATAGTGTCGTAAAAACTCGGCACTAAAGTGATTGCTTGTTTTATTGTTTGTTTTATTGTTTGTCAAGATATTTCATGATGAGGTATTAAAAAGTGTACCTTGTGTTCGTGTTTGTACACATTACAGAAATAAACCTCACTATATTTTTCCACTAAATTGTAACATAAACGCCACGCATACGTATAACATTTAATTAATTGTGTCTATTATAATACTTTTAACATTGTAGTCTATTTGATTACTCATTAAAAATTGCCTTTTATAATGAACGTGCCTAAATTAATTTTGATGGACATTTTACGAGCGACACTTACTTTGAAGACAAATTTAACATTACCGTCATCAATCAAATTTGTTCTTTATGTAAGATGTCTTAATATTTTTACCAAGCAAATTTAATTATTTAATGATAATGGACGGATAATTTAATAAAGAGAAACCGAAAGACAAATTTAAAAGGGTACTTAAGAGGGGCTATATAATATATTTTTTATTAGTGTTAAGGCCGCCACAGACACATGCTAAATAATTATTTTGCTTGTGCAAGTTGAAATTGTAAATGCAAGACGTAACGGTATGCAGTCCACTCACACACCGTTTTAGATATCACTTCACCGACAGTTTAGTAAATATGGCTGATGATGTAAAGAAGTTAGTTGTAGCTGCAGCGGCTATTTTAATAATAAAACAGAAAACAAAGAAACAAATCAATAGGAAAAGATGGTCAAAGCACTGGTTATTAAATCGTGAGTTTAGTCACGTCAATTTGGTAAAAGAATTAAAATTAGAAGCGGAATATTGGTTTAATCATTTACGCATGGACAAAGATACGTATATGAATTGTTAAAAATTGTACATTAAAAGAGTGGACACTCGTATGAGAAAAGCAGTATCACCTCACGAACGTCTTAGTGCGCCCACAGTATACTTAAATACCAGTGACGACACTAAACAGATCAAGTCTGTGTTGAGCTCTTGAATAGAACACACGTGTTTTGGGAGAGAGTTTGCTCGATACGCCTATTGGCGCTATCATATAAAAAGAACGTACGACTAGTATCGAGTACTAATCTTTGTATTTCAGCATCCACAATCTTCGCACCGGAATTGTGTGGTTCAAGCCACATAGATCCGATTTTGAAGAACGCCAGGATGTACGAAAACAGCGATTTTGGAGATGAAGAGCCGACGGAGGTCATCATTCAGCAGCGGATCCGCATGAATGAGTTGGTGCGGATGGTTGAACGTCTACAACGGGAGTACGCCAAACTAGCGGGCGAACTCGAGCAAGTGAAAAAAGAAGCGAAGAAAACTTCGACGAAGTCAACAGGCGGAAAGGCAAAGGAAGAGAAGGCCGAGGACATCCAAGAACCTCCGAAGCCGAAGAATCAGAAGCGGACGGAGAAGGTTAAGCCAACAGAAGACGTTGCCAGCAAGAAGAACGAAGCTGCAGCAGCACCCAGGAAGAAAGAAGAAGAACATGTCAAGATGGAAGTAAGTGCCGAAGCAACACGACCAAGGAAGAACGAAGACACCATCCCGGAAAAGGACGGATTCCAAACCGTCGCAAAGAAGGGCGGGGGCAAGAATTGCCGAGGCCGGCATTAGCTACGCGCAGATGGCTGCAGGAAAGGCAAAACAGACGCCAGAAGAACTGGAAGACGAAGACTTCGCGCTCGTAATGAAGATCGTGACGGCCCTCCGAGCAACGAAAGGATAAGCACCCAACAAGAGGGTACGCAAAAGCCGCACTCATCTAAGCGGCCGCCCCAACGATGGAATGGAATCAAGACACCGAGAGGACCTCACGTCGGAAAACTGAGGATCCTCTCCGAACACAACAAAAGCAGGTATTGGTAATTTTAATGTATTTTTTACAGGTACATCGAAGCTACGAATACCACCAAGAATCACGATAAGACGAAGGTATAGAGGGCAAAGAGCCCGTAATACCGAGATTATTTAACGATCACCGATCTCCGAAACAGATCAATCATGCGTATGCACCACAGAAGTACTTGTTACACGGACGCGCACTCGAATAAACAAAACACACAACACTACCTTAGTTTATACACCAAGAACACTTAAGTCTGATAATTGTTAGATCACTAGGTGGTTCATAACATAAGCACGAATACTATGGTAAAACACACGACACAAATAGCTGTGTATTGAAACAATAAGTGCAATCACAAAGAGTAACAAGCCCTAACTAATAATAATTAACGAATGTACAATAATGATAAAACAAACCCTAACTAACAATAATTAACAAATGTACAATAATGATAAAACAACCCTAACTAATAATAACGAATATAATACAAGTCCCTACGCTAATGAATAAACGAATATAATGCAAAGTGTAATTAACCTAGAGAACAATATAACATATACAAACAGTAACTTACGTGCTAATAACAATCGTCCGTGCGAACTAAGAACTAATATTGTTTATGGATTCACTAAATAACGATACTCGTCGTCGAGGTCGCACCAGGTCTCAACCTGCCTACTCCTGGTGGTGATGGCGAGTCGGATGGCCTTTGGGGTAGTAACCGGAGTTACTGCACCCGAAGGAAGTGATGTACTCGTAGCGAGTCGGATGGCCTTTTGGGTTTAGTAACCGGAGTTACTGCACCCGAAGGAAGTGATGTACTCGTGCCGGAACGGATGGCCTTTGGGGTAGTAACCGGAGTTATTACACCCGAAGGAAATGATGTAAGCTGCAGCCAAACCGCCAGTCTCAGCGGCCCGCAAGGTAGATTGTAGACTATTACAACTACAGCTCAATTGGGTCGAAGCGCAATGTTCGACTGCCGATATGGAATTTTGCGGCTGCTTTTAAAGGGTCCGAACAATAGAATCCCCCGTAGTGAGCCCGTCACGCTAAGCTCCGCCTATAGGGCGTAGCGTAACAATTCCCCCCCGCTCAAGACGGGCTTACGTCGGGGGAGGACGGCGCAGGCGGCGGGCTAGGTTGCGGTGCCGTGGTTGGCGGCGGCAACGGGGAGGTGTGGGACTGATGGTCCGTCGTTGCTCGATGGGGGGCGGTGGTGGTGCCGCCGGTGCCTCCGGTGGGTTGTTCTCCGGGTTTGGCGGTCGTGGTAGTGGTTCGGCCACGGCCTCTTCCTGTCGCGGGGTAGGTGCCGGACGAAGGTCGTGGACATGGACTTTGGCCAGGTCCCTGTTGTTGCGGCGTACCCAGTAGGCGTTCGTTCCTGCGGTAGCTACGATGGTGTGCGGCCCACTCCATTTCGGTTCGAGGCGGCCTACTTGCGGCTTGTGGTTACGTTCGAGGACTCGGTCCCCGTCGCGGTACTGCGTTCTTGCGGGGCCGTAGTTTGTGTAGCGCCTCCGGTACTGATGTTGGTTCCGGTGCACTTCGGCTATTCGCTGGTCGCGGGGTGCCCCCTGGTTGCGAACGGCAGGCTCTGAGTGGCGGATGCGCCATTCTCCTGGCTTCAGGAGGTCGTACCCCAGTAAGGCCTGGGCTGGGGTGAGGCCGGCTGCGGCGTTCCTTCTTGTCCGGAGGTTGAAGAGGACGATCGGGAGGACTTTGCTCCACGCGGTTGGTTCTCGGCCCTCTAAGTGGATCCGAAGTCCTTTCTTCAACTCCTGGTTTCGCCTTTCTACTGGGTTGGCGGCAGGGTGACAGATTGGGGTCGTCCAGTGGAGACATCCCCATTTCTGAAGCGCGGCGTCCCAGGTCTGCGATGTGAACTGAGGCCCGTTGTCGGAGATGATGGCCTTCGGAAATCCAAACCTTCCGAAGACCTCGTTTTCTAGCCGATTTGTGATTACAGCGGTCGTGGCCTGGCCGACAGGAAACGCCTCTACCCAGGCGCTATAGAGGTCGGTGACGACCACAATTTGTCGATGCCCGGTCGGAGTGGTGGCGTACGGCCCCATTAGGTCGACCGAGACGGTTTCCCAGGGTCGGGATGGCTGGCGGGGTCGGACGGTGGCGTCCTGAAGGGGGCCGCGTTTGGTGGCGGCGCATGTCCAGCATGTACGGACGTAACTTCGTACGGATGCGTCCAACCTTGGCCAGAAGTAATGCTGGGCGATGGCCCGTGCTGTTTCGTCGGCGCCTGGGTGACCGGCAGTCGGGTCGTCGTGGTACGCGTATAGTACCTGTTCCTGTACCTCAGCGGGTACGAGTAACAGGGGTCCGCGTTCGCTGCGCCGGTAGAGGAGTCCGTCGGTGACCTCGTAGTCTTGAAGGATGCGGTGTTCCCCAGGCGTGGAGGGTCCGTCCTGGTCTACCGTCTCCCAGGTACGCAATAAGTTCTGGGCGTGTGCGTTCTGTCGTTGGTTGGCCTTTACTCGGTCCGCCAGATCGACCGCGGTGAGTAAGGCGAGCGTGGGTGGTTGTGGTGCCACTAGTACCGGCCTTAGCGTTGGTGGTGGTAAGGCCCGGTCCATGTCCATAGCTTCAGGGCCTACCGGGTGGTCGGAGGGATTCCGCGACAGGTGGTCGGGCAGTTCGTTGTCCTTGCCCGGACAATGGATGATGTCGAAGCTGAACTCCTGCAGCAAGAGTGCCCAACGGGTGAGCTTGCTGCGAGAGTCCTTAGTCTGTTGGAGCCACAGTAGCGACCGGCTGTCGGTTTTCAGCGTGAAGCGCCGATCTTCCAGGTATGGTCGATATTTTTTTACAGCCCAAATGACGGCGAGGCACTCCTGTTCGTTAATGTGGTAACGAGATTCGGTGGCGGATAGTTTGGCACTGGCGTACCCGATGATGCGCCGCTGACCGGGCGTTGGCTCTTGGTAGAGGACGGCGGCGACCCCCTTGCCGCTGGCGTCGGTTTGTAGAGTAAAAGGCAGAGCAAAGTCTGGTCTGCTCAGGCGTAGTGGTTGCGTGAGGGCCTCCTTCAGTTTGTGGAAGGCGGCGTCCGCGGCGGCCGTCCAGACGAAGCGGTGGTTCCCCTTTAGCAGGTCATTTAACGGGGCTTGCAAGGATGCGCAATCGGCGATGTAGTCCCGCACCCAGTTGCTAAGGCCGAGGAAGCTTCGGAGTTGCTTCCTGTTCTTGGGAGCTTCTGCGGCCTGCAGCGCTTCTATGTGCTCTGGCTTAGGCTCGTTCCCGTCGGCGGTGAGGTGGTGGCCCAGGTAACTGATATGGGTCACCCCGAACTGGCATTTGTCCAGACTGAGGGCTAGGTTATGCTGTTGCAGTCTTTCCAGTACCAGCCGCAGGTGGATGAGGTGGTCGTCCCACGTGTCCGAGTAGACAATGATGTCATCCAAGTATACCAGGACGAAGTCGCGCAGGAACCCCGGCAAGACATCCTGCGTCATTAGTTTCTGGAAGGTGGCTGGCGCGTTTTTTAGGCCAAAAGGCATCACCTTGAACTGGTAGGTCGCCCCATCAGGCGTTGAGAAGGCGGTTAGCGGCCGTGACTCTTCCGCTAGCGGGACCTGCCAGTATCCGGATTTTAGATCCAGTGTGGAAAATATCCGGGCTGTCCCGAGGTCGCGCAGCGTCTCGTGGATTATAGGAGACTCGAGCTTTCGTCTTCTGTCTGCTGGTTGAGCCGTCGGTAGTCCACGCAGAAACGAGGCTTCCCATCCTTTTCTCCACGATGACGATCGGGGAGCAGTACTCGGAGGTGCTGTGTTCTATCACCCCATCGGCCATCATTGCTTCTACTTCCTGGGCGATAGTCTGTTTTTCGCCGGGAGTATTTGTATCTCGGCAAGCGGAACGGCCTGGAGTCGCGAAGCCGGATGGTATGACAGGTCGACCTGGTAGTGGTGGGTCGCAATCGGTTGCCGGCCTGGCAGTCTTCTAGGAGGCGCGTCAGCTGGGGAACGGCCTCTGCCGGGAAGCCATGGTGCAGTGCGGCAACGTTGATGGGTGAGGGGTCCATACGACGGCGAGGCTTGGCCCAGTAAATGGTTTGCCGCTGTTGTCTCCCCAGGTGGATGCAACCACGGTCGTAATCAATGACGACTTTCTGTAGCCGCAGCCAGGGTTGGCCGAGTACGACGGGCCACGCCAGGTGGTCCACGAGGAGGAAATGGTCGTCGTCGTCTTGATCCCCCAGGCGGTAGTGGAGGTTTGCTTGACCCACTATGGGAAGGTGTTGGTTTTGATTAGCCAGGTGAGCCAGCGGGTACGGCGGGGCTACCCAGGTGGTGGCGAGGTTTCGCCTGGCGAAGTTGTGTGTCGATCCAGTATCGAGGATGGCGTCGTAGGTGGTGGTGTTGAGTTGGATCGAGATTTTTGGTAGACCGTGATCGACGCCGGCTCGGATGACATGGATCTCGGGTTTTACGGCCGGGAGGCTGGTCCGGCCGCTTGACCGTTTCCCGACTGTTCACCTTGGAGTTGTTCCGGGCAGTCGCGGTTGAAGTGACGGCCAGGACAGAAGTGGCATCGTGGTAGTTGTGATGCCGCCCTTGTGGTTGTTGTGGTGGTGGTGGTCTTCGGCTCTGGCATGGACCGTAGGCATTGGTCATATTGTTCGACCAGTGCCGCCAGGTCCATTATGCTGTCAGGTTTGGACTGGACGAAGAATTGCCGGAGTCTTGGGGCCAGCAGATTGGTCATTAGGTCCAGATGTTCATTGATTTTCATCTCCAGTCGGGTGGCGATTCTGGCCTTTCGCCCTAGGAACTCGGATCCTGGTTCAGCTCGTTGGTCCCGTCCAAAAAATTCGGACCTGAGCTTAGCAATGGTGCGTGGATCATTGAATTTTTTTAGGAGCAGCCTTTTAAAGTCTGCAATTGATGGCTGGAAGTCCACATACCCCTGCCACCATTTTGCCGCAGAATCCTTTAGTAGTCCCCCAGCGTGGGTGACTTGGTCCTCCTCGGGCACTTGATGTGTGGTGAAGTGTGCCTCGAGTTTGGTGAGGAAGTCTGCCGGGTTGTCGAAGGTGTCTCCGCAAAATGTTGGTGGGTTGATTGGTGGTGTGAATGACGCCATTTTCATTGCGTCCTGAAGGCCAACGACGTAGACCTTTGATTCTGGAGGTGATTGTTGGGCGCCACTGGAAAGTTCCGGTTCCAGTCCGGTAGCTCTGGTGTTGACAGGCATGTTGGTTGCTCCGGCTGCTGCTGCGGTGAAGATGTCGTAGGTGTTCGCGCACTGCAAAACTTCACTAGGCCCCACGTTACGGGCCGCCAATTGTTACACGGACGCGCACTCCGAATAAACAAAAAACACAACACTACCTTAGTTTATACACCAAGAACACTGTAAGTCTGATAATTGTTAGATCACTAGGTGGTTCATAACATAAGCACGAATACTATGGTAAAACACACGACACAAATAGCTGTGTATTGAAACAATAAGTGCAATCACAAAGAGTAACAAACCCTAACTAACAATAATTAACAAATGTACAATAATGATAAAACAAACCCTAACTAACAATAATTAACAAATGTACAATAATGATAAAACAACCCTAACTAATAATAACGAATATAATACAAGTCCCTACGCTAATGAATAAACGAATATAATGCAAAGTGTAATTAACCTAGAGAACAATATAACATATACAAACAGTAACTTACGTGCTAATAACAATCGTCCGTGCGAACTAAGAACTAATATTGTTTATGGATTCACTAAATAACGATACTCGTCGTCGAGGTCGCACCAGGTCTCAACCTGCCTACTCCTGGTGGTGATGGCGAGTCGGATGGCCTTTGGGGTAGTAACCGGAGTTACTGCACCCGAAGGAAGTGATGTACTCGTAGCGAGTCGGATGGCCTTTTGGGTTTAGTAACCGGAGTTACTGCACCCGAAGGAAGTGATGTACTCGTGCCGGAACGGATGGCCTTTGGGGTAGTAACCGGAGTTATTACACCCGAAGGAAATGATGTAAGCTGCAGCCAAACCGCCAGTCTCAGCGGCCCGCAAGGTAGATTGTAGACTATTACAACTACAGCTCAATTGGGTCGAAGCGCAATGTTCGACTGCCGATATGGAATTTTGCGGCTGCTTTTAAAGGGTCCGAACAATAGAATCCCCGTAGTGAGCCGTCACGCTAAGCTCCGCCTATAGGGCGTAGCGTAACATACTCCTTTAATATGGCCGATGTCAACCACATAATTTTTGTTTAGTTTGATATACATGTTGCGGCTTGACCAACAGTTATTATTATTTATTGTGATATTTCTATATATCGAAAATCATGAAGAAACAAGTAAGAGGTCATGTTTGTTTTACAATAATGGATAATTTTAAATTTGTTTAGGTGTCGATTATGGGTTAAAGCGTGTAACAAACCACAGTTGGAAAAAGTTAAACCAGAAACTCTCCATAATGCATATCTAGTGTGCTTTAAACATTTTCTGCCAATTATGTTTTTGAATGATTTAAAAAATCGTTACACGTTATTACGAGTAAGTCTCTAATAAAAAACTTAATATCAGATGTTAAAAATGGAAATTTTCTTCACCTTTGCAATGATTTCCCTTACAAAACAAATTTCTAATCAAATTATTTTTTCTACTAGAATAATAGAGCTTATGACTTTAGTTATTTTGAAAATAAGCATCCACCTACTTTTGATGCATTAATTACTTATAATGTTATTCATTATACATTGGTTCTGTAACTTTTTGTTATATTAATTGAAATAAAATATGTTAACAATTTCATAAATGATGTGGTAACGATATTCAGTATTTATTATAGAAGACATTGAACATATTTTAATTGCAGTGTAACGAGATAATCATTACATTTAGGTTATTTTAACTTGAACCGCCATTTTAATCGATGCAAGTGGTAATCTGCTGACTTAAATAGCACAAAGTCATGAAATGTCGCAGAAAGTTGAATTGACAATTCTGTGTTAAATAAAGCCTCAACTGCCACTACAATTTAGTGCATAGAAATAGTGAAAGCAGTGTGTCAACATTAAAACCTATATATGTATCTAAACCCTAGACTAGGATCTAAGCCATGTACTTCAGTGTTAAATAGTCCATTATTATAAACTGAAAAATTTTTCAATAAATTTCAAGTTTGAAATACAAAATATATACCATCCTTAAATGGTTTGTAGTACATTTACATTTATTATTACTTTAGAGCAATAACTTCTGTTAATAAAATAAAATTTCATTCCATCGTTAACCGTATAAAAAATGAGGCCAATTTGTTTATTTCAAGATAACTAATAAAACCAGTAGCGTTCACTAGTTCTATTTATTTTAGTTCGAATTTTTCGAAGTTTTAACGTGGTAATTGAAATAAACCATACAATCCTATAATAGATATTTATGTATTAAGGGCATAATCAGAAGATTATGGCTCGAGGGAATGTTAAAAGCCCGACGCGAAGCGGAGGGCTTTTATATTCTGAGAGCCATAATCTACAATTATGCCCGTGGTACATACAATGTTTTATTTTATTTTGCACCATGAAACTGGAACAAAATTTTAAAAAGATTCAGTATTTTCGGCAAGTTTTTAAATGCAAATGCAGTAAAATAAAGTCGACAGTAGGTACTGTTTGTTTGTAAATAATTTGCATTCTAAAATGGAAGGTGAAAACGCAAAAACTTATTCACAAGAAATTTTAGATGAATTTGAGGCCGCCCAGGCAAAAATAATTCCACGTTAATCGAAATATTTATAGATAAAAGAGTACGAAAAGTTTTGCGCGTGGCGGAGCACAAAAAATGTGTCCACAAAATGTGATGAAAAAGTTGTGATGGTATACGTGTCTCAAATGGTAAGTGATTGTGTATATACATTAGTCAATTATCTCTATTCAATAAATATCTATTTTTGAAGTCAAAGATCTATAAGCCGTCGTCACTGTGGTGTTTATATTCTAAATTGAAAAAGATGTTCAAGTTGAAGGAAGATGTTGATATATCTCGTTTTTCCATGCTCACAGAATTCATGAAGAATAATTCTGTAGGTGATCAAGCTAAAAAGTCCTATGTATTGCAACGGCATCAAATTGAAGAATTCATGTTGAAGGCGCCTGATCATACGTACTTGTTAGTTAAGGTATAACGATTATTGTGTTTTATAGGTTGTCACAGCCTTTGGTATTTTTGGAGCATGTCGTCGCGAAGAACGGCACGATTTGGACGTAACAACTGAGGGATCAGTGCTATTAGTGAAGATCAAAAAAACCAAAACTTATACTTCGAGGCAATATACAATTGTACCAAGCGATGGATTGGTTGATTACGTCTCTTTGTACCGAAAATATGCAGCATTACGACCGGAACATACTAAATTTGACAGCTTGTTTTTGTCCTATCATAATGGCAAATGTAGTGCTCAGACTCTTGGGAAAAACACCTTAGGCAAAATGCCGAGGATAATAGCAGAGTTCCTCAATCTACCGGATTCCCATAAGTACACAGGGCACTACTTTCGCAGGAGTGCGGCGACGATCTTTGCAGAAAGCGGCGGTGATACAAGGGCACTGAAGCAGTTTGGTGGATGGCGATCGGATAAAGTAGCTGAATCATATGTAGAGAATTCTCTGCAAAATAAAATTAAAATTGCTCAGAACATTACTGGTACAGCAGCTATAAGTATACCACAAAACGGCGAAGGAACTGTTAGCTTTGGTGTTGGCTCATCTGGAGTTACAATTTCAAATCCATCCAACTGTATTTTCAATTTTTATAAAGAATAAGTTTCATTACTATTATTTTTATTAATAAAGGTTGTATAGTAAGGTTGTTGTTTCAATAATTCTTTCAACTTATGTGACATATCATGTCATGTGTTTGCTGTCAATCATGCTGCTTAGCAACAATGACATTTCCGTGCTATAAAGACCACATTACGCCCGCATTTGGGGGCGTATAAAGAACATTATGGTGGCAAAATAAAAAAAACATTTATACAATAATTTATTTTTATAGGATCGTTCATTACAATATTAGGTACGTGTATAAGACGTTCAAAGGTCATAAGAATCTTAATGAGTGGTAGTTACGTATTACCATAGGCCATTGTTTTTATACTCTATAGGAGTAGAAAAAGCATAGTACACAATTCGGGTGGTAATGACCATTACGCACTCGCGTAAATTACAACCTAATAGGCTACTTACGTACCCTTATTATGTAATATACTATTATCGTATGCGATTGTTTTACTCATTAAAATTCGTGAATAGAAATTTTAAAACTCAAGAATGATGCTAGAAAATTACCATTTTGAGTCATAATTAATGTAGGAATGTTCTAAATTTGTATAGAACGACAATGTTTAAATATAATTAATAAATTTGCGTAAATGTATGTACTTAACATATAAATAAAAAATCGTGTTAGCGCAAATCTCTATGTAAATTTTGGGCCAAACGTACTCTCGAAAACATCGCCCAAGGTCACAGCTGTCATTAATGGCTTTACACAGTGCTAAATGGAAGTGTCGTTACTGGATATTTAAGTATACTGTGTTACGTATACTGTGGTGCTACTGTGCGGTTTCTAGCTGGAAGAAACTACGAAGACTTAAAATTCACATGTGCTATATCAGCTCAAGATTTGAACAAAATAATACCAGATACTTGTGAGGCTATTTACAAAGGATTAAAAAAATAATACTTTAAAATAAGTACTTTATTAGTGTTTACAAAATATAAGTAAATAGATTTTTAAAAAATAGATACATATGTTTAGGCTGGTAAACATTTTAATAATTAAATTCATTATTTAGCAGATAATCGGAATGATATTGTGCTGCTGTAGATTGTTGGGGAGTACGTCTGTGTGAACTGTGTTCAATTCCGTGTTCTATGCTAGAGCGTGTTGTGAGCTTTCCCAGTTGGCCATTATAAATGGCTTCATTTATAATGTTTTTCCAATAGATTGCCATTTCTGGAGAAAGGTTTTCCCTTTCTATTGCTGCAAGCTTTTCAAAAAAATTTAATTTTCCACTCTTCTTTGTTTTTTTTTTTTTGCAAAGAATGTGGTATTATGTGTCATACCTCATCAGAATGATCACTCTTTTTCTTTTTTGCTTTGATGCAGTCTGTGAAACTTGGTCATAAGTTGAGGTTGATGCACCAGAATGTGACCTATGTGGTGTTGATAGTTCATATGTTTCATGTACTACTTCAACTTCGTCGATAAGATCTGCACTTTGTACACTCCGAAAAGAAAAAATAATGTATTTCTTGTCATTAACAGTTAACAGGAAATAAATGGAGTGTAATAGCAAAACAATTCGAAATCAAGTGGCAATTTCCAAATTGCTTGGGCTATGTAGATCGAAAAATATTAGAATAACCCCTCCTCCGTACAGCGGATCAATTTTTTTTAATTACAAAGATTACCATAGCTTGGTATCAATGGCAATTACGAATGCTAGTTACGAATTGATTTAATGCCATAAGGCATGCGTTCACCAAAATATCGATAGCTGGATTCGCTTGTGACGTCACTTGCATTCCTCGACCGATTTGTTTACATTTACGACAGTGTGTTTTTATGAAATTGGGTGTGTTGTGTTTTTAGTGTTACTCGAACAATCTCAGCAATCATAATTTTTCTTGATTGGTGTGTAAATACTTTTGTCTTTTGTGTTCATCTAAAAAAAACTTTGTGGAAACAGTGTTTTTAAAGTTTAGCTGAGAATTTTGAAACTTGAATCCTTGGCTATTCGAATCGGTCTTTCAGTGTCGCTTACCTAGTGGGCTTTATTCGTAATACTAAAGAGGTGAGAAAACAATATACATACATATTTCAAATGTCGAAACCTTTCTTTTGCGTTTTTTAGTGCGATAAAGTAATAACCAAAAAATAACCACTACCTATTGTAGGTATCACTTTACATCAATCAATGTTTAATGCATTTTCAATTATCAAAATATAAGCCTAACGTAGTTGTAATAATAGATTTTATTTATATCCATCTTACCTACATACCGCTAAAGCTTATTTGATATTAAAATGATTCAATATTAACATTAAACGCAGAAATATAATTATTATTGATTATTTGTTCTAAAGTAGGGTAAAGGTAGGTAAATAACTTCAACTTAGTTATTCACAATCATATAAACACAAGTTTTCTGTCCCGTCCATTTAAGTAAAGGCGTCATCGTGCCACGAAAGAATGCTACCTACGTCACAGCCAGCGAGAGTTTTCGCAATGCACTGGCAGACAGATTTGGAGAATCCAATTAGGTTTAAGGTTCTTGATTTATTGCCATATGGGAACAAATGGACGTGTTTTCGACAGTAATGTAATGGAGAACACGGCATTTTATGATAAACTTGTAATGATCCTGAAGATCCTTACTGTAAACTTTTCTATCCTTGTAAATAATTCTTATCGAAACTTATTTCTTACTTCCTTACATAACTGTTCTATCAATATTAATAAATGTTATCAGTTGTCCACTCCTTTCCCACTCCATCCCATTTATCCATAAATACCAGATCACATAGCATCCAAAATACACTTAAGTAGACTTACACCGATTTATTCATACACTTTCACACTCAATACCTGACCTGATCAATTATTATTACCCTTATACCTAAACCACCAGCATCCAGACCAGTCAGTCCCTTTTTTAAATTAATATCACCTGAGATACAGCATCCTAGATCCCTTTTCCTGACTTACATGATCCTTCTAACCACCCTCATTTAGTTAAAAATACACCTTTTGTGTCTAGCCTTCTTGGTGGTTGAAAGCCCCGAGAAGGGTGCATAAAAGGCGTGGAAGGTAAGGAGTACCTAGCTTGCCGGAGGTTCTGCCCGTAGAACTAAATATTTCGATGCTAAGAACCATCCCTTTCCATATAGTGTCCTTCACAGAATAGAAAAGTCTCATCATTTGTGCTATCTTCTTGGTGGTGAATCTCCCCGAGACGAGTACTAAATGATAAGCTAGGGGGAGTACTTAATCAGACGGAGGTTAGGCCTCTGGTGTCTGAACCTTTAGCTGTACATATCTTACAAATTTCATTACGTAATTAAGTCATTTTTTCACATAGTTATACTAAAAAAACTATGCTCTAAATTTTTGGACCGGGGGTGGCTGGGGGCGGAGAATATCACGTTGGGATGGTATCTCATATACTATTAATTTTCCCCCTACTTCTTTAATGACATTCCAAAATTTCAAGTTGATATCTGCTAAAACACCTGATATAATTCCATTTAAAGTTTTCGCGCGGGCACCTGGTATAATATATAATATTTATACCTTGACCACCAATACCCTTCTTCGTCCATCTATACACCTTCCCCTGAATATATCTTTCACGCCTGTATCATACATTACATTACACATCACCACTACTGTAATTATTATCCTAACTTCAAATTGTTTAATTAAAACCAGTACTCATGATAGAACAGGTGTTTGTTATCACGTATTAACTATTAAACATAATAGATGCAATTACAACACTCACTAGTTTATAATTCCAGTAATCCTGAACTCACACCACACACATTTAATTACACTTATAGCTCATGTTCATTACAGTTAATATTTTGCTTAATGAAGGTAGTGCACGTGTGTACAAAACACCTGTTTAATTATATACCTTGCAGTAATATCCATAGAGCGATCCGAATTCACCAACCAGCGGCGTCTCATAATATTTCCAAACAGGGACCACCAGAATCAATTTTTATTTTCCAATTTATTTATTTAATTCAATATTTAATTACGTTTGTTTATTTTATTGGTTCCTTTTCAAAGTTTGTTTTATTTTATATTATTATAACCGAATAAATTTGTTATAACCTGGTAAGATTTATTTTTAAGTTTAATCACAAAGTAGTGACACTCTTTAACCCCGACCTGAGTAGCAAACCGAGGAGAATAAAAGTTACACACCCAGGTGAGGTTACAAACTTGTAAATAAATTACTAAATTTACTTGAACCTAAAATAGTTCAAAGTGGTATTATACAAGTACCATACGTTTTTATTGGGATGAAGCATCCTGCTTACACTCTAATTTTTTGAGGCCAATTCCACAGAGAAATTTAACCAAAGAAGAAAAGATTTTTAACTACTGCTTACTTATTTTAGCTTATGTAGATCTGTGCGTAGACTGTTCAGGGGTCCTCCTTTTCAGCCCCAGTCATTCTTTTCTTGTTGGTGTTGCGCTGTTTTGTGTAATTGTATAGTTTACAATCATGAGATGTGGTAATTTTTGGTGTTAAAAGAAAAAAAAAGATTTAGATTTATTTGAATATTTGTGCTAATTGGTTTAAGTGTGAATGTTGTTTAGTTGAGTTTAGCGTGCTGTGTGCGGTTAATCCGATTCGTTTGCCGGTATCATGCTAGGTCGTCGTCGAATAGACGGGGAGGGCATATGGGGTATTGTCTAGGGATACTTCTATCTCCTCGGGGAGGTCGTCAAGAACTTGTGTTAGGATCGCGGGGGATGTTTGAATTTTACTTCGGGTTGTAGGGAGTGGTAAGGATTTCTCTGGTTGGCATTGTTTTGCCGAAAATTCTTTTGTGTGCAAATTTTTTTGTAATGTCTGTATTCCGTGTGATGGGTTTTTTTGATTCAGAGTGAGGGAAACATTGTTGTTGGCTAGCTTTGGGAATTTATCTTCGGTGCAGTTAGGATGTCGGAAGAGGATAGTTTGGGTTTTGTGGAATTGATGAAGACTCAACAGGTTTTCGCCCAGATGGTGAAGTTTCGGAGGGTTTTAGATATGAGGCGGGAGGCCGTTCCGCTGTTCCTATTAACCGTCCAGAAGGCGGTGTCATCCGCAAACTGTGCAACGGCTACTCCGGGTTGTGTAACTTCGGGAATGTCGGATGCGAAGATAGTGTAAAGGATCGGGGCTAAGGGAGAACCTTGCGGTACGCCTGCGGCAGGTTGAAAAGGATCGGAGAAGGTGTTTCCTACTTTTACTAGAACGTCTGTAGCACGTCTGGAGGTTTTATCTAGAATCCGCGGAGGGCGGAGACGGCTTCTGGTGGGGCTTCTACTGCCGTGATTGGTGGATAGACTGACAGGGACTCTGACGTAACAAAACCCTTAATCGTTTTGAAAATCACGTTAGAGGGAACATAAATGCATTATTCGCTGATTTCTGTAAACTTTACTTAAACAGGATAATTAGCAAATATAATTCAGAAAAATTTGGTAAAGACGGCTGGCTCTTTACAATGCGATATCTGACTTTGATGTCTAACGCAAAATTTTTATTGTGGTTATGCAAAACCGCAATATTATATTGAGAATTCATACTTCTGAACTTATTTCTACCGTATTGACTTTCTCTACCTTTCAAGCTTCTGATGAAGTCCGTGACTTTGTATCTTTTATTATTAGTTCTTCTGTAACACCAGTTCTAGACTGCACCCTCTTGGCTATATTTTGAACTCTGCTCTGGCCCACTCCAAAAACACTCAAGAACGTTTTTTGGCAAACAAGAAATTTTTTTCGTTTTTCTTCTCGATATGATGTTTTATTTACTTTTATAGTAGGTATGAAAGTATTATATCTTGATTAACTTTAACAGTATTAGTATAAAAATATTTACGAATCATTTTGATATTCTGTTACAATATATCTCGGCATTGAAATTTGCCCGTTTTATGATTACATTACATTACACATAACGCTATGTGATAGTCCAAGCAGTTTGCAAAGCGTTAAATTCATAAGATACAGTACGTTCTGATTGTCCAGGACCGCATGAATAATTGCTCTACTACATATAGAATAATTCTTCAACTCAAAACGCGGTTTTTAAAAATTGGACAAAATGCTTCTTAAAAGTCTGCTCTATAATTGGCTCCCATATGTAAGGAATGTTAAATTTTGATTTATTACAAAAACGACTTTAGAATCTGAGTTGAATTGAATGTAAATGTTAATTAAAACGATAATGGAGATGTAAAGTTTAGCACACAATTAGTTAACAAATTCAATTATGTGATAGTGACAAACATCAAATCATTGTGTAAAAATCATACATAATCAAACTGTGGCAATTCAAACCAAATTCCCAATTGAATTCTGAATCAAATGAAAAACCTAAAAAGTTATATTCGTATTTACTATGAAATGGCTATTAGATTTTTGTCATCAAACTGGTTACGATATAAATTAAAATTATGTTTAAAAGTCTTTTTCATACAATGATACTTATACCTAACGATAAAGAATTTTTAAATGATAAGTTTTACGCAATTAAGCTCTCTGTGGGTCAGTTACTGCAAAAATTACATTTTCAAGGTAATTTTGTTGAAAGTTTCAAGATAACCTAATTGTTTTATATGTAGAATAAACAACGCGTTAGTACCTATTTCGCAAAAGATAAAAGGTTGGTTGGGAAGTAAGTAATGCGTATCACCTAATTAGTCTATCAATATCATCTGTGTCGCCTGTATTTAATTTCATTTATCTCCTTTTCCATTACAGACTCTTCAAATCAATTTAAAGTTAATTGAATAGCGATGTTCCCTGATTAATAGATTAAAATGGATATCAGCTTTGTATGCAAATATTGTATAATTCTTTATTTAAGCTTCTATTTTATTATTTTTCTTTTCTACAAAATATTTTTACTGTATGTATCTTTCTTCATTTAAATAATTAATGACGTACGTCAGCACTTAAATAACGGACAAAATTTTTCAAACATGCAGCTACTCCATCATACGAAACGTTTTCCCAAGGGTTGCGTTGGTTTTAGCATTTGACACATTAATTCTTTAATATTATTATGATCTCGCATGAGATTATTCTAAATGGCATGGATATATGAACGACTACCTTTCTTTCTAATTTTTTATTACCCTTTATAATACTATTAAGTGTTCTTAATGTACATTAAACTTGCTACATTATTTTCGAGTTGAAATTTCATTGATGTGCACCCTAGCGGCGAAATATTCAAGTGATATCTACTGCAGTAGTTATATGATGACACCCTAGAGTGCACAATGTTATGCAGTTATACAATTTTCTGGAAGCAAAATTCCCATTAGTTAATGCGTTTTATTTTAGGTGTTCTTTATTCATTGCACTGCTTTACATAATTATAAGACCCTTAAAAGTTTTTTTTAATGTTATGAAATTAGGTAACGTTTATTTCTAATACTATTATAATCATCTATCATTTGTATTCTGCTTTTGCACGAATTTCATAAATGCTTCGTCGAAGATGAACAAATAAAATATTGCTTTTCAACTAAAAATTTAAAACTAACAGTTTTGTTAATTAATTGTTTTATTCCAAAGATGAGAATTAAATATTTAAAAAAAGGTTTAAATAAAGCTTTTATGAAATGATGTCTAAGAAGCAAAAAATAATTTGTTTGGCAACTTAGATACACTATTACAATCATGTTGTAAAGGGCAAATACAATGATGAAAAATTCAGTATTAGCGGCGTTAACACGTTAACTGCCACGAGCAGCAAGTGCACATCTCAGGCCGCCGCGAGGTGCACACTTGCATCTCATATTATTTCATATTCTAAGGCTACGCGGTTCAACGGCGCTTCACACAAGCCGTGTTTTTATATAGTTTTTTATTTTCTTAGTGGCCTGGTAAACCCATTCGTATGTTTAGCCCAAGTAATTGAAATTCTGGATTCAGGCAAAATGTACCTTGAAAAAAAAGTATAACATTTTTAAGGAGCAACTACGTTTGTTTATTTTATTGAATACATTGTAAACAAGTATTTATAGGGTATTGGTAAAAATACAAAAATGTATTTTTGTTCCAATAATACCTTAGAAAATGAACTATACCGAGTGTCTCACGGTCACCGTCCATTAGAATATCTCAGGAAGTAATGCGCTTTGATGTTTGAAAATTTGCACAATGGTGTTTTCGGATACACTTTCTTCAGATGAAATAACGGCGACCTTGTGCGACTTCCGGTTATACCGGAAGTAAATGTTAACTTTCTTATTTTAAATATAACACCCTGTATATTATTACATTTTTGGATTCTACGGAAAATTCTAGACATTTTTGTTTAATGTTCTGTACCTAACTCTTTTACCGTGTTTGACATATTTAAATTTTTATGTCAAAAATGACGTTTGCAGGTTCTAAAATAATTATCGATTTTTTCTATAGGAAGCCTTTATTATTTAATTGGGGTTGGATTTCTTATTGAAGAGGACATCATTTAATAGATGTTTTATAATATTTTGATAACTATTTATACAGGGTGGTCAAAAACTCAGACCGAAAATAAAATCGAAGAAACTAGCAAAAGTTCATTTTTTCAAATGGAAACCCCCTATTTTTATAATTTTATCTTATTTAGCATTAAAAATAAGGGTAATTTTGTGTAAGGTTGTCTATTCCGAAAATTTGTAGTTTTCGAAATATTGCCAATTAAATATTTTAATTTGGCGATTGTGCTACGGATTTTATGTTTATTCTTAGTTGATTATGACGGCGTTGAAAAACAATCAGACGCTAAACAGATGTATGTAGCTGTCAGTTACCATTTGAAAATTATTAATGATCAACGTATTGATTAGTTTATGTGCGAATAAAACTATTCAAAAATGGAAAATAATACGTATTCAAATGCCGACATATAAAATTAATTCTTTATTCATGGGAAGTGCAACAGTATTATAAGTCGAACGTGCAGAGTTTTCAAGGAAAGATTTTCGCATTTGACACCAATGAACAGAAGAAAATTTAGAAACATTATGATGAATCATCTCAATTGCGGAACAATTAATGCAGAAAGAATTTTACCCAGGCACATTTAATTTTATAAGATAATAAACACAAACAATAATTAAAATAGTTACAGAAACTAATCTTAAACTGTTCAATGTGACCTCTATTGACTCGTAAACACTTTTTTTTAATATTACTCATAACAGCTTCTGTAGTAGCGCTTGCTATTTCAGCTGGTTCAAGTTGGTCGAAAGTTCTTCTTATTCGAGCTACTACTTCTTCAATTCAATCGATGGGTGTGTAGAGTATATCCTTTCCTTTACAATTCCCCAAAGATTAAAATCTGGGGGCGTCAGGTCTGGGCACATTGGTGCCCAATTCCACGGTCCTAATCGTTTAATCCATCTATCATGTAACTTATGGTCTATCACATTTCAACAATGTGGCGGGGCGCCGTCTAGTTGATATCAACAATCTCTTATTTTATCCAAAGGCAGATTATCAACAATGTCAGTAACAACTGTTTGTCAAATGACTAAGTATTTTCGGTATTCAACGTTACTTCATAAATATGATAAAAATTCCTTCCTTTGTGAATTTTGATTCGTTTGTCCATATCATTTTGGGAAAAATGACGGAACTTCATGTGTTCGTACCAACATAATTTCACAGAATTCATTACGTTGTGGTGAGTCCCCGGGATGAAGAGCTTGAAGAAGGTTGAATTTATATGGGCTAAAATTCTTTGAATAGATGGCCGTGAAACTCCTAAATCGTGTTCTGCTGCACGAATAGAGTATTCGGGATGAACATCAAAATATGCCAACACATTGATTATGTTATATTTGCTTGACGTTATTGGCCTGGGTAAAATTCTTTCTGCATTAATTGTTCTATAATTGAGATGACTCTTCATAACGTTTCTTTTTCTTTTCTTCTGTTCACTGGTGTCAAATGCGGAAATCTTTCATTGAAAACTCTGCCCGTGCGACTTATAATCCTGCTGCACTCACCATGAATAAAGAATAAATTTAATATGTTGGCATTTCAGTACGTATTATTTTTCATTTTTGAACAACTTTATTCGTGCGTAAAGTAATCAAAACGTTGATCATTAATAATTTTCAAATGGTAACTGACAGCTACCATACAATTCTTTAGCAGTCGATTATTTCCAAATAACGCCGTCATAGCTAACTAAGAATAACTGAACTTAAAATACGTAGCAAAACCGCTAAATAAAAATATTAAATTGGGAATATTTCGAAAACTACAAATTTTCGGAATAGACAACCTTATACAAACTTACCCTCATTTTTAATGCTAAATACGTAGTTATCAAAATATTATATCACATTTATTAAAGCGTGTCCTCTTCAACAAGGAATCCGACCCCAATTAAATAATAAAGGCTTGCTTATAGGAAAAATCGATTAATTATTTTAGAACCTGCAAACGTCACTTTTGACACAAAAATCTGAATATGTCAAAAACGCTGAGAATTAGGTATAGGACATTAAACACAAAATATGTCTAGAATTTTACGTAGAATCCAAAAATGTAATAATATACAGGGTGTTATATTTAAAGTAAGAAAGTTTACTTCCGCTATAACCGGAAGTCGCACAAGGTCGCCGTTCTTTCATCTGAAGGGAGCGTATCCGAAAACTTCATTGTGAAAATTTTCAAATATCAAATCGCATTACTTTCTGAGATATTCTAATGGACGTTGATCATGAGACACCGTGTATATAACATAGCAGAGACGTTGCAACTATATTTTGCATACATGAACATCGCAAAAACATATACAATAGAATTTATCGCAATGAACACATTTGTAGCGTGAGAATTTTGTTTTCGTCTGTGCAAAATTTCTGTTGTGTTCTTCAGAATTTTTGGCATAGCAACTGGAACATCTTCTTCGCGCTGGGGTTTGCACTTCTTCCAAATGGTGACTCGCATATAGCAGCTCCCGTCGAACTGAAGATGGCCATTCTTGTGTAGGAATTTTGGAAAGTTGACAACTTGATTCTTCCTTCAAGGGTGTGATGGACATTTTCTTATTTGTGATTTTCTTATGAAGTATACAAGCATTTACAATCTCTCATCCCAAAAGAAGCTCAATCGCTACTTTTCGATATCACTTCACTGATTTGCGTAATGGTGTCGATTATGCGTTTATTTGGTCAGATATACCTATAAATCCTTTACACTTATTATCATTGACGATTGAAGATGGTGTTTGAACTACCCCTCCTCCCTGGTTGACGTGTACCATTTCAGCAGTATATTTTGTACTCAACATGAGGACGTCACGCTTGTCCTTTCACTTTGTCACTATCACACCCGTCTTCCGTTCCAACAATCTCTCCTTTTTTTAATTTAGCACCAGTCACTTCTTTCAGATTCTGTTTTCTATTTTGCCTCAATGTTGCAACTAAATTTGTATTTCTATCTAACAAACTATGCGCTTAAGTCACACTCGTATAATAGTTATCTGTATATATAGTACGCCCTACACCTAATAAATTCTCGGCTAAACGGAACACAACAGAATCTGGAACCGATTTATTTTCGACCTTGTCATTTCCGCAATATATTTAAAGGTTATAACTATAACCTCCAAAGTTTGTGTAATTTTACCCCGAACTTATATCTCTTATTTTTTATATAGTTTCTGAACGTCAATCGTCCCCTAAACGGTACTAAAGTTTCGTCTATACAGATTTATTCCTCTGCCACTATTACTTTTTGAAAATTTGGTATCAGCTTCTGCAAAAGGGGCGATAATTTATACATTCTAGTTTGATCTTCACGGCTCTCATTTTCACCAAAATGTATATGCGCAAGCAATAACTCGAAACATTTACGCGACATTTTTGGACCAATACAAACAAAGCTTTGGTAATTTTTGTTAAACCCATCCACATAAGCAGGGCCAAGAATGTCTTTATTTATTGTGCATTAGTATCTCCCACTTTGAAATTCTTGCTTTTGGACGGGTATCACCTGCATTCAACTTCTGACGTACATATCGATAGGTATCCACCATAATCAACTCAATAATATCATCGTGCACAAATAGTTGAACAAAATCAAGAGGTTTTTTTGTCATACATTTCAAAAAACTCCCACTTTTATACCTGAGTTTGGCAAACTAAACGTAATATTTTTTAAACATTGGCCATCTTCATTTCTCCAAATCAAAGGTAAATTATTGTCATCTACAGGGTCATCCTCATTTGAAGACGATGAACTCTCGTCTTCTGGCAGTTGGTACTGAGAAATTACATTTTCAGTGGTATCTTCTATACTTCTTGGATTGACCTCACGTGACGTTAAAGGTAACGTTGAAGGTGTCGGTGCAGGTAAATGCTGTATTACTTTAGGCCATTTGCGTTCAGGAAGATTCCCACTTGAAGAATCACTGGTTTGTTCACCACTACTTAGTTCAAAGTCTTTATTGCGTACACTATCATCACTGACAAACATTCTGCCACAAATCTCTGCAATTGCTCCTGGTCCTTCTCATACTACATGATAAAACAACAAAACACACATTTTCTACTTTATTTGGCGATAACTAATTATATAATGCCCCGCACGCGGCTCGTATTCTGTTTATAACGTGCAAAATATACGAGTTACGACAGGAATATTCTCGATTTATTGAGAAGCACGTATGCATCACAGTGGCCACTTAAAGAAAAATCTCCATCAGGGTCACGAGATGTATACGTTCTTCTCATTTTAAAATACAGAAAAAAAATTCGAAAATATAAAATCAACTCCCAAATATCAAGAAAAACCGTTTAAAATGCGTAACCAAGTGTTTTAAAATTTTTAACAGGATTTACTTTTTTCAGTTTACAGTAGGTAAGATTGGAGACTTTTGGAAGACACCACATTTCCAAGGTTCCACATTTCCAAAGTTATCACAATCTCAAGGTCCCACCTGCCCAAGGTTACGCAAGAAGTAGGTCATGTTGACATAGAACTTTCCCAAGGTCGCACATTTCTAAAAATACCACACTGTAAGGTGTAAAAAATACGAAGGTCACTAACACTCAATACATTCTCATGGCTATTTGTGCACCCTACCTACTCATATAGACATCTCATTTTGTACACTTCTCTGATACCACACACACAAGTTAAAAAAAGATAAATGATATGCTAATATATTTATTTGTTGTATGTACAAATGTAATCAGTGTATTATTCAGATATATGACTTTCTCTAGGAATAAAACTTTTTGATTTAGGACAAATGCAAAAGGTCCTTTCCAATTCTGTATCATTACACCTGCGAGGAGGTGGTGCAAGTAAGATATGGAAATGAACCCTGCTGCGATGTAGGTTAGTGAACTCCAGACCATGTTGGATACATAAGTAAACGTTTATGGAAACAATTGTAGTACTGAGGATAATAAAAGTTTGGTGTCACGTCGCACATCTTCTCACCGTGGAACACAGTAAGATACTAACAGGAAATAATTTATTATATTCAATATATACATTATAAAAAAACTAATTGTCCAAATAATACACTTCTCCGCAGAGTGTGCATGAATCATCTTCATATACCTCGCGCAGCACTGTTAGGGGCGCTCTACACGGTGAGCACCAGTATTCTTGGTGTGACATGTGGTAAATTGCGACCCATCTATTCATATGTGCATGATGGTCAATAACTCGGTATTCACTTGGTTGCAATGCTTTGTAGCAGTCATAGCATAAATGGCCAGCAAGATGATAACGAGCATGAAGAGCAAATGTGTGTGACTAATATCCCAAATTACCCATGAAGGCATGATTGTGGAAGTAGCGAATTCTTTTATCTAGGTTGGCAAACCATTCAGTATTCCAATACACATCTTCATATGTATTCTTTAATGCTTCTAATGTCGTAGAAAGCAGTAGCCCTTTTTTTCAAATTGCACCCAGTTGGGAATTAGTTCACATGCTCGCCGCACACTTAGATTAAAAAGTGATAATGGTTAGCACTCCCTATCATCCCAATTGTTCTGTACTGGGCTAGCAGACATACTGACACTGGTGGAAATAACACGATACTATATGTGTATTTATCCCTACTTTTAAAGAAAGGAAAGACCTTGTGAAAACACACACACACATATGATATATATATATATATATATATATATATATATATATATAGTTAACCTTAAAGAAAGACATGGTTGATATCGGCATTGTTGTAATCTTGGAAAAGTGGTAAACGTAATAATGGAGGACATTGCAATAGAGTGAACCTGGATAATGGGAGACCTTGAAAATGTGGGGGGGAGGGGGGGGGAAAGGTGAAGGAGACATCCTTGAAGTGATTGGTGAGATCCCGCCAACCTTGCAGAAACGGCGTGAATAAAGGCCTTGACACAGTAGGATTGCTGAAGTAGGTAACCTTGACGGTATAAATAGGGGGAAATTAGGATATAAATGCAGAGGCAGTACATGTGAAATCAGTATTGTATGTAATGGAGAACATATTACGTCAAGCGGTAGAAATGGCGAAGATTGTGAGTGTTATGAATTCAAGTGGATGTCGTGATATTTTAATTAACAATGTGCAGTATTTTTTAAATAAAAGTAAATCGAAGTATATTAGTGTCGATCTGTCACCCCAATTCAATTTTGAACCAGTCGTAAAACTTGGTGGATCTAATAGCCATGGAGTGGTGTTTCATAAGCAGGAATGGCACATACTTATGGACAATCAAGGGATAATTACAAATTATTTCTACACACCTGAAGTAACGTGACTACCTACTAAGATGGGTTCGAAAACGATATCGTATGAAACTATTAACAAGACGAAAATTATACGCATGGGAGTCTATAGAACAGTTAGGGAGACTTCTAAAGATGGTCAGTTACCGATTGGATTTAGTACCTACTATGGAATTTCCTGCATTTTATAATAAAATAATACATGCGGCAGCGGAAATGCCTGATATTCACATACACAGGTTAATAGTTCCATTACAAGATATACTTGATCTCTATGTAGCATGTGTTATGGAAATTGTAGAATTTGCCAAGGAGAAAATTGATATTGACGTAGAAGTTGCGAAAGCCGTTAAGTAATAAGTGGGGATAACGACCAAAGCGAGAATAGGGATAATAATAAAGTTTAGTTAATATGTGGATGTGTTATAGTGCAGAGTCGTTGCCTAAGGCCGTGGATTGTGTTAGTGCAGTGCAAAGACTAATATGCCAATTTTAATCACTAGAAATTGATGCTGAACATGAAAAAGTTAATGGGCGGGGTACGTTTAGTGATGACTATTTAGATAATCTAGTTTATAAGTATGGTAGTGGAGTACGTCTGTGTGAGAAGTATTTTATATCGCATGACGATGGTATAGAGTGCATTTGTTGTATTAAGCGGTTAATAGAAGACCTTAGAGAAATATCTCTGGAACAATTTGTACATGAACTAGAATGCCATATATCGAATTATATTTCAACAGATGACAACACGACAAGTGAAGGAGGTCTGCATTAATGAGCTCAACAACGTAGTTCACGATGTAGTAGAATGGGAGCGAAAAGGAGAATGGGAGCAGTTAGCTCTGTAGGCTTTAGGAAGAGAATAGAAGAGTATAGTCAAATACTTTTAGCTCTCCTAGAAAAGCAACATCGTGATTACGTATTTATGAAACGCTTTAGTAGTGTATAGTATTGTACGTATTAATAATAAATAAAAAAAAAGTTACTTATTACATCATAATATTACAATATATAAAAGGAATCGTACAGAGCGTATTATATAATGCCTTTGTTAGAAATCCATGAATTGTGAGAAGTATCAAACCCTAACCATTTAACGAGAGACATATCTCCTCGACGTCGTATTACACGTTTAACTAGGTGAATGTCAGGATGTTTAACACTTTGAAGTTCTGGCTCACAGAAACGTCACTGCATCTCTTCATCTCGACTATCACGTAATGTGCATGCAATTGGACTGGAATCTTTCACTGCTGATATTCGAAAGACTTCGAACTCCAATTAGGTGTGTAACGCTTAGAGAATATGCTTCTGTATTTACTAATACGTACATAATCCCCCACTTTAAATTTAGGTGTCTTACGGTCAAGAACTTTATGACATTTTAAATGTTTCAAAATAGAGGCAGCATTATTTTCCGTTACTTCTATAGGTTCGTATCCGGTGGTTCTATGCTTTCTTGAATTATAATCCACAACAATTTGAGGTAATATTGATAACCATTTATAGGAATTCAAGTTGGAATAACTACTGTAATGATTAATATTAAATTTTTTCATAACTTTTTAAATTCAGCATTATAGAACTCCGTTCCCATGTCGGTTTGTAAATGTGTAGAGACAAAAGTTTATTCATTACATCTGCGACTAGTTTACCATTCTTGCGTTTGATGGGAAAAGCCCAGACATATTTATGGAAAGCATTTATTATCACTAAAATGTATCGAAGTCCTTTATTTACCCTAGCGTAACGTATCATTTCACTACATCAGCTTGAAAGAGATCATTTAAATCTTTTAGTACTACACAACGCCGCGGAAAATTTCTCCTTACTGGTTTGTGCAGTTCGTCAACAATATCAGCTTTACTCATTTTATCGATTTCGCTTTTAGTAGAATTTCTATGATCAATGGTTGTTCTTGCGTAAATTTGACACCGTCTGGTATTATAGGTTGAATCACACCTTCCTTACGTATAGACTAATTAGAAACATCGGTGTCGTATACAGTAGATCATCCACTTGAAGAGGAAGAACTTGAGCTGACCATATACAATGCGCTATTGTACACTCTGTATAAGGAAACAAATATTTGCCATCTGTACCGAATGGAATATCTACTGTCTTCTTATGCAATAAACCTTGTAAGGTAAAATAAGTTTCGTAATATACATCACCTTGTTTCGTAGCACCACTATGATGGTAAGTAATATGTTTACCAAATTTATCTATTGTCATTTGATGATGAAGGTGTCCCCAAATTTATCTATTCACATCAGTGCTGGATATGTAGTAGTATCTATAGTGATGGTCGTTGTAACAATGAAATGAAATTAATATAGTGATAGGTTTATAACCAGAGATCCTACTTTATTACTTTCGCTTTACGTAATTCGTCAAGTATATATATTATTTCGTTATGATTGCTAGTATTTCCTGCCGACATTGATCCCAATAACTCCCGTAACCAATCCACTAATTTATTCGGATCATTCCAAGGTACAAACTCAATCGCTTTGTTATTATATCGTAATAGTTGCATTCCACCCCCTCTTTTGGAGATAGAAGTTGTGCGAGATCTTGTGGCAGGAAGTGCTATAGCTGATGTAGCGGGTCGTTTTTTAGGGTGAAGTAATGGTTTAATGATCACAATGTATTTGCTACTATTGGTTCCTTGGATTGGGTCATCTCGGTTATAATTACGTCGAGCAGCATTTGTGCGGCGCAAAATGTCATTTTATTGCTGCAGATCACCTTTTTTGTATCTCGTAGGAGCTTTTTTAAATAGTAGCTCCTATAATCCCGGAGTTCCATCATAGTCTAATGATGATCCATCAGGAAGAGCGATACGAAAATTCTCTCCAACAAAGTCTAGTTCAGCATCACAAATAGAAAATTTCTCTTTTTCGGGAAGAAAGTGTACACCGTGTGTTAAATCATACTCGTCTTCGGGATCTCTAAATATACCTTCCACATAATATTTCGATAATCCTCGATAATAAGGAGGAATCTCCGTCTCGTCATCATGTGTGGTATCAGCAATCACAGTTTCCTCCAAAACTTGTGGAATGGCGTCAGGAACAAGAATGCCATCCGAGTTCCAGATATTTTAGGCGTATGATGTAAAAATACTTCCTTTTCATGTGCAACAGGCTCAATTTTTCTTGCTTAGTAATCAATTGTTTCAATGGTTGTGTTATAGGTTTAAAGTGCGCCTTCATTGCACGCTCTGTAAGTACAGTATCTTCCTTTAAACTAGCATATTTTCGTTGCACACTCTTGCGAGCGCGCAAAATGTCTTGTAGTAAGCGCTCCTCCCTACTGCTTGTTTACATATCAAGTGTAGTATTTATAATGCAATGTAACAGTCAAATCCCTTACAGAAACGACCTGCATTAACATCACTCCCTTTATCATTCACAAGAAATCCAAATTTGTCACGCCAGCAACAGAAACACAAGTCCTTAAATCTATCAAATGTCATATCTACATTAACGTGATCATCATACACATGCTTAAGATTGGTACTATCTTGTTGAAACAGAACTAGTAGATTCGCATTATCACGTATAAGCTGAGAAGAAGAGAAGAATACGTTTGGCACAGATAGAAACACTCATTGTTTTGGTGTCTGCCAAAACAGAAATGATCCCATATTTCATTCTGTTTATGGCATGCTACATCATCAAAAATCATTATTGAATTTTTACGTGAATTACTAGGGGATATAACGTCACTATTATCACTGTATTCGAAATACCCGACATTTTTTAAAGGTGCAAGTAAATTTCGTATGTACTGGTATTTGGGTTGATGTAAAGATTTGCAGTATACATAAACATTTTCAAAACATAAACCATTTGGATGTTCTAATAAGGTAATCATAACATTTGTTTTTCCGAAACCTGATGGACCGACGATTATACCTCGTTTACAACCTCCTTTTAGTAGACCACTATGTTTTGAGTAGTGATTATTGTTAAAAGTGATGTCATAATTTTTTATAGGTAATACAGTATCTTGTGGAATGAAACGGATGTCACCCATTGTAGTACTGAACTGTAACTTATATGGTGGTAATCACAACGTAGGAAGCGTTCTCACAGAAACAGACCATTTTCATTCAATAAAGTTGTGCTTCTAGCGCGACGTCGTGTTGGTGGTAAACTTCGGTCATCGTTAAAATCTACGGTACTACAAGCCTTAAACTTTTAAAACTTGACACTCAAGAGAAGAATATTACCAATACCAAAACGTGGGGGATTAATACCTCTTGTTCCCCTATTTGCAACATTAGGAACTTTAGGTTCTTTGGGTGGAGGTGCAGCTACAGTTGCAAAAGCGGCCAGTGACGCAAAAACTGCGTCAAAATGTTAGAAGAAACCAAACGACACAATTAAGCAATGGAAGCAGCTACTTTAGGAAAAGGCTTATATATAAAACCATATAAGCAAGGTTTAGGCCTATATCTACAACCGTATTCAAAAAACTCCCACTGAAGCTACCACGTCACGCCTTAAGCAACGTTGAGCTATCAAAATTTGTTGAGAAATTAAAAATCCCCTATTTTAGAGGGATATACATGCGAGATAAACTACCTACACTAATCAATACGTATGAATGTGGTATTGTGAATCTGGATGATCAAAATAACAGGGGAACACATTGGACGGCTTACATCAAGCGTAATGGGCATATTACATATTTTGATAGCATAGTACATATTAAACCACCATTAGAATTAATTCACTTTCGAACTAATTTCGGTTGTGCATCCTCCTTTCGGCGTCTCGAAATCGAACAAAGTTTTATCAAGTTCGATAAATAAGAATTGCGCTGATTTTGATCAGCAAGATCGTTCAAAACCACAAGTATCTCTTGTTTTTCTGCATCGGAAATCTTTTTAATGCATTCTCTTGCACATTTACAATCTTGTGCTCTTGCTGGTACAAACTTTCCCATAGAAATAGAGTATTAGAATTTTTTGTTTTTTATACGTTTTTTCTCCATCTAGTCGGGTTTCTTATTCTTTTTCGACCACGTTTTTTCACATTTCCTTCATTAAAGTGCACTGACAAAATAGCACTCCAGGCTGGATGTGACGTGACTTGCAGGACAACGGTAATGACCGGCTCACGACTGTAGTCGGGGGATATAGTGGAGGGTAGTTAACCAAGTATAAAATGGAAACAAATAAATGGTGTAAGAGTTCTTGTCTTACCGCCGATTAGACGAGTAGATCCATTTTCGCCGGACTCCTAACTCTAAGTCTTATCCAGCGGGGTGTGAGGCTGCACCTCGGTGGGAGTCCACCTTCCACAAACAAAGAAACATTTGTAATACTTTAATTGTACTTTCCAATTCACGTCCTAACCTACCATAGTAAAACATGGTAAATCCACACATCCCAGTCCCCTTTCCCTTACTATAGACCGAACAACGACCGTGACATACGCTGTTGTAGCCTAGCTACCGGTAGCACCTACACGGACTACGATGACAAGAACGACCACCAGGACGGCACCCTCACCCTGGAACTCGACCTTGTCCATATCCTCTTCATCTTCCTCATCCACATCCTCGACCTTCGCCGTTACCTAATCCAAATCCCGATATTGCTTACGCCATATTCATAAAACATTTGCTTCCCAGAAGCAACTGTACACCATCCTGCGCCCTCTCCAACTTCCGCGGGTGAATCTTAAAATGCTACCACAACCACGTCGTCCCGATCGAAACCTCCCAACCCATCCCGACCACTGAAGTGGAGAAATCCATACAATCCACCTTTCAAACCGCAACCGTTACCCTATCCCCACTGTCCGGTCTAACCCACACTCGACCCGTACCCAAACCCGGCTCCTTGTCATGCGTCATCCCCAGAAGAGATTATACAGGCCATCGACTTCTCACATGTAACGAAGGTCATCCGCATAATCTCTAGAGCTACCAACTGTTCCACAACCTTCGTTCGCATTCTTACCAATTCTAAATAATCCTTTTGCATAACGGAGTCTGTATGTTCGGCAGACGCTAACAATGCGAGCCTCCATACACTCCCAATCCCGTACCCAAGTATTGCTCCATCTGCATCCAGGTGGGTCACCTAGCAGTAGAGTGTCCTACCCGATCCCTGAAGTGCCCCTCCTGTGGGCAAAAAGCCCAAGCCTGCCCTTTCATGTCGTCGCCAAAGTGTAACAACTGCGGTTGCTCCCACCCTACTTATAGTTTCGACTGTGAGAAACGGCGGGAGGTCACGTCCTCTCCTACCAAGGTAGCCCCCCTATCCAAGATGGAAACAGCTTCCACCACCTCCTCAGGTCCTGAGCCACGTGCACTTTCTCAGGATCAACACCTTCCTGCGAGCCCTAACGTTTACTCTGTTCACTATCTTATCCTATAGACGTGTGCTTATTACGAAGAGAATGGACTACGTAGCGAAGAAGTCCTTAGGCAGGCGATTGTACTGCGCTTAGAGCGGTGTAAAGGTCGGTTTTAGCACTCCTTACTACTGACGGAGTAAACTCCTATCCTCACTCCCTAACTTCCCATCCTTCATTCCCGCAGCAATGGATCTGATAATAGGGACAGTTAACGCGGGTGGCGTTCGACGAAAGCGCCACCTCATCAAAACTTACTAGACACTGACTACATACAAATATTAGCCATAACAGAGACAAAGCTAACCAAATACAACACGTACCTGCGCAATAACCCCGACAGAGACAAGCGAGGTACTGGACTCCTGCTACACTCCCGATACACATCCGATCCCTACACCCTACATCTTTACCTTCAACACCTCGAATGTGCTACGGTGCACATTCTTTCATCTCCTATAACAGATTTCTGCTATTATAACCCTCCCGGACACAACACCCTGTCCTCTCAATTACTACACTATATATCCAACGTTCCCAATGCAGTACTACTAAGAGACCTTAATGCCAGGCAATTCGCAAACACGACAGAAAACCCGAACGGGCAAATATTAACTGAGAAACTACTCTGCCTGCCATCTCGGCGCAACCATAACATCAAACCACCTCCCTCTACTAGTTAGAACATCCCTAGGTCCAACACAAATCATTGTAACAAGTAGAAATTTTCATAATGCCGATTGGAATGCGTTCCAAGAACACATCTCCCATAACCTCCCAGATCTACCCATAAACACCATAGACGGCATAGACAGAGCCGTACAAGAATTAACCTAATTCATCTCCGGCGCAGCCAATTCAGCAATCCCCACACAAGTAAGTAATACCAACAAATACACCCAGGAAAATCGGATTAAAGAAACAGCCAAACTAGATTACTGTGAAGGCCCTAAATTTTGGCACAAATTTAAGGTCCTAACAATACAAAAAAAAAACAAACAACAACGCGACCTAATCAACCCTCGAGATAACCTCACAGTTTTAGACCAGGAGAAACCGGGCCTGTTCGGTCTTCACCTGCAAACCGTTCTCACTACCCACGACGATCCATCGTTTGACAACGATTTCAAAACTCAGCTCGAGCAAAACCTTGAGGCGTTCCAAAATCAAAGCCATCTACCGCAGGAACCATCCAGTAACGACCCCTTCCTTAGCCCAATTTCATCCAATCGAATATTACAAACTTTTAGACAAGGGAGAAATTACGCTCCAGGACAAGACGGACTTAACTGTCTAACACTCAAAAACTTACCAAAAAACGCCATTAGACAGTTAGCCCAAATATACAACAGGTGCCTTGCCCTATCCTATTTCCTGACGGAATGGAAGTCCGCTTCAACCTAGATATGATCCTTCCCACATTCATCCTTCAGACCGATCTCCCTTTAATTTGTATGAGAAAATATTAAGATACCATCTTGTCACAAAGGCTAAGCTCAAAGCTAACGACATCATACATCTGACAAAGTATGGCGCACAGGACTAATACACAAACTACGACAGTTGGGCTTCCCGACCGCATTCGTCCAACTCCTTCTCTCATATCTGACAGGCAGATGTGAAGGTACGAGTAGGTACCTCTACTTCTCCGACATTTCATCCGACCGCCGGCGTTCCGCAAGGATCGTCACTGGCAACTATTTTATACACTATCTACGCCTGCGACATTTCCCATCACGTTCTCCCGAACCCTACACTGGCAACCCGACGCTAGCAGCGCTCTCACTATTGAATATGCTACGAGGAAACGTTAGAGGTTGTCACCCCACAACTCTACGACTTACGACTTACATCCGACCATTACTCGACTACGGCGCTCCATTGTAGACAACCCTTGAAACCAACCAACTCCAATCCCTCGCCTCCTACCAAAGGACGGTACTACGCACCATACGAAAAACTACACCATAGATATCCTAACTAATTAACCATACAATATACCAACATTCAACCAGTAACCGACAGACTAATAACACTACAGACCAAATACACAAATTTCAGGGTAAACGATGATACGATCCCTACTAAACAAATATTACAAATCCTCTCTCCAATAAACCGCGACTACAACGGAAACTCAAAACCAAATTTAAACATCTCCCAGAACTCCTACTACAACGAGTAGACAACACTCCTTACATCCACCAATCCTCAAAGAATAAAGGGCAACGACCACCGCAACGAATACGGACAACTCTACCCATCCTATGATATAACCCGTTACACACTAATCTTAAACATGTAAAATATACAATTTTTTTTTTTCCCCACAAAACAAAAACATTAAAATTGTTACCACATACATAAATAAAACACAGCACAAACACATAAAACCCAGGGCTGAAGAGGGAGAAGATCCCTAAACTGCCCGAAGATCTTAAACATTTTGAACATTTCTCGTAGTTTTTCGTTTTTTTTGTTTGTATTATTTGTACATAATAAAACAAAGTATATTGATACTTCGACTTATTATGTTAGGTGCTTCTTATGTTCTCATTATTAATTTACATCACGTGGACGGTTTAAGTTTTACAGATGTTCTCGTATCTTTGCTTAGGTGCACTAGAATCACACTCGGAAGGTGAGTAGTGTCTTCTCAAGATAATAATCTATATGTTGACGACCTATTACCGTGCCGCGGGCACAGTGTATCAGACACTGAATTATTAAATTGTGAAACTGTAAATAGGGCAAATTCAAATTCCTCATGGATTTTTTAATTATTTTTATTTCCGTTATAATAGAAAACGGGTCTTACTTTTATGTTTATTACGATATAAATTTTGTTTAGTATAATTGGTCTTGACTAATGAATGCTACGTCATTATTTCGCGCTTTAGGATTAGAAGCATTTTGTAATCTGTCCTTTCGTTTAGCAATCTCGTCCTTCTCTGAATGCTTCATAAACCCTTTCAGGTCATCCCTAGCAATAATGGACTTCTTGAAGAAGTTTTATTATCCACGCATTTTACGTCGGTATAATTTAGTACGCAAATTTCAACATTGCTAAGTTAAGCTTAATGACCGTTCCACTCTTTTTTTGTTGTTATTTAATTATCCACCTTTTTGTTCCTTTTTTATTAAAATACATATGTAAAACATACTTTATCATTAATATGATATATGAGATGGGAGGTTTAGACCTCAGATATTATTTGAAAAATGAACTTTTTTTTTGTTAGTGTGTTTCGTTATTAAAATTTGATGTGACACATGCTAATTATCTACGTTAAATTGTACGTAATATAGTATCTTTTGAAATATGGTTACTATTACTTTCTATTTTTTGTCAACATTTATATTGTCTATTTAAAAGATTTCATTCGTATTTCTCTCACTTCCAGTTAAATGTTTTAACACAATTTGTTTTTTTAGTTAATGCATGTAGTGGAAGTTTTACGTTAATAATTCTGGGATGGAATAGTCTCGTAAATATTAGAAAAACCATTTCAAGTAAGAAATGAGAAAATAATAGGAATGAGTAAAATAAATAAAGCAGTGGTGGGTTTAATGAAACTGGTAGGAATTTGAGTTTAAATGAAAATGTAGATTTGGCGAAGGAATTCGAGTGAATGAACCACCCGCGGTGTACCAGGCGATAAAATCATTGCTAGGGGACCACCAAGAACATAACTTGTCTCTTCTAATTACACTCGAGATATTTCATGAATATGTTTGATTATAAAAGGCAGGAAGGACTAAAAGTCCAGAAATTAAGAGCACAATTTTGTCTAAAATGAGAGCATCTACTCGTAATTCAAAAATATGCAGGTATATATAATTTTGAGAAATTAATTTACAACTTCATTAAACAGAACATAAAAATTCCAAATACAACAAGAAATACCGAATCTCTAGAATTTCTTTGTACATTGGTTTTCGCATTGAATTCGGGCGATTTTCCATTATCTTATTTAAATCGAGCGCTTTCAGTGTCTGTGTTCTCCTCTATTCTTGATATCGTCATTCAAGTCTAAACGTACCAGAGTGGACAGTAGCTTCGTTGATCCTTGAAGTCTTTGAATCCTGTTTAGAACAATTTCTGCAACATAGGATAAGAATACGGAAGCTTCTATAATCGATTTAGAAATAACACTTCGAAATTTCGGAAAGGAAAAGCTCTTATAATAAATTCTTCTTTTAAGAAAGAAAAATATTTCTCTTTGAGTAGGCATTGATTGATAAGTTACAAAGACGATTCGAGCAGGGGGTCACAATGGACTACCAACCTTTGACCTATGTCGGCTTTGGTATGCAAATTGCAGCTTTGATATATTTCTAACTTCCCTTTGATATGCATTACTGTACATACACACCTACATTTGTTGAATACCGAATATAACATTAATATACGAAATTTATCAGATCTAAGAAGATTATTTTTTAAGTGCAAGTGATATGTTTTATCATAGACTATTTTTTGCATGCAAGACAAGTTCTAGGACTGGTAGGTTTCCCAATAAATATAAATTGTGCTTTATCAGTTATCCATCTACCTCTTTATATCATTTTAATTCACGTTGTCTTAGTTATTTAAGAAAAAATCTAACTATACATAAGTTATTTTAACAATCTTAATTACAGATAGAATGTAATCTAGTTGAATCTAAGCTCAATAATGACAAAATCATAACAGTTTTCAATTTGTGAATTATTCAAACTTTTTAATAATTCAAAAATTAAAAACTGTTATGACTTTGTCATTATTGAACTTAGATTCAACTAGATTATATACTCTTTAATTTATGTTAACTACCTGTTTAAAAAGCAATAATTCTATATTCCAGTCTTGTGGGTCTGTACGAAACTTGGAAAATTCAAGCTTACAGACACCTTGCCACAAAAGTGACTGGTTACATAAATAAATAAATATATATATATATATATATATATATATATATATATATATATATATATATATGTTTCTATTTAGATTTCCACAAGTATTCATGTTTAAATAAGACAATTTTTCTTAAAACTTGTGTAAATAAACGTAAAATTAATTCAACGTTTCGGAACGTCCTTTGTTCCTTTGTCAAGAATTTATTAAAATAAATTCTTGACAAAGGAACAAAGGACGTTCCAAACGTTGAATTAATTTTACGTTTATTTACAAGTTTTAAAAAATTTTATTATATATATATATATATATATATATATATATATATATATATATATATATATATATATATATAGTACCCTTGGTTATTTTATTGAACAAGCATTCGTGATCATTTATGAAATATAAAATTGAAGAATGTTATATACACATAAAAAGATTCCCCCGAATGGGATTGGAACCCGTGTCCTCTCGTTGACTAAACGAGTGCTCTACCAACTGAGCTACAGGGGAATCTTTTTATATATGTAAAAAATTTCTCAATTTTATATTTCATAAAAAAAAATCACGAATGCTTATTCAATAAAATAACCAAGGATACTATTTAAAAATTTGTTCAAAGCAATTATTATAAAAACAATCAATTACGTACTTGTGTGTGAAACCTTAGTGATATACGGCCACATGGTGATAGTACACATAGTAACTGTTACCATGTAAGTAAGTTAACATAAAATCCTGTTATTAACAAATTATATACAGATTAAGTTTCTATCGAATGGAATTCATAACCCCTGTAGCTCAGTTGGTAGAGCACTCGTCTAGTCAGTGAGAGGACATGGGTTCGTTCGAGTCAAATTAGGTATATATATATATATATATATATATATATATATATATATATATAGTAAAACTAGTAGGGTGCATACAGTTTAGGAGTGGAACTGGCTCCCTCCATAGCTTAGATGGTAAGAGTCCTACTCTAGACAAGTAATGGTCGTGGGTTGAAGTCCCACTCGAGGCAATCGTTTACTGTGTGTACGTTAAAAGTTTTAATAATTCACAAATTAAAATCTTAATTACCTTAAATCAAAGTAACAATGCTTTAAATTCTATAATCAACTTGTTTTTGGCTGTTTCCCTAGTCTTTGTGTATCTTATGAATCATATGTGGTATTAAATCGACCTTTTTTTTCAGGTATGTGAATTAAACATATTCTAAGGAGATTAATTCATCATTCTTCAAAGAGAGGTGTATTAAAATGTAAGTAAGTATACGAATAAGTGTTATTGTGTTTGTCGTTAAGTGAAATTTAAAGTATAAAAGTACTTAAAATCTGAAGTGTCACGGTAACCAGTAATCATGATTGTATCTAAATATGTTTTACATTTCAACAGTTGCAAAAACCAGATTTTAATCAATTGGAAAAGTAGGTTAATGTATAAAAATTTACTCGTTATAGTCGTTTAAATATTTAACCGGAAAATGTATAAATGACAACAAATTTAAAAAATATGGTTTTTATGAGATACATTGATGTAATTTACTTTTCCACTTATGTACAAGATTAAGCTTAAAAAAGATTTAATATGATTACTATTTTACACAATTTATAGCTGCTGTTAACGCTAACAATGGTAGATTTGGAATTATATCATTTTTGTGCCTTATATAGTTAAAGCCAAACGAAGTGGCTCGCACGTCATCAGCGTTTGATGACGTTTACATTTACAGTATTCAGAGCTGGGCAAGATACATTTGAAAAGTATTTAAATACTAAATACTTCACATGTATGAAAAGTATTTAAATACTAAATACTTCTTTACTTAAAAATTGGCAAATACTAAATACAAAAAGTATTTAAATACTTTTTCAGGTTAAATACTTTATTTAAATACTAATGAAAAGTTTTTAAATACTGAAAAAGTATTTAAATACTTAAAAACTATTTAAATACTTTCCAAAATATTTAAATATTTAAGAAAGTATTTGAATACTTCTAATAACTGAACTTTTACTTACTTAACGAAGTATATAGTAGGTACTAATAGTTGGTGAAAACGTTTTCAGCTATGTTAACTCTTCTCTATCTAAATACAACCAAGTCCATACAAATATAAAGAAACAATATACTATAAACTATATTACTATATAGTATATATTCATATGATAAACAGTTTTCTTTTACATACAAAGGAACAAAAAGTTGTTAATAAATAATAATAAACATTTAAATTTTTAAATTTTTAGCCTTCATAAGTACTAAATTTTCAAAATTTTGATCTGACAAAGCGTGACGACGTGGGGTGTCGATAAAGGTAGCATATGAAAACATTCTTTCTACGGGTGCGGATGACGGAAGGGTTGTGATGTATTTTACAAAAAATGTTTGTATTACATGATATTTGCTAACCATGGTCAACTCTATTTGTGTGTCTTGCAAGTACTTCAAACTCTCTAGTTCTCGTTTACCGGAATTAAAAATTACAGATGATGAAGAAAGAATGTTTTCATTGTCACAGTCAAATTCAAAAAAATCATTGCATGACTTTTCTTTAGAAAGATCCCTAGCCTCTAAATGCTCAGAGGTAACAGTCATTTCTTCAAATGCATTTACATCACGAATAAATAGTCGTTTAAAATCTTCAGATATTTTTGACAATTGAAAATTCTTTTCGTCCTTAAGTAAACTTATCCATCTCATTTTAAAGGCTGGATGAGGAATTGCAGCCAGAATAGCATCTTCATTTTTGAATGTTAAGTACTCCTCAAACCTCTTGGAAACGGTTAATAAAATATCTTCCACAGCTGAAGAAAAGTATTTTAAGTTTCCCTTTCTTAATTTTTCTAATTTTATTTTCATACTGACAATAGTGGGTATAACAAATCCATAATATATATTTGTATCTCCTTGTAAGATATCCAGTGCTAAAGCCAGCGGTTTAAGTATTTTGACATATTCTGTTAAATATTCGACCTCATTTTCTTTCAATGAATATTGCTTGATTTCAAGCATCTCTTAAAGTGTAAGCAATTTTTCTTTTTCCACCAAAATTTGATTAATAGCTTCATAATGTGAATTCAAACGGGTGATTCCTGGATAGCTGAGATGATGGCCTAAAACTTCTTTAATGATTTCTGCTGACTCTGGACGCCCAGCTTTATTCCACAATTGGGAGCATTTGTTAAGAATGTTTGTATGACGGGTTCGTATAGAGAGAGATTTGTTTATGGATTTTGAAAAGTCTGTAGTCGCAATTAAGTTTATTGTATGAGATATACAGCGTTGATGCTTCGGTAACTGTATGTTTGGGAGGTCTTTGTCGTCGATTCCGTCAGTGGTCATGAAGGTGTTCGGTACAAAAATAATATCGACCAGATCTTCACTAACGTTGATGTCCATCTCGTCAGGGCCCATTTCGCATGTTATGAGGGCATTCAAAACAACATTATTGGGCATGTTGATACCATATTCCTTAAATGCTTTAATAAAATTGGATCCATTGTCGGTAACTGTTGCATTAATTTTTTCAGCTCTAAGTCCAAAAGTTGTGTGAATATCGTCAATGAGCTCTGCTATTCCGTCGAAGCTGTGAATTCCGGAAAATCTTCGAGATGCTAAAGTAGCTGATTGCCTTTCAAATGTAACGGTGTCGATCCAGTGGCATGTTACGCCCAAAAAACTCCTTTTTACAGGACCAAACATCTGCTGTGGTACATATGTATGGGACAGACTCCAATGTAACTTTAATATTTTCAACTGGTGTTTTGCTTAATTCAGATATTCGTCTTACCGCTGTATTCCTAGACATGACCCTAATATTAAATTCATCGAACAACTGAATAAAGCTCTCATTTTCAATTATTGATAAGGCAGACATTGTATTAGTAATGAATTTTACAACCCTTTTATCAAATTCAGATTGAGGTATTCTTTGACCCATCCCTAAAAAACTAGACTTAAGATCAATTTGTTTCTTTTTATTAAACACAGCCGACTCGTTCAGAGACGATGTCTCCATCGCTTGGACAAGCTTAGAAATGGTCTTTTTATAGTCCAGATATTTATGATATTCCTGAGAATGTTTGGTTCTAATATGTTTCAAGAAATTTGTTGTTAATGTACTTAATGTTGGGGATGCATGTTTGACATTGGGCGGTTATAGCAAAGTTAAGACCTTTTTCTATTGTTTTATAATAAGTACCATCAAATAAAGAAGAATATTTTTCAAAGATTTCTGTTTCTAAGCTGGATTCACAACTGCTTTGGGGTTCTGTTGACGCTGAAGTGTTTAACGGTGATGGGCTCCTAATCTGGCAGGTACTGGGCTCAGTTCTTCGGTGTAGGTCAAAATAATCATCTTCAAAATCTTTTGCATTAATTTCAGGAACCTCCATATCGTCTTAAAATCTGAAAACAAAATCTTTTTACAAAATACTTAATTACATATTAAAACTTTTAATTTCTGATCGAGTAAAAAGAATATAGTACCTGGTGGGTCAGATTGCTATACTTGGTTGAAATCTCGTATACAGTGTCCGCAATAAAGTCCGTATCAAACGGGAACATTTTTCTGTAATTTTTGGAAAAATATTTCCGGAATTGGTTTATGCTTGATTCAAGATCAAATATCACCTAATCCGAAATGATCACGTGATTTTCCTTAGCTGTCAAAAATGACATTTTTTTCTAAAAATGTAGAAAACGGGTTTATTTTTTCGAATTTCGGAAAATGTTATATAAAAGAGTTGTTTCGAAATTTGGTCTTTTATTACCACACCAATTTTCAGCAGCCTACTATAATGTTGAATTTTTATAATTTTTTTCAATTTTGCGTTTATATAATCGGCGGAAGTTTTATGTAATCTACGTTAGCGGAATAAATTGATGGTATTTCATTGTGTCGTGCAAACTTTTTAGGTAAAAGTACTTTTTTCATGTAATTTTGCAACAAAAGTTAAACTATTAAGTTTTTTTTTTTACATACTGTTAGCGTAAATTATTTCCAAAATCTTTACCAAAACATTTTTATTATTTTTTGTTTTGGAATAAAATTTTCATGGCCTACTTTCCAATAGTACGTATGGTAATATAGCAGCTTGATATTTCTTGCTTATTTCACGGTTATTTTTCCCTTTTAGATAATTCTTAAACAAAGTTTTATAAAATAACATGTAAAATGAAGCAATTTTTAATAAAAGTAAATTATTACGCAACCTTATCTTTGAGTAAAAACATTGCGCACACTGTATGTACATATATATGTATTTAAAATATAAAGAAATTTGAAACGTTGTTTAAAAACTATTAATGCCTTTGGCAGAAAAAGTAACACTAAATGAAATATAAAAAAACTCCTGAAATAACTTTAGAAAAAATCAAAACAATTTTGCACGGTTATCTGCGGATAACGTCCAAAGTGATTGCAATATTCTTACTTTCGTTACCAAAATAATTATCGTCTTTAATTTGCCCAATTTTTTTTAATTCAATTGTTTTCGAATACCTTATGGTTTTTCAAACCCATTTTGGACGCCCCGTATATTTGCCTTTGTTTTTATTTATAATGTTCTTATTTAATAAATGCTTTAAAACAACCGGTTTAAAAATGTGTTTTTACTCCTGATACATACCGAGTGTTGCATCGGCAGACTGTACATAGGAAATCCAATGTAAATTTCAATACCACCTAATATTACCTCCTCTATTCATTTTATGGCAAAATTGTATTTTTTTGAAGATGGTAGACTTAAATACAAAATATTAATAGTTTTTATTCAGTAAATTAAGATATATATCAAATTCAATAAATTTCTACCTTTTCTCAAAGCCGATGTCGAATTTAGCAATTTTATCTTTAACAATAAGTAATAAAGTGACTTACCTTTTTTAAAAACATTAATCGTTCACTTTTTGTATTATCTTTCCACTCGATATCTAAAATCTAAATGGGCCGATTAATTCTAAATGCGTGGAAATCGACAGAATGCGATGCACAAGCACGCAGCAAGTATCTAAATACGATGTGACAATGTAATAAAACGTAACGGCCTGCGGCGAGCAATCCGAACGAACACGAGCAGTGCCAGCGAGTCCAAGTCGGATTCGGGGGGCGGCTGCAAAACCAAGAACGAACTGAATCTTAATAAAAAGTATTTGAATACTTATCGTTGTTGTTAAATACTCCAAAAGTATTCAAATACGCCAAAAGTATTTAAATACTCCAAAAGTATTTAAATACTCCAAGTATTTAGATACTTTGAAAGATTTAAATACTTTGAAAGTATTTAAATACTTTGAAAGTATTTTAATTCTCCAAAAGTATTTAAATACTTTGAAAGTATTTAAATACTCTGAAAGTATTTAAATACTCTGAAAAGTAGTTAAATACTTTTGAAGAGTAGTTAAATACTAAATACTTCTGAAAGTATTTGAGTCATAAATACCAGTTTCGAAAAAGTGTTTAAATACAAAGTATTTAAATACAATAAAGTATTTAAAAATTCAAATACTGCCCAGCTCTGACAGTATTGCCAGATTGATCAGGAAATATTTAATTTCCAAGCAAATAATATTTCTTATTCAACCACAAATAAATATTAATTACTGAACTGTTGGTTGCATAAATAACGACACATATATTTGTAACTGTTCTTGGATTTATTCGATAGGTAAATAAATAAATAAACAAAGAAATAATTAAATGATTTATTAACAGATATTTCAATATTTTCACTAAAAAGCGTCAAAACCTGATTCATTTTCTAAATCTGATTTGTTATTAGTGTCATTGTTATCACTTTGAAAATTTATAATCAGAGGGTGGAATTCTGGGCGCTCAAATATTCTTTCTTCTTCGGTATGTTTTACAGAATTTTTCCACATATCAGAAGTAACCAGTAATGCCTCGTGCCACATATTCAGGTAGCAATTCTCACCGTTACCATCCCTAGCAATATGCCTATTATAACAATGTTTTGCTATGCCCCAAATTAATTCAATCGGGTGGCAAGAAGGAAGACGTAAGACTTTGTGTCCATACTGTTCTGCCAGCTCGTCCACTACATACTTTTTGGGTGGTTTGTTTCTAAAAAAAGTGTTGTGTTTAATAATTAATGTAAACACTGTTTATTTGTGTCCTTACTGAGAGACAATATACAAAAGTTCGGTTTTAAACATCATATTTGTGTAGGGGATGTTTTTGTTTGTCAACCACTCCTTAATAGCACTTTTTTCCATGCAGTGGTAGGCGTTTTCTCCTATAATATTCTGTGATAAGATGCATAATCCAGTATAATCAGAGAAGGTTTCCGTAGGTTTTGCTACAACGGATATTCGAACCATTTCAGGAAGTTTTCCTGGTTCATTTCCCGATGATAATCGCGAAGTTTACTTTTTGAACAAAATATTGCTTCACAACCCTCAATAAATCCATTTTCGCTCCCTGCATGAAGTATAATATATCTGAAAGGGGATTTTATCTAAATTTTAGTTTAAAAACTTATTTGTATTGTAGTACAACCTTTTGCTATCTGTTTTAGTAGTTTTAACACTCTTTAGATTTTCATTTTGCCAAGAACGACCGATAGTTTGATTTTGAAATATCCAGATCTCATCAAGGAATACAAACTGGTAGAGAGCATCATCCTTAGCTTGTTTATATGATCTCAAGAATTGCACTCTTTTCAAAGCCACATTCGGTAGTTCCATGAGTCCACGTCGTGGATTATCCTTTATCCATTTAAATCCAAGTTCTTTGAGAAATCTTTTCAAAGAAGTGGTGCTGACATTGAATAATTCCCTATCTTTTTAGTCGGAACCACAGGGATTGAATGGTTATGTGTTGTTCTTAAACCATACGGGATAAAACGTTTTGATTATATTAATGTCTTTAATCATAAATATAATAATAAATTCAATTTTATAAAAGACAATAGTAAAATGTACATTAGCCGTTATTACTTACCTCGCTGGTAAATCTTATAGTGTCACGAATACCGCTTGTATTTAATGTTGCTGTGTTTGTAACTCGCTTAGAATAGCAATGATCTTTCTTTGGCGACTTTAACTTCTCATTGTCTTTTTCTTCTTGAGAGATTTTGCTTACTGTACTTAAACTGACGTTTAAAATACTTTTACAGTACAATTATTTTATATGTATTATCCAAATTTTACCTCTCGAACAGCATTTAAGGGCAACAGAGGCCCATTATTATCCCTTTTTTGCTCGAAATAGCTAATTACTGATGTAACAAGTTCTTTGCATAGACTATTCATTTGGTTGGGTCTGTTGGCAACCGAAGAATGAAAATACAGATCTCACTATTACAAATTGTTGACGACAAAAATCAATCAAATATGCCTGTTAGAATAATGTCATCCGTAACCTCAAAATATCGATGAATCGAAGAATAAAAGACGGCAATACAGCACTATCTCTGACAGTGACTAGGTTTACGTTGTTACTTGCTGGTCTGTTGATTAAGATTTTATCACAAAATTTTACATTTACATGCGTCTAAACCTAAGAAAAACAAGCTTGTGCACAAACATTATTTTATCTCAAAACTATTATATTAATTGCATTATCTTTAGAGTTTTTTTTTTATAAATTTTATTATGCAATTTGCGCCGGAAACGTAGCCACATAAGACGTGGAAATGCGTCATTGATGACGTGCGGGCCACGTGCGCGCCACTTTGTTTGGCTTTGACTATATCTCATTACTTTTTGCATTGCTGCTTTTTAAAGATTCTGGGTTTTTCCTCTTTATTGGATTTTAATTACTTAAAAATTTGTTTCTTTTGCGGGGTGACACACCACAATTACATAATAGCATGGTGGTCTTTCACTTTCAATTCTATGAATTACGTAATACCTAGGTTGAGTCTTTCGCATAAGAAAAACCCACGCCTTTCATTTATGACTCACTACTTAATTACGTAATACTGGGGCAACGCCTTTCATTTACGTGATGGGAACAATCCTAGGGCCTACGTAATAATGGTAATCAACTTTTTCCCTAAAACAAGAAATAAAATGCTCATTAACGTTTGATTACAAACAGCTTAACTATTTCTTTGTTTTCAATTAAACATGTAGTAAAAACTAATTCACCAAAGTAGACAAAGTTATCCGAGGATACAAAAGTATTATGTGCTGAAAATGATAGGAAGAAGTTTCTATGGAATGATGGGATCTATCTCCTTCTCAGTAATGTTAGATAAGGTATTTGACAATTTACCCTTCCACAAGGGCATTCAGGAAGCCATTATAGAACATTCGTTTTTAAAATTGTTTCTCTTTTTGTTTTGATAAAAAAAATGCAAAAATCGCACGTTAATTATACAGAAAATGTAACTCCTTTCTGTTGGAATGAATATTTTTCTGGCACATAGTTTCGGTTATAACAAATTGTGCCCATAATATGCACACCTTTAATATTATTTATAACAGTTATAAGTATCTTTATAAAATATTATCTGATAACCTGACTGAATTGATGGCTAGTGAATCTCCCAAATTACCTGTGCATGATATTCGATACAGTTACTTTACGTTCAACCGGTTCCTTGATTAATACTGAAGTTAGAAACTTCAGAGCTATTTTTTTAAGAGAAAAGTATAATTGAGAAGTTAGTTTATTTTTCTTTCGTTTAATATTGTTTTTATTGCTCTTATAGCCAATAACAGATTGATTTTCGTAACTTGAATTCAGAATAATTTTATACGTGTATTGGTCAAATTGAATGCTATTATAAAGCTGTGGAGAGCTCATGAATCCAGAAACTGAGCTTCTGTCTTGAACTTGCAGGTTTTTATTTTATTGATTTCTTGCACTAGTTCTCTTAAAACTTTGTCCAGATTGTTGTATAAGTTGCGAAATCAATAAAAAGTTCTGACATATCAAATACGTCATTGTCTTATTTATAAGTTTTCAACTTAGAATTATATGAGTAATACCGTTAATTACCAGCGATTTCCTGGTATTTATTCTTATTTTGGTAAAAAAGTAAACAAAAGTTATATCTCTGCCAGCGGCTTGCTTACTACTAGCGAAATGGTTTAAAACTGTTGTTTAATTAGGTTTTGGATCCGAGAAACATTAACCGCTTACGGCTATAATATGCTACTAAATTTTGGTAATATTGATAATTACGTGAATGATAATGAAGATGACGAACAAAGTATGAATGAAATATTTGTATGTAGTGAATTGATTAAAAAATAAGTATTGAATTTATAATGATTCCATTCGTATGCACGTGCCGATTTGTGTGCTTCAGTATTGCTTTACCAACAGTTTTTATTGTATCTTTCTTAATTTTCATTTATTACAAGTCGGAATAATACTTGCTGATATCTTCTAAAATAAGCAGATTAGCTTGTATCAACTACGGAATGTTGAAGACTAAGCAATTAAAGGGTTGTCAAAAGGCGCACTGTTTATATCTTTATACATTATTGCGTTTGAAAAAATAGTATTTTGCTAATTAATTATTAAAATAAGCACTGTTCACATATACTCGTAAGTGAAGAATCACATATTTTTGAACATATTTCACTACTTCCCCAAAGCAGTAAAAATTATGAAATTGCAAATATTTGTACAAAATTATGGTTCTGAAGGGAAGTTATAACCCCAGCATTGGCTTAAATAACTACACATCATGTACGTATGATCATGCCGCTATATGTGCATGAGGAAAACCCCTGAAAAAATATAATACAGGATAGCCCTAGAAGATATAGCCTGAACAAAAAAAAATCAAATTTACATTTAAACTGGTATAATACACACACGCATGCACGCACGCACACACGCACGCACGCACCCAGGCATGCACGCACACACGCATCCACGCGGGCACGCATCCGCGCGCGCTCGCACCCACGCGCGCGCACGAACGCACGCACATACAACACACACACGCGCACGCACTCACCCACGCGCTCACCCACGCGCACGCCCACATCCACACCCTCACACACCCACACCCATACCCACACCCACACACAATAATCCTTTATTGATGACTCTATACATATGCACTCACACACGTCAAATAAATTTGTTGTAAAATTGATGTAATTAATTTACAATAAATTGATCACAGTACAAATATCCGTAGTAACTGTAAAAGGCAATGTTTTACAATTTTTCTAAATTTAGTATCTTACAATTCTGTTATATTATTTGGCAAAAGATTGAAACAAATTTTCGCATTATAAATTGGTCCATTTTGCGTTTTGGTGAGACGACAATATTTGACTTTTAAATTATTGTGCGACCTGGCTTCATACGAGTGTACATTTGACTGTAAAGTGCAGTTCTTCATATTATTTTTAACGTAGTCAACAGCCTCTAATATATAAATGCAAGGCAACGTTAATAATTTAAGGTTTTTGAATAAATCTTTGCACTCTGCGCGAAATCCAACCTAATCGCCCTCCTCTGGAGTTTGAATATATTTTTCCAACAAGTATTACGTTCCCAGGCTAATACGGCGTAACCAATAACAAGGAAAAATATGCATTTTGGAACCTTTAGCGAAGTATTATGAGACAGTTTGCGCAGTAAGTAGGTTGCCTTACTTACTTTGCAAGCTACGTAGTTGTAATGCGAGTTACGTCCAGCACGCACCCCAAGAATTTTAATACTGCTCGTGGTAACGACTTCATTAGGTATTGTTTTAATCAAAAGATTAATTTCTCAGTTTTATTTGAATTTAAAGATGAGTGGTTACGTTGACACCATTGCGAGATACGCCTAATTGCTTCTTCAGAAACTTCTTTTGCTACACCGTAGGTGGTATGGCGGGACGTTATTGTAGTGCCATCAGCATACAGTAAGCAGCTTACTTCATGTGTTAGTACATCTGGCATATCATTAATGTAAATTAAAAATAGTGTAGGACCGCGAATAGATCCTTGCGGTATTCCTCTTTTTAAACATATCTGTGACGACAGTACCTTGTTGAAAGAGACCTTCCTGCATGCTCTTGCATGAGTTCTAGCTAGTATTAAAAGAGTTATAAAGAAAATATTGCATTAATAAGAGCATGCATAAGTTATTCGACTTTAAACAACATTGATTTGAAATTTGTCCAAGTACGGGCCAAAATTATTTTTTTTTAGTTACAGTATTTCTGAGACGGGTTCTATGTAGGTTTCTCCAATTTCTAAAGAATACCATTAAGGGCAACAGGGGTCCGATCGCGTCTTAAAATATTACACGAATTTGAACAACATTGATTTAAAGTATTGTAAAATTCGTACAAAAATTACTTTTTTAGAGCTTCAGCAGTTCTGGTGCGAGTTCTAGCTGGTATTCTTAGAATTTTAAAGAAAACATTATGGATGAAAGTATTCCGAGTACGTATTAAAAAGTTATAGGGTTTTAAAAAAGTTGATTCTAAATTTTTTGAAGTTCGGACATTACATTATTTTTTAAGATTTCGGCAGTTTTGGTGTGAGACTTAGTATTATGAGGATTATAAAAGAAACTATTATAGTCTAAAGCTATAAGATTGCGTAATATAAAGTAATTCGCCTGTACCCAGCCGTGACATGAAATTTGACCAGGTATGGAGAACATTTTTCTTTTAGAGTTATAATAGTTCTCGTACGATACGATTCTCTGAGTTTTAAATACCAATGAGGCCGATATACGACTTGAAACAAAGTTGATTTGAAATATTGCGAAGTTTGCACAAAAATTATTTGTTGAGTTTCAGTAGCTCCGGCACGAGTTCTAGCTTCTATTTTTAAGGTTCCAAATAAAATTATTATAGACGATAAGGATCCCATCGAGCATTTAACAGTTATTCGATCTTATAAGATTGTATATTATAAAACATTATAAATAAATATTACGTTTATATATCTTATATCTATTACGTTTATATTTTTATTACTTATGTTTTTATTACTTTATTTTTTCACCTGAACTTGACAAAGCTACGAAATCAATATACTTTAAGGTCTAATGACTGATTAAAGCACGTTCGAAATGCTTTCGTACTAATAATCCTATTTAAAACTCGTACCAGCACTACTGTAACTCTATACAAATAATTTTGCCCGTTCTTGGACAAATTTCAAATCAACGTTGTTTAAAGTCGAATAACTTATTAATTTGCGATTAGATTGCTTCAGGCTATAATAGTTTCTTTAAGAACTTTAAGAATAAGTAAAACTCGTGCCAGAAATACTGTAACGTTCAAAACAAAACAAAACTCCGATAGTCCTACCGTGGCACAAGTACCGGAACCCTCAAAAGATAGTTTTCGTCCGTTTAAGCTAACGTAGTTATAGTCAAATAACTATTTAATACGGGATTCCTTTCTTTCTTAATGACTTTGTTAGCACTCATTTTCAGGCTGGAACATGGGGCCCTTAATCATTGGAACTCATTAAATATTTAATATAGAGTAATATCTAAAGAAAGTGTAACTCTAATCAAAACTGCGAAATGATTATGTCTGGGTATTAACTTCACACGCCCGATTTTATCAGTATTGCCGATTCCGGTACTGTCAATGCAGCAGATCGACATTGCCAACTATCAATAAATCTATTTATTCTTGGTAATTTTTAAGATTGGTAATCAGGATCGTAAATGTAGCTTTAGCGCCAAAATAAATTGTTATTACATACATCATTAATGTATGACAGGAAGATGGGGGGACGGAGGGGGCGATGAAAATTATGATCGGAAACTCGGTGGCAAATACTTAAAGGTTGAGAGAAACGATTAAGAAAATGCAGGTCCAGTAAATTTATTATAATAATCGACATCCTGACTATGATTATGAAAATGAACACTAGTATAAACATGACTCTAGTGTATTATTTATTTATGTATTTCTATGCTTTATGCAACATTAATGATTCATAAAGCGTATGTAAATGTATGTACATCGCTCTTAGCTTGTTTCGTTCAAAATTTTAATAAATTGTTTTAACGATTGTATGGTCGTATGGGTCCTTACATTTTGAATATATACACTTACAGTAGCTTAAGTTACATTCTAGTTTCAAATTGGTGCCTTTTTAACTTCTAATTTCTGATGTATAAACGTTCGCAGTTTACGTTCCTGATAAAGTCTTTATACATTCTTATAGTTTGTTGATATTAAGGTTTGTAAAAACCTTCATTTATTTTTTACTAAGAACGTTAGCTGTAGTAGCTATTGAAACGTTTAAACATTATAAAAAATAAAACTACAAATACACGATTTCAACCCAAAAGGCAAGTACCGATATTGTGTGTATTATACTATACTTATAATAATTCAAACGGACACTTAATTATAATATAATGTGCTTTTAAAACATTTTAATATACCTTTTATATGTAATATTTTAGTAAACTTTGTTCACAATACCATAATGGAGCTATATCCGTCGGCTTGTTAGAAGTTTAAAGTAGTATTTAAACATTTATACTGATTATATGCTTTGTTTGCATCTAACAATTATCGCAGGGTTCACTCAGCATATATAATTAGCTGTAGTCATTTATAAAACATAACGTTCAGGTGAGTAGTTTAGTCTTTATTCAGCCTTTAACTTTGTGTATTTAAAATATAGATTAGTATATAAATACTTGCATTGAATCCGTATTTATTTTTATACTAAAAGAATTTTCGTACACGAATAAAATAGCATCAGTGTTTTTATGTTGCATAAAATATTCAGCTCATTAATCTGCATTCCGTGCTGATTTATATATCAGCAATACTTAATCAACAGCGATACCACGTTTTAACTGGCATTTGGCTAGTTTAGTTTGGTTTTAAATTTCAAGAGAATTAGTAACATTTATTTTCATTTTATCAATAGTGTTTGATTTTTAATACCGTATAAACTGTCCGATAGTACACATGTGTAACGTGCCAACTTTTTGGGTATCGGCACCTTCCTGCAAGGTTCGTATACTATTTTATTCGCAATAATCCAGTGTTAAGTTTACTAAACATTCTGAATAATAAATATCCTGATGTAGCAAATATAAAGCAAAGTAAGCTGGGCGTGAAAATAAATACATAAAATCATAACTGCCAAATTTCAAAAAAGTCAGTTTTGTCAAAAAGCTAATAATGTCGCGACCTGTTATAACTCCATACGAGAGGCAGCAGAAATAGCATCTGAAAGTTTGTTGCATGAAAAAAGTAGAGTAATTGTCATGAAATATGAAAATGTAAACTTTCACCATTATTATTGTTGGGTTTTTTAATTGGTGAATTTTTATATTATACAATCTAAACGTTTCGATAACACTTACAGTTATCTTTGTCTTTAGTAATATCTATTAAAATTGTTAAAGATGTTGAAGCAGTTGTGTGAAAGTTAAAAAATTACAACCTGCTATTAATATAACAGCTTGAGAGACGTATAAAGCCAACTATAGAATTAAATTTTAGTACAGAATAACTATGTCATTAAAAATTAAATATTGTTAAACTGTCTTAAAGATGACAAACCATCTAACAGCGAAGCCAAAAAACACATTTAACAAAATTTAATCAAATTATGATGTAAGTCTAATGTTGCGAAAAACTTCAATTTGAAAATGGTAGAAGCATTCACAAATATAATCATGACATCAAATAAAATAATCCAGTTAAATCTAACAAAGAGATATATTTTTTAATAATTGCAAGTCTTATTAACAATGAAAAGCATAATGCAGAACGTTTTTTGTAATTTTTTAATTTTAATCTTAATTCTTAATTTCAACTACTTATGTTAAATTATAGTGCTGTGGTAATTTAACGTAAAGCATTTGGTTCAAGGTCTAGGAAAAACAGTAAAAAACCTAGACATACCAAAAGTCAAAATTAAAGTCAAAATCAAGAGGTATCATTATTTTTTAATTATAACATGCCAAAACCTATTTAAACGAAAATTTTCTTCTTGTCTATTAAAATTATTAGGGTGCTTATATACAGGGTTTTCAAAGTTAAGTCGGCACTATTGCTATCTTCGTTATTATTGGTGCTACGAAGTCGGTTAAATGGGCAAAGAAGTAGCATTTTTTCCGCTCGTTGCGATGGTGAAATCAAAATGAAAATTGAACATCGTGTTCGCGAGTTATGTCGAAAATTTCCATTTTTTTAAATGGCACACCCAATATGCAATATCTTAATCGATAGAAAATTAAATTCTGAACGAATAAGTTCCTATGACATTTCACCCTAATGTAAAAAATGACAAAGTTATTGATCATTTACCAAATTCATCAAGGTGGCTGTGTCAACTATTTTTCTGTATTACCATAGAGCAGAAATTGAAAAGAATATCAGACAATTGAAACAGGATTCTTTATTCTAAGTGATAATAATAATAAGGAACAACAAAACAACACAAAACTCAAATTAGATGCTCGAAAACATCACCCTATAGCTCCAAGCATTTCTGGGCCCGCTTGTAGACACTTTTAGTAGCCGTAGCAATATATCTACCATCAATATTATTGATGGCGTGAACGATGCTTTGCTGGAGATCCTCAAGGTTATCATATCGCCTGTTGTACACCACACTCTACACATATCCCCAAAAGAAAAAATCCATTGGAGTAATGCCAGGTAATCGAGGAGGCATACGCATAGGCCCATTAGTTGATAAATATCCGTCATCAAAAAAATTGTTTAATATTGTATCTATCTGAGGAACGTTATGGGGAGGAGCTCCGTCTTGTTGGAAATAAATGTTCTGCCTATGCATTAAATTTACATCATCCAAGAAGTCTTGGAGTCTGGCAGTCAACATTTCGGTGTACCGCTCACCAGTTAACGCACCCTGATAAAATACTGGACCAACAATTATCGAGCCAATTACACCGCACCAAACATTAACACTGAAGCGTCTCTGCGGGTTACAAGATCGGTAGAGCATCGGATTTTCTCGACTCCAAAAATGGCTGTTTTTCCTGTTGAACATGCCTTTATTAGAAACAGTTAGAATTGAGCTCCAAAAATCATTATTGGTTCTCATTTGATCAAAACTGAACGCGTCTTTCTTGATCTCCTGATACTAGTGTCTGTGTAGGTCGGAACTTATACGGCACAAACTTATACTTTTTTAGAATATTGTGGATGGAACCCAAACATAGTCCATTTTCTTGCACTAAATCATTAATTGAGTTGTTGGGATGTGCTTCAAAATAAGCTAACACATTAATTTCAGTTTCTTCACTAATTATACATTGTTTATTAGATCTGGATTTCTTAAACACGCTCGAATTAGATCTAAATTTACGATACAAAACCAAAAAGTATATTCTATCCGGCAAATTACGCTTAGGAAACAAATCACTGTAACGCTCACGCGCTCGATAACTGTTTTTTTGACAAAAGATGTAACATTCTAACATATCACACTTTTCTGAATGGGTGAAAGGCATTTTTCTATTCAAAAAACACAAACTCTTAACTCTTTATTAGCAAATTTCACTTTGAGATATCAATTCTGATGACATTTGTGAAAATGACAAATATTGTTCACGTAATACCAGCCACCTTGACGAATTCAATAAATGATCAATAACTTTGTCATTTTTAACATTAGGGTAAAATGTCATAGGAACTTTTTTGTTTAGAATTTAATTTTCTATCGATTAAGGATATTGCATACTGGGTGTGCCATTAAAAAAATGGTAATTTTTGACATAACTCGCGAACACGATGTTCAATTTTCATTTTGATTTCACCATCGTAACGAGCGGAAAAAATGCTACTCCTTTGCCCATTTAACCGACTTCGTAGCACGAATAATAACGAAGATAGCAATAGTGCCGACCTAACTTTGAAAACCCTGTACATATACCAATAGCCTCACGTTGTAAACGAACATAATGAGTTTGTCTTGACAATATTTCCATATTGTCAAATTGAACGTCACGATTTAGATTAAGGCATGGTCTGCTACCGCAGACTTCTCTGGTTGACCTAATCTACAAAATCTCATATGTTCTTTACGTCTTGTATCAAAGCTACGTTTTGTGGTTCCAATGTATACTTTTCCACATGAACATGATAAGTTATGTATACAGTCCGGAAGATAATAATGGGTTTGAAACATCTTTAGGTGATCTTAAATGTTCTTTAATTTTTCTTATAGGTTTAAAAATAGTCCTAATGCCGTATGTAACAGGATTTTTTTAGTTCTATCTAAAACATCTGTATGTTGGGGGGGGGGGGGGGCTTAGACGGACACTGTATGTAAAACACCTCATATTAAAAATCCTGCCGGCTTTATTTAAAAAATACATAATTTAAAAATTGAAGAGGGTGATATAATGGTCGGTTTTGATGTTGTTTCGCTTTAAAAGTCCCTCGAAAAGAAACTATTGAATATACTGATCATATTTTTCCAAAGGATCTAACCATTCTTTTTCAGCACTGTCTTACAACGATTTATCTTCAGTGGAATAATACATACTACGAAGAGCTAGATGGTGTTGCAATGGGTAGTCCTCTTAGTCCTGTTATAGCTAATTTTTACATGGAAAAATTTGAAACGTTAGCGTTCCAAATATACGTAGAAAACCTTCAGTTTGCTATAGATATGTAGATGACACAATTGTTATTTGGTGACATGGAGAAGAGGTATTGCGTGAGTTTTTGGTTTTTATAAATGCTATATATCCTAGCATTCAGTTTACCATAGAAAAGGAGACTAATGGAAGTTTACCATTTCTTGACATATTAATATCTAAAAATAATAATTCACCATCTTTTAAAGTTTACAGAAAGCCGACGCACACTGATAGATACCTTCATAAATTATCCAACCACCATCCACGTCAAAAAAGTTGTTGTAATTAAATCTTTATTAGATCGAACAAAACGAATTTGTGACCCTGAATTTTTGAAGGATGAATATGAAATATTTAACAAAATCTTTACAAGGTAATGGATATATGTTGTAGCTAATGTTGCAGATAGAATTGTATCCTAATTAAGTATAGCGTTAGGACTATTTTTAAACCTACAAGAAAAATTAAAGAACATTTAAGATCACCTAAAGATGTTTCAAACCCATTATCGTCTTCCGGAGTGTACAAGTTATCTTGTTCATATAGAAAAGTATACATTGGGACCACAAAACGTAGCTTTAATACAAGACGTAAAGAACATATGAGATGTTGTGGATTAGGTCAACCAGAGAAGTCTGCGGTAGTTGACCGTGCCTTAATCTAAAACATGACATTCAATTTGACAATATGGAAATATTGTCAAGACAAACTCATTATTATGTTCGTTTACAACGTGAAGCTATTGAGATATATAAACACCCTAATAATTTGAAAAGACAAGAAGAAAATCTCCGTTTAAATAGATTTTGGCATCTTATAATTAACGTCTTGATTTTGGTTTTAATTTTAACTTTTGATATGTCTAGGTTTTTTGCTATGTTTTTCCTAGACCTGGAAGCAAATGCTTTACCAATTATATGTTATATTACCGCAGGATTATCATTTAACATAAGTAGTTGAAATTAAAATTAAAATTAGAAAATTACGTAACACGTTCTGCATTATGCTTTTCACTGTTAATAAGAATAACACTTGCAATTATTGACAAAGCTATTTCTTTGTCAGATTTAACTGGATTATTTTGATCGATGTCATGTTTATGTTTGTGAATGCTCCTATCATTTTCAAATTGAAGTTTTTCACAACTTTACACTTACATCAGAACTTGATTAAATTTAGTTAAATGTATTTTTTGCCTGACATTTTTCATTGTTAGCCTTCAGGCTTCATTACTGTCTTAACTGATATTAAGCTTCGCTCTCGACCAGTTAACCAATGTTCGGCTGTAATGAAGCTCTTCATTGCACGGTTTGTAATATACATGGTATATTTAGACGTTCCTTTTCTTTCTTTAATAGTAAATTTTGCTGGATATGTCGATTTTTTTTCACTAGTGTATATAATTACGAATATCCGTGCATATATTTTTACCGCCTGTAATGGGTATTTAGCCATTTAACGCTAGTCTAATATTGTTCGGAAGTTTTAATACGGTTATAATGAAAAGAAGACAACTGACTTATTAATGTTTTCGCAATAAGTATTACATTTCTTTAGCAAGATGTAACTCCACTCTTAGTGCACCTAATGTAAAAATCTTCAATTGTCTGCCTAATAGCATTCAAACCATACGGAATGAAAAAAGTTTTAGAAGCTCATTAAGATGTTTATTAATTGAACATTCTCTTTATAATTTAGATGAATTCTTCAGATGCACTGACACCATATAACAACAGTTTCTGTAATTTGTATTTTTTAAGGTAATGATATGTTGTTCTATTTATACATCTTAACTTTTTGTTTCTTGTTCAATACCACTGTATAAGTGACGTACTACATTATACAGGTATGGAAAAATATTATCGCGGGTCAGACTTATAATAAGTAAACCAAAGACAGTACAATCAGTTCACGTGCTACGTGAGATGGAATATACAACAAACTAAAAGCGGTGATGCCATACATGCGTCTTTTGAGTAGGCTAGTATTAATGACACATTTAATTGCTACTGTCAACGAAAGTACAACACAATACTCATGTATTCCACTGAGAAAAAAATATAGATTATTAAGTGGTATTATTCAGGAAGCACTGCACAAGAAATAATGGGCAGGTTTGGTTTTTCCTTAGAAAACAGGCCAATTTCCCGTCCAATAGTGTAGAAAATGCTGAAGAAATGAATATTGAACCAAAAACAGTCCTCAATATTTTGAAAAGGAATAAATACCGTTGGTATAAGTCGCAAACTACACAAGAAATTTTTCCAGATCATCAAAAGCGTACGGAATTTTGTGAAGATATGATGAATCGAAAGATTTATTGAAAATATTTTGTTTACCGACCAGTGTTCTTTTAACTTAAATAACCATGACAATCCGTCTGTCGCTCTCGGGAAAACAAACGGTAGTCAGCAAAATAGAAAAGAAATTTAGGGAAACAGGTCATGTCAAGGATCTTCCAAAATCTGGTTCATCAAACGTGGCAACAAACGAAGATAGAAAATTATAGGTATTGTTAGAGATCACAGAAAGTCCATACACTTCAACGCCTCAGCTAGCTCTAAACCACGACTGAAGTAAAGGTTCTATACATATTATACTGAAAGGGAAAAACTGCACCCATATAAACCTATTTTTCATCAGAAGATGACTATGACCACGTGTGGAAATTTATGAGCTTATGGTGGTGCGCATCAATGATCATCCAAACTTCCTCGGACAACATACACTTTTCGGACGAATCACATTTTATTTAAATGGAAGCGTAAACAGACGTAATTGTCGTTACTGGTCGGCTGAAAATCCCTATTGGATGATCCGACAGAATACCCAAAGACCACAAAAAATTATTGTATGGGCAGGGATGTGCCGTTATCGCATTATTTGTTCTTTTTTTATAATTGAAAATTTAACTGGCAACCGGTATTTACAATTATTGCAGGAGCAAATTATTCCAGCTTTTCAAAAACAATTTCCAAAGATGGGGCACCATCTCACTACTCTCCAAATGTGCGGAGATCTTTAGATGAAGTCTTTCCGAATCGTTGGGTAGGTAGACAAGGCAGTGTTCAATGACCTCTACGATCTCTGGGTCTTACAGCGTGCGATTTTTTCTTATGGCGTTATTTAAAATCTATTTGGTGTACAGAAACAGACCCGATAATCTGGAATCACTACAACAAAGAATAATCGACGAAGCCCAATTATTACCGCCTAATTCATTAAGAAATTGTATTCGTGGCTTTTATGACAGATAGGATCATTACGCCGCTGTTAATGGTGAGCACGTTGAGCATTTGTTGCGTTAAAAACAAAATATTTTTGTTAGAAATTTCAATTTTAGTTAGTTACCTGCTTGATTTGAGTTGTGTTTTTTGTGTTTTTGTTGGTAATAAAATTTATGTTTTCCAACTTTCAAAAATTTTCTAATGTAAGATATAAAAATTTTTATACTGGTCATTTTGACAATTGAAAGAGGAATAAAGGCATGAAACAAAATAATGGGGTTACGTTTTAAAAAAACTGCCAATAAAGTCCTGTGATAAAATGTACGATTAGGGCTTCAGAACCATTATTACATACATTTTGGACACCCTGTACGTTATTTTCATGCATTGTCAATGCAATGTCTATATCAATCCTTGACAATAAATTATATTATTATAGATAAAAACATCTGGGAGCATATCCTTACATCCGTAGTATTTGTTGACATAGGCCAACTAAACTTTGTTATTACATTGAAGATGTACAGTTTTAATCATCTTTCATTTTGAAATAATTCTATGCAAAGATAGGTTATATGTTTGTATAGTTTATATGTCAATTAAGAATAAGTTTATTATCGTAAAGCTTTGCAAAAGTTAAGCACTATTTTATTTGCTTTTATGCTGAAATTAAACAGCAGATATTATTTTGTTTTATTAAATATACAAATAAATCTGTTTTATTCTTTATTCAGACTACATGTGGTATTAAAGTACAACTTTCTCAATTTTTGTTGTATTTTAATTATTTAACCTTTAAAAATTGAGTGGCGCCTAACGAATGTTTACTGAGTATGTCTATGAAAATCTACTGTAAGCTTCGTAAGTAATGTACCTTGATAAGCTAGACTGTGGTGCATGCTTACCTTTTTATATAAGTGAAAATTTCTGTTCATCTAAGTTACCTTCCGAGAGGAAGTAATAATAAAATTTTTATTTTTATTTGTTATATTGTGAATTATTTAGTATCAATTTTGCTTTAAAGTGGGTATTTTAAATATCAATCTTTGGAAAATAAGCCGAATCAATACAATTCGGCAATTTAAAATTATGTAGCAGGTTTTACTCAATTATACTTATTATTAACCTGCTTCGTCCGTGGGTTGTTAATGAGATACCAATAAAACGAGGCCAATCGATTATGGGATCGATTTTCGTCTGTACCATTTCAACAGATTTCGGAATAAAATAAATGTCTAACTTCACGTTTAAAATTCTCCAAAACCACAATTGTTTTTCTTTATTTTTTAAAGGGTTTTTATATTGTGGAGATTATTCATTACTTTTTTGTAACCGAGATTGTCAACACACCGAGGTTGTGTTATTTAGGTATTCGCTTACAGTTTGCGACCATCATTATTGTTGTTAGTTGTCGCATTATCGTTATTTACGAACTGTACTCAGTACTCTTCCTGAAACTAGACTAACTGAGATATGGATTTGGAACAGAAGTATGAGGGAATGTATGCTCATAAACGTCTGACAAGTATGAAATAATTAACAATAAGAATAATAACAATTCATTAGATAGATATATCGTGTGGTGTATCAAGTGGCGTTTGTAGAATAAAAATTATGTCGTTACATAATTCACACAATACCTACAGTCCCAACGTGCTGCCATAACACAATCTTTTTTTAATAGATTTACTCGCTTACTTCGTTTTTGTCTTTTGCTTCCTTTTTTCTTTATTATTTTCATGATTCATTCCTTTGTTAACTTGTTAACCAAAAATCACCTTCTTTGAGAATTTGCATTTATGTTAAGTACCCATTTCGTTTGTTTCAATATTTAGTAAATGTAGAATTGTAGATTTTGCAAAACCCTACTTCCTACTTCTACTTCGCGTTACAACCATGTTCTTTTTACACAACATAAAACTTCTATGGCCGATCCATACATCCTGAATGCATCAAAAGTCAATGGAATTTAGAAGTATTCAATGGCAGCCTGTTTAGAAGAATTTCGCGAAAAAGTTACAGGTTTGGCAATTGAATGCAATTGATTTCGATATGAGATGTATACAGTGTGAAATTATTATTTCGTGAATAAACGGAAAATATGGTAACGGGACCACAAGGAAGTGAAATGAGTCACATTAAAGATGTGACGGTAATTATGTAAAATGTCCCCAGCAGCACTTCTGGAAATTATTTCCCTCAACAAATCAATTTATCAAGAGAGACTTCTCAGCCATATTTAAAAAAAGATCTGCAATTATTGTCTTACCACCTAACCTGTGTTCTAAAATTATATAAACTATGATGTTGGGAAAGAGGAACTACTGTAATTGGTTTACATCTCTAGTTACAGATGAATTATTAGATGTCGCTATTTCCCCACATGAAGCTTGGCTTGAACCTTATGGATATGTTGACTCATAACACACGAGACTGTAGAACTCGGAAAAGTGTGTGTGAAGCTCTCTTGCGTCTTCAAAAGGTTGGAGTGTGGGCAGCAATTAATAGACGTCGAATTATTGAACCATTATTATTTCAACTATGTATGATGGTTGTAATGATCTGTATTTAAACTTTTAGGATCAATTACTATTATTATCAGCAAAATATCGTGGAAAAATATAACGTGCGTTTATTAATTCACTACATGATGAACTTACGTTGATGGTGCACGATGGGGCAGTGTCGCATAGATCTGCTGATACTCTCAATACGCTGCACGGACGTGTCGAAAATAAAAATTCTTTTATAAATAATCCCGCACGATTATCTGGCGTTGCTTAAAAAATACTGTTTTTCAAATGCCTTTAAATAATCGTGAAGATTTACGACAACGAATCAGTGAAGAATTGTTGAAATCATTGTAAATCCTCATATTAGAAAATCTTCTAGCAACAATTTAAATCAAAGAACGCGAAAGTGGCTGGGAGATATTGTCGCCATTTATTGTAAGTAACTTATTTAAATTTTTATGTTTAATATTATAGCTTTTATAAACATGTTATTAAATCGGAATAAATTATTTTCAACTTGTTATGCATATATTCAGTTACAACTGTCAATGTCATGATGTTTCAATATTTCATCAATTACGTAACGCATAATGTTCGTCTGACGAATTCGTACAAATGTTTTTCTGTACTCTTCAGCACCCCAAAAATGAACTGACTAACCACCTAATTTCTAAAAATTTCCTGATTCATGTTTCGTAGTAGTTTCTATTGTTCTTTGTAGAGTCTCGTAGTAAAACACATTCCTCTAAAGAAAACCCTCAACATTAATTTCGGTAGGATAACCCGTTAGTTCTGCCCGCCGCGCCGTTACACTCTTGTCTTTTTTTATCATAGTTACCAGACCAGTATCCCAGAATACCTTCTGCATTGGCAGATTATTAAACGGATCCCGTCTGTAAAACACCAGCACATTTATACCGTGTATCCTAACTTAGGTGTGTCTCCATTGAAAAACCATGTCCTAGTAGTACGCAAAAAATTATCTTTACTTTTATTTAAGTGACCGTTTGGAAACTATAGAATTATTCGGTAGGTGTACGCCCGTTTGAAAATTTTACATTACCTCGCTTGTCTGTTGTCTGTTGTTCAGTACAGTATCATTACTTAATTCAACTAGGGTGTATGTTCCTGTGAGTGATTAAACTTTTCTCCCTCTACGTATAAAATTACATTGGAAATAGCACAAAACTGTAGACAGACCGTCGCATAACACTATATAGAAAACCTTACTTCAGGTAAGGAAAAATCACGACGTTTCGTAATAACACCTTTGTAAATACGCTTTCGTACCCAGATCTCCGTTACTGTAAATAAAACCAAATTTCTCATTTTTACCTTCCCACCTACATATAGGTACATATGTAGGTATAGAAGGTTATGCAATCGACTTTTTTTTTCACTATCGCTAAATCGACTTATTAGCTCATTTTAAAGCTTTTGGCCAACATTCGCCAAGATCGGCCATGTGTGTGTCTGTGTGCGTGGATGTATGTTCGTACCCAGTATAACACCTACGTACTTAAAGTTTTTTATTTAAGCTTGTTTTCATTTTTCTTGGAGCTGATTAGATTTTGGGAGAAATCCAGTGGCGGAGAGGGGGTTTATTAGGGGCAGTTTTTTTGTTTTTATCAAATATTTTTAAAACATCTGCATATTTCAAAAATATAAAAATACCTAGAAATAGATCTTAAACATATACAACGTGTCCCAGATAACATTTCCAGCATGGGGATCTCGCCTATTATAAAAGATACAGATTTGGTTAAATTAGATGAATTACTCCTAAGGATTAGTGAAATTATAGGACACTCTCCAATTTCCAAATTTCCATGTATTTTAAGACTTATGACAAGAAAAAGAAAAATGTCAATTTTCTTTTTCTTGTAATATCTTTCTTGTTATATTAGACATATAAATTTAATTTGCACTTTCGTAAGATATTTTTATGCAGATTTAAATATCAATTTGGATTTTTTTGCACTTTCTCTGTTTTAGTTTCAACCCCTAAATTAAATTTTTCTTATGGAACGACAAGTTTGAAATAATTGATCGTGTTTTTTATCCTCTTTACAATGATATAACACATGTACTATCTATTTTTAAAAACAACAAAGAAAATTTAAAAAATGTATTTTATTAAAGACTCTAACAATAAGTAGGCCGTGAAACATGAAAAACGACAAATAATAGATAACAACAAGAGTTAAGCAGGTTATAGTATTGGAGATAATTATCCAATTATAAAAGATGTTCAAGCAATTGACCATTCCGTTCTAAACATAATTGTGCCCTGCGTAGTGTCGACGTAACTGCTCTGCGTAGTTTTTGGCGTTTAATGCTACCAAATGCTGCAAGAACAGCTTCACGAAGATCTTCGGCATTCTCAAATGTTTGCACGTACACTTGATTTTTACGTAGCCCCAAAGGAAAAAGTCCAAGGAGTTAAGTCTGGAGATCTGGGTAGTCATAAAATCGGCCCTCGATTACCAATCCATGAATTTGGAAACCGATTATTAAGATATTCGCTGATGATGTTTGAATTGTGGGGTGGGGCGCCATCTTGTTGGAAGCAGATATTAATATTCTCAATCAGTGGTAAATCATCAAGTTTATTTTCTAAATCAGTTTGTAGTAAATTCAAATACCTTTCACTATTTAATGTTTCGTTAAAAAATATGGGCCCAATAAGTTTAGCGCCTAAAATGCCACACCAGACTTGATGCCGACTTTCCTTAACAACGTGAGGATTTTCACGGTCCCAAAAGTGAACATTGTGTCGATTGAAAAGGCCATTATTTGTAAATCTGCTTTCGTCAGACCACAAAATCGTTGCTGGAAAATTATTGTTATTCTAACATTGATTAACATACCATTGGCAAAATTGTAATCTTCTTCCCTGATCTCCATCTCTAAGTCCCTGCAGAATGGTGTACTTATACGGATGATACCTGTGACGTTTTAAAATTCTTTGTGATGTAGTTTTCGAAATACCAGTGTTATGTTCAAATTCTCTAACAGATGTTGTAGGATTTTCAATAACCGATTGTAATACATTTAGTTCTGCATCTTCATTCCGTAATTTCGGATTTCTAGTAGGTTTTGAAAATGAACCATATTCTTTTAAATTAATTACCAAATTTATGTACGTTCGAACACTGGGCTGTCTTCTATCAGAATACAGCCTCAAGTACATCCGTTCAGCTTCTATACTGTTTTTATGAGACAAGATGTAACAACTCAACATATCAAACTTTTCAGTATTAGTAAATAAAGCCATGTTTGACACAATAATATTCTGTAACGAATAATTTTAACTGACATTAAATTCGATTGTGTTTTTATGTTTCACGGCCTGCTTATTGTTAGAGTCTTTAATAAAATACATTTTTTAAATTTTCTTTGTTGTTTTTAAAAATAGATAGTACATGTGCTATATCATTGTAAAGAGGATAAAAAACACCATCAATTATTTCAAAGTCGACTTGTCGTTCCATAAGAAAAATTTAATTTAGGGGTTGAAACTAAAAATAGAAAGTGCAAAAAAATCAAATTGATATTTAAATTCTGCATAAAAATATCTTAAGAAAGTGCAAATAAAATGTATATGTCTAATATAACAAAGATATTACAAGCAAAAGAAATTTGACATTTTTCTTTTTCTTGCCATAAGTCTTAAAATACATGGAAATTTGGAAATTGGAGAGTGTCCTATAATTTCACTAATCCTTAGGAGTAATTCATCTAATTTAACCAAATCTGTATCTTTTATAATAAGCGAGATCCCCATGCTGGAAATGTTATCTGGGACACGTTGTAAATATATATATATATATATATATATATATATATATATATATATATATATATATATAATAATTTTGACACGATGCGTATTTAGCGGCAAAAAAATTCCCAAGGTAGAATTTAAGTGTTTTTTTCAATATCTGAATAACGATTAATTTTATAAGTAAAAGTGTAGACATATTTTTTAAAGAAAATTTAATTTTACATAAATTTTCTTCATAAAGTTTCTTAATATAACTCAAGGTAAGTCTAAGAATTAATTAAATATGAACAAAAATGGTTAAATTGTATTGTTGATATCTTATGGAAGCGGGTGGCTTTGGAATTTCTTTTAAGTTAATATGTATTTATTTTATGTGTATTAATCTCTATCTGGCATGAAGTTCTGAAACGTCATTATGACATTTTGTTTTTACAATGTTGCCTGTTTTCGTTATGAAGATATAAAAAAGAGGTTGCATAGTTCCCAAAAAAATTATGATTAAAATTATTTCATTTCTTTTAATTGTTTAAGTTAGCATCTAGATGTGTATTAACCTCTGTCTGACATGAAGTTTTAAACGTCTGTTTGGCATAGATAATTGTTTTTGTTTTTATAATGTTGCTTATTTTGATAATGAACTTATTTTAAAAGAGGCTGCTTATGTATCCTAAAAAAATGTTATTAAAATTATTTCATTTCTTATAATTTCCATTTTGTAGGTGGGAAGGTCGTGTGGTGTTCCACACCAGATATTTACATTCCAACCTACATATGTAGGTATAGAAGGTGTTGCAATTGACTTTTTTTCGCTATCGCTAAATCGACTTATTAGTTCATTTTTGGCCAAGTTTCGCCAATATCAGCCATGATGTCTAGATGTGTGTGTCTGTGTCTGTGTGGATGTATGTTAGTATCCACGATAACTCCAGAACAAAAATACCTACGTACTTAAAATTTTGTATTTAAGCTTGTTTTCATTTTCAGATTTTGAGAGAAATCCAGCGGTGGAAAGAGGGGCTTTATTAGGGGCAGTTTTGGTTTTTACAAATATTTGTAAAACAGCTGCTTATTTCAAAGATATAAAAATATCTAGATATAGACTTTAAACATATCGATTAATTACGTTCTATGCAATTTTTTGATACGACGCATAATTTAGCGACAAAAAAATTCCGAAGGTAGAATTTAAGTGTTAATTACTTTTATAAGAAAAAATGTAGACATATTTTTTAAAGAAAATTAAATTTTCATAGCTTTTCTTTATCAAGTTTCTTAATATAACGCAAAGTAATTCAAAAAATTAATTAAATATGAATGAAAATGGTTACTGTATTATTGATATCTTATAGAAGGGGGCTGCTTTGAAGTTTTTTTTAGTTAACATGTATTTATGTCTATTAATCTCTATCTGACGTGAAGTTTTAAACGTCATTCTGACATAGATCGAAACAGAATTGTTTCAAGATCTTAAACAATTTTGAAAGATAGTATTATTTCTGATGAAGGTAACTGTAAGTGGTATCGAAACGTTTAGATTGTATAACTTAAATATACAAATACACTATATAAAAACCCAAAACAATAAGTATTTTAAATCTGTGTTGGTGAAAGTTTACATTTTCAGATAATTTGACGTATTTACAGAAACATTCAAAAAATAAAATAGTCTTTAAAAGTCTTTAAACTCAAAATTATTTTTAATTTGTATGTTTTGATACGTGTTAACTTTAAATAAGTTAAATAACTATTCTTCGAGATTCTTGGTTAAGTAGTATATGCGTATGAGGTTCAAATTATCTACGGTTTAGGGTTTCCTTTAACTCCAACGAAGGAAATTTAAGACGTCTGCTGCCTTTGAATGAATAGGTTAATAGAAAATAGATTTACACATCTACACTAACAAATTTATTCGTGGAATACGTGCTTACAAATGTTAACTTGAGTATGTATTGAAAATTAGGATTACAAGTTGAGGCTGCTAAAAGGTAGTTAAATTACATTGTATGTTCGGAATGGGGAGACCGCATTCATTTGTCTTTAATGGCGCATCATTTTTCAAGTTACACAGTAACGTCCAATAACTGTAACAATGAACGTAAATGTAGTTTATTAACATATCTCGTGAATGTTTTAACTCATACTCGTATCTTCAGCATACGACATCTGAAATATAGAATGAAAGGTAAGTTCATGCACGTGTTAACCGGTAAAACATCTATTGAATTTTTATGAGATCTACTTTATAATGAGACGAGTTGAAGCAATTTATTGGTAATTTGCAATACTAATGTAAGATCACCAGACTTATATTCAGTGGTTGCAGTTTATTTTCTGCATGCTGTATGTATACAAGTAACGACTTCATCTCGGGAAAAGTAATCGAGATTTACTTCCTATTGTTAAACTTTCAAGCTACATTGGGAAAACTAAATAAAAGACTAGAAAAATTTCCATTAGTGGGTATTTGTGAAATGTAGCTTGAAATTTGCTTATTAGTATTTTAATAATGCTGAAACTTAATGTGTTGAAAGGATATTTTCGAAATCCAAACATTTATAATGTAAAAGGCCATAATGGAAATTTCTTGTCGGCTAAATGGCTGCATAAATTAATCTCTGGTCTTTGTAAATATTTTATATCATTTCATGACATCCTATCCCTTGATCTGTATCACCTGTCCTTTGATAGTTGAAATCCTCATTTATATTTAGGCCAAGGGTTTCTAACATTCTAAATGTATGTACATTTTCAGTTTCTAATTTTACCTAAAGCTGTCAAATATAATTTATGTTTAATTGTATTACTAACACTGACAGGACTAAAATTAGTACTGGTTACATTCCGGTGGTTCAATATCAATTTTCATCACAGTCTGACATTTCTCCATAAATTTTAAATATTCGTTTTAAAACGTAACTTATAGATTAATATTTAACAAGTACGTCTTTTAAGACAAAGTGTCCTTAGTGCGCACGTCATGTAATTTTTAAAAAAAGCTGGTTGATAACGCAATGTTTATTAACCTCGTATAAGCTAATATATTTTAGGTACCTTAAATTTGTTTAGGTACCTTTGTATTACACTGCATCTTTTCAAACGCTCTTAAGCAGTAGTACAGTGACCACTACAAAAGGCAATTGTTATATAATTTTACCAAAAATTATAAGAATAATGCTTATAGGTAAGGTAATATAATATCCCGTTGTTAACAAGTTATGTACACATTAATTTTGTATCGAATGAAATTCATAATCCTTGTAGCTTCATTGATAGGGCACTCGTCTGGTTAATGAGGGGACATGGGTACGAATCCCATTCGGGGAATCTGTTTATTACATACGATTTTTAATTTTATATTTATAAAATCATATATATATATATATATATATATATATATATATATATATATATATATATATATATATATATATATATATATATATTCAGGGTGTCCCAACGATTTGGGGTGGAAGATTACGCCTATACTGTTGATTTAATAAAAATATTTTGTATAGTACTACACTAAACTTGTGTTTTTTTAATGGAACACCCTATATATTTATATATATTTCAATTCTCTGTTAAATGCTGAGCGAAATGATATAAGTTACTATGGATCTGCGACTAACGGTTCCTACGTTATTGACATTTCTATGTAAAAAATTAGTCAATTAAGTAGGCTCCTGTTCCGCCATCTTGAAAGATATCGGATTGAAATTCTGAGATTTGTTTTTCTAATCTGTCTAGTTTTAACTTCTACATTCAGATTGCAGACTCTTTTCTTTGCATATACAGCGTGGTCCATTTTGCTCAATGTTATTTTTCTCATTTTGTTTAAATGGCACACCCTGTATTTTATTACAGGTTTGAATAGGATTTTGTACGAGCTTTCAATAGATACTCACTTTTTACTACCTATTTTTGAATTATTTAGTGATAAAGTTGAACATTGTAGACATTTTTTATTTTTGTTGAATTTGTCACGATATAATATAAATAATGACAATATCACAATTCACAGAAAAACAAAAAGGAAACAATGCTAATTGCTATAAAACCGTGAACCTATAGGTTTATGGCACAATTCAACATTTTGCACTATAGAAGAGCAACGCTTAATAAATGTTTACTCGTAGAACTGCATATCTATAAACTTTAAAATGGAATTAAAGAACACAATGAATAACAATAGCTTGGTTTTCAAAGGAAGAGCTGATTAATATGATCTATCTTTTGGGACAAGCTGAAAGAAACAGTTTGTTGGCATCCAGGATTTATAAACAAAAGTGCCCTTTGGCTAGACATGCAAGACATGAAGCGTTTCAACTTCTTCGAGAACTATTTGAAGAGACAGGAAATGTCATATAAAAATCGTACAGTTGCTAAATAAATAAAAAGTTTACCTCGGTAGATTGAACCTACGACCTGTACTTTGCTAAGTACTGGTCGTAGGTTCGAATCTAAACTTTTATTTATGTATTTAATAAAATTAATAATAATTTTTAATTACATATTTATCTTTGAACTTATGTGTTCATAACAAAAACTCATAATAAAATAAAAATGTTTACAATTATCAACTTTATCACTAAATAATTGAAAACGCTAGGAATAAGTAGTAAAAAGTGAGTATCCATTGAAAGCCCGTAAAAATGCTATTCAAATCTGTAATAAAATACAGGGTGTGCCATTTAAACAAAATGAGAAAAATAACATTAAGGAAAAGGGACCACGCTGTATATGCAAAGAAAAGAGTCTGTAATCTGAATGTAGAAGTTAAAACTAGACAGGTTGGAAAAACACATCCCAAAATTTCACTCCGATATCTTTCTGGCGCAACTGGAGCCTACTTAATTGACCAATTTTTTACATAGAAATGTCAATAACTTAGGAACCGTTAGTCGTAGACCCATGGTACCTTATATCATTTTGCTCAGCGTTTAATAGAGAATTCAAATATATAAAAATATGTGGGTGTTCCATTAAAAACTCAAGTTTAGTATAGTACTCGAAAATGGGACACCCTGTATATACAAAAATATTTTTAAAAGATGTTCCTCGTTGTTGACTACAATAATCTGTTATAAGATTTTTATTAAATCAACAGTATATGCGTAATCTTCCACCCCAAATCGTTGAGACACCCTGTATATATATGCTACTATCTATAGAGCGCTGATACATTATGGATTTACTGTCATTAAAGTGTACGGTTGCAACTCAGCGGTGTTATGTTGACGCTCTATTTTATCACTAAAAAATTTTAATTGTGTGATTTTTTAATACGCCCCGTATATTTGTAATGCAACGTATACACTACTCGAGACACGGTGATCAATTTGGTACGTTGAACTGGGTATATTTTTTGTATACTTCTTCGATCTTATATCGTCCTTGAAACTCGGCAACGTGCAGGCAATATCAAATAGTTTTAGAGAAATTTTACCCTAGAAAGCTAAATCTCTTACTTTTAGGTAACCACTTGGAGGTTACGTATTATATATTATTATAGCCGTAATAATTAGTTCAAAGGGCTGATGTAGTAGTAGTACAATCTAAGCTGACTTACATACCAATATTTGAATTTTCCTTTGAATTTTTTTTTTTTTGTATAAACGTTAAACGATATTTATTTTTAATTAGTTCAATAGTATCAGAGATATTCTGCTCTCAAGATTTTAGAAATGCAATTTACGAATTTGACCACCTTGCGAAAATGTATTGCTGTTTATGTTGCTATTGTTATTATTAAACTTTTCTTTTGCAGAAATGTATAAACCTCCGAATAACAGTTTACGAACCTATTTGAAAAACCGTGTAGGTGTACTAAATTATTTTTATCTTTGATACAACGGGAATATATTTTCCAAACTTTCTAGTCTCACGACTGCGCAACTCGAATGCAAAAACCAAGTTAATACGCGAACTTACAGATGCCAAGTGATCGTCTAATTTTTAATGAGAAAGGAGGTAGGATCACCACGTGTGTATGAAAGAGTTGTTACGGGATATATGTGTTGCGAGTATCTAGGGGAGGATAATATAGAGGATTTTAGGAAAATTCACCGCCAGCAATTCACCGCCAGCAATTCACCGCCTGCAATTCACCGCCTATGCAATTCATCGCCCCAACAATTAACCGTCAGCAATTCACCGCCGGAAAATTCATCGCTCCGTAACATTTATTTTATTATTTGAAGATAGCCTGTTAGCGTTACCCAGGAGACACCACGTGGAGGTCGGCTTACCATAGTCTCCTTTTTTTAGTTTTCTAATCTGCAGAGATACTGAAATGTGTTTATGTTTAGAGCGTGGTGTTGTGAGCGATTTCACGTAGGTAATCGAAGATATCCATATCCGCATTGTGATATGTAAGTACATTAACTACATTAACTACTAATTTAGAAAGTTCCTTTGGTATGTCGTTAATGGCGTATTTGGGGATGGAATTCTTATAATTCATGAAGTTAAAATAAACAAGTCATAGGTGATTAAATGATAATTTAGAAAGTTGGATGGTCTAAACTTACATCTCATTTCAACTGTGACTGTTGACTTGTGAATCTCGTGGTTACTGCTTAAGCACGCTGTTCAGGTTGTCTTAGTATTTTGAATACTCAAGTTTAAGTGAGTTGTTATTTCCAAAATGGCTCTCCAGTTTATTTCAACAGAGGAAAGGCAAAAGAAAATTATGCGAAGGCGGTCACTGCTTCTTTAAGGATAAGGCGATTGACAAAAAAACACATTGGAGATGTGACAAATATCAGCAGACGAAGTGTCCAGCTCGCGTGACAACAGTGTAAGATGAAATCGTCAAACGCTGGAAAGAACATAATCACGCCGGTGATGCAGCTAAACATGAAGCTGCTAAGATATTGGAAGTTATTCGTGATTCTGTGACCAATACAAGAGATACGCCCCATTTTATTTTATCGTCTGCTTCTGTGGGATGTAGCCAAGCGGCTGCTGGAAAACTGCCAAGTGTAAATACCATCAAACGGAGCGTAAGAAATATTAGGCAAAGAAAAGATGACGCCCCTGCTATTCCGGGGCATCGTAGTGAAGTTATATTTCCCGAAGACTACAAAATGTCCTTGAACGGAGAAGAATTTTTGTTATTTGACTCCGGATACGGCGACGAGAATAGAATGTTAATTTTTTGCACTAGGCGTAATCTTCAACTTTTGGCACGGAGTGAGAATTGGTACGCTGACGGCACGTTCAAAACCGTTCCGCATTTATTTTACCAAATTTTTACGCTTCATGGCTTTAAAAACAACCTTTCGTTGCCTTTAGTCTATGCTTTGCTACCGAACAAAAGCGAAATAACGTACGCTACTTTCTTCAGAAAAATTAAAGAGTTGCAACCATCTGTATCACCTGCTACTATAACAACAGACTTTGAGAAGGCAATGATAAACGCTGTGAAAACAGAATTTCCACATATTAGACATCAAGGTTGCTTTTTCCATTTCTGCCAAAGTATTTTCAGAAATATTCAAACCAACGGTTTAAAACAACGCTACGAAACGGTCGCTGATTTTGCTTTAAATCTTCGTTTCCTCTCTGCCTTGGCATATGTTCCGGTCGACTCAGTTGTTCAAGTATTCGATTAAATGTGCGACAATAATATATTTCCACCCGAAGCGCAAGACGTCGTCGATTATTTCGAAGACACGTGGATAGGCCGTCCGAATAGGCGTCAGCAGCGAAGACCACCGCACTTTGATCATGCCGTGTGGAATTGTTACGAAGCAGTTTTGCAAGGATTGCCTAAAACCAACAATTCGGTCGAAGGATGGCATATGGCATTTGAGCAACAAGTTTCAGCACACCATCCAAATATATGGAAATTCATCTCGGCCATTAAACGAGAACAAAGCTTAAATGAACTACGCATTGAGCAGTATTTAAGTGGAGAAGAACCTCCAAGGCCTAAGAGAAAATACCGTGACTGCGCTCAACGGCTACAAAGAGTAGTAGGTACATATCACAATGTAGATATGAATATTTTCGATTACCTTTCTTGGAATCGCTCACGAGACCACTCTCTAAACATATAATCAAATACATTTCAGTATCTCTTCAGATTATAAAACTAAAAAAAAGGGAGACTATAGTAAGCCGACCTCCACGTGGTGTCTCCTGGGTAACGCTAACAGGCTATCTTCAAATAATAAAAATAAATATGTTACGGAGCGATGAATTTTTCGGCAGTGAATTGCTGGCGGTTAATTGTTGGGGCGATGAATTGCGTAGGCGGTGAGTTGCAGGTGATGAACTGCTGTCGGTGAATTTTCCGGACACCAATATAGAGACAACTCAGTATATAAATTTATAAGCAAGTGCAATGTAATTGTGCTGTCTTTATTGCGGATAAGGAAAAGAACTACCAAATAAAAACCTCTTCGCTTACTGCAAAAATAAATAAAATATAAGTATTAGTTATACATACGTAGATCAATACGTATTTAGATTTTATTGTTATTTAAAGATCTAAATTGTTACGATCCAACTCTAATCTTAATAAATCATTGTGGTAGTATTATTTTATTACATTTCATGCAGGCCTTTATCTCATAAATGTTGATCACTCTGTTATACAGTTAGATAACTATGGTATAAGTAAAAATATCACATCATGTTAAAGATCTGCGTATAAAATTAATGAACCAAAAGGTATTCCAACGATTAACATACTTTAGTGTTACTGCGGTTATCTCCCCAAAGTGGCCTGCATTGCTCTTTTACCCGGGAGCGGTCTTATGTTTTCACTAGACTAGATATAAACATACATTTATCATAAAATGTGTTACAATTATAGGTGTGAAATGTCAAAGTAAAATACATCAAACATGAAATCAAGAGACCTCTCTAATTAAATAACAAGATTGTGATGTAATATTAACTTTAAAATTATTATTGATAATTAATTTGTATTGGATGAAATAATCACTCTTACCATGGTATTGTAATACAGTTCATATACAAATTCCAATTATTATTTACTTCAATTTATAAAAGAACGTTCTGTCTTCAAATCAATCTTATTACATTTCCATTTAAATAATAACATTATAAACATTTCCTGAAAAAAATTCCATTAACAATTTTATAATATTACCTTTTATCGTAAAAAACATTCTTCCTTCTAAACCATAAACAAATTAACATACCCTCTCTGAGGTTAGTGAATATTGTTATAAGTAGATATAAATTACACACAACATTAGATGCTGTTGCATTAAATCATTCAAAATATTTCTACCATGCACCATTAATTTAGATCTGAGCGTATCTTGCCACTTTTGACTATCACTTTCAAATATCGTAATATGCCTGTAAAAGAAAGCACTATACTTATCATTTCAAAGTATTGGACATATTCGGGAACCGCCGTGTTGACATTTACAATCCAATTTTGTCGTCATAAGTAAGTTGATCAATATTAACCAGTCATAGATTTATTTCTTCGACATCAAATCAATCGAATTTGCCACGATCCCAACGAAATCGGTGTATCAATATACATTTTGTCCAAAATTTGGTCCAAATGCTCTGTCACTCATACACCACAGAATTTAGCTCTTGGTCATCGAGAGAGTCTATTTTACCGCGATGCCAACGTATGTTCTGTCAGAACTAGACCAAAATCTTAACCAACACACATAAGTCACAGAATTTAGCTTTTGGCCATCGAGTCAATCCATTTTGAAGCGATCCGAAAGAAATTGGTGTATCAACATACATTTTGTGCAAATTCGGTGTAAATGCTAACGAACGCTCATGAGTTCCAGAATTTAGCTCTTGGTCACTGAAGCAATCCATTTTGCTGCAGTCCTAAATTGATGTATCAACATACATTTTGTGCAAAATTTGGTCCAAAATCAGTCATACACCACAGAATTTAGCTCTTAGTCACCGAGGGAATTAATTTTATCGCGATTCCAACATACATCCAGCATTAAGCCCAAATGTTGCCCAACTCTCATGAGTCACAGAACTTAGCTGTTGGTCATCGAATCAATCCGTTTTCCGCGATACCAACGAAATTGGTGGATTAACATACGTTTTGTGCAAAATTCGGACCAAATGCTAACCAACACTCATGAGACAAGATTTAGCTCTTGGTCATCGAGAGAATCTATTTTGCTGCGATTCCAATGTAAATTATGTATAAACATACATTTTATGCAAAATTCGGCATAAATGCAGACCAGCACTAATGAGCCGCAGAATTTGCACTTGGATATGCACTGTCTATTTACCTAGAGCCCCAACGAAATTAGGGATCCATAATTTAGATTTTGGTTATCAAGATAATCCATTGTGCTGTATTCTAACGAAGTTGGTGTATTAGCATACGTTTTGTCTAAAATTCGGCTCAAATGCTGACCAACATTCATGGGCCACATACATTAAATCTTGGTCATCGAGGGAATCCTTTTTGCAGCGATCGCAACAAAATCAATGCATCCACATACATTTTGTGCAGAATTCGGTTGAAATGCTAACACTCTTAAGTTACATGATTTAGCTCTTAGCCATTGCATCAGTCTATTTTGTCACATCTCTTACGAAATTGGTGTATAAACACAGCGTTTGGGCAACATTTGGCCCAAACCTCAGTTAACGCTTATGGGCTACATAATTCAGCGCTTCGTCACAAGGGAGTTTAGTGTATATATACAGATGTTAGCCAAAATTCAGTCCAAATGCTGCCAAACAGTCATGACCCATGTATAATTTAGCTCTTGCTCATCGAGGGAATCCATTTTATCGCAAACGGACATGGGCCACAGAACTTACGTTGCAGTCATCTATCGAATCTATTTTGCCGTGGAGCACAAAACTTAGTTCGTGATCATCGAGGCAATCTAGAAGTGGTTAAAATAATTCATGTTCGCAGACTAACAAAAGGTTATTTGATAAAAGATTAGTGTGTTTACGACAACGCCGCTGGTCGCCTCATATTATCGATCAAGCGAAACTTGTGACGCCACCAATGTATCCTAATGAAATGACCGGTGGTCAGGAAAACAAAATTGTGTACCGCTTACTATAATCCAATAACCGGGTTTTGAGCATTTTTCGAAAATAATCGATTACCTAATGAATCAATTACGTGATTATCGATTTATACAAAAATTGATTTTTTCAGCAATCGACCAGCGATTGTTCAAACTTACACCTCTATTCCATATTAAACTTTTGTCCACATTATCCTAGATTACATAGTATATTCCACTACATTTAACAATATATTTGCATTAAGTAGAAGAATTAATTTAATTTTTAACCAATTATATTTTTAATGCACGCATTATGTTATTTCTATCTAGGCTGACGTTTGATTAATCGGTCGATTACTCTATCAAATAATACATCGTTTACTTGATTAATCTATTATTGGAATTAGCGGTTATTCCATAAATTGATTAATTAGATAATCAAATATTTTATAAATTGATTATTTGATTATTCGGCTATTTAATTAAGCGATTACTTGACTAATCCAATATTTGATAAAGTGATTATTTAATTAATAGACTACTTAATTAATAGTTTATTTAATTATCGATCAATACAAAATCGATTGTTTTTAGTAATCTATTATGGACGGTATAATCCCGAGTATTTACTATTTGAAGTGAAGAGTTTGGGCTACATTTTCCGAATTAATTAAGTTAAACAAAGTAAAATTCAATCAAAAATAATGCTGCAACAAAAATACCAAACGTTTGGCAAATCTAAAGTTGAAACAAAAAGTTATGGTTCAAAACCATAAGAATAAAACATGGAAGCTAGCAATAGATTACAAACCAAGAAGTTTAAAATAACAGTGAGTCAAAATCGAAGATTGTTTAAAAGCAACACCAAGTGGGTCACTAGAGAGAATTCAGAAGTTTATAATTTGCTTAAAAAGGTATTTAAAAACAAATGCTTTGCAGGAGGAAACAAACCATAAAAGTTGATTTTGCACATCCTAGTGTAAATTGAAACAAAATTAGACTACCAGGTTTAGAAGAACTAGCATTAGTTCTAGTTTTTGATAGTGAATAATGGAATATTAGTCGTATCTTGAAAGTAACAGTGTTGTAAAGTTGAATAAATGTTAAGATATTAAACGGCATCTTGAAATAAAAGAAGGGAGGTGTAATAATGTATCAGTTGAGTTTAACCTTAACCTTCCAGTAGTCGCGTCCGGACTGACGCTGCCCATAGAGATAAATTTTTAAATATTTCGGAAATTTCTGCCTGCATTAACCCTTACTCCTCAGTAGCTTCCTAAAATAGGTTGCTTTAGTATCGTACGGACTGCTGAGGGAGTCGGTTGATTGTTACTATTTTTATTAACAATTACGGAGTGTGAGTCCGCGTGCGACTACTCACGCTACTGAAATTTATATAGTGACGCTGATTGAGAAATACAACAAGTAAGTAAAATTGACTAAAACGTACAATTTTTTATAGATATTATAAACTGAGAAAATATTATACCAAATGTTCGCTATTATCCATTCCTTAAGTTTATATTTTTTAGTAATTTTATTACTTAAGGCTGTTCTACCGCTTTTCGTTCGACCGAAGTTGAGAGGTCCCTCATGCATTTCATAAAATAATTCTACACGTAACATTCGCTGTGTTCCAATAAAGTTCTACGTCAAACAGTTCTCTCTCGTTTCTGCATAATAGTTTTTTATTGCCTACTGTTTCGTTGGTTTAGCAGCAGATATAATATGTTTTCATTTTAATTGTGCCAATTTCATTTGCTCCGAGTGCCTAGATGGGAATGAAACAGAATAGACAATTAGATATAAGTTACTTACACTTATTTTGTTAATTATTATTATTTTATATCGCAAATATTTTTAGTTACCACTAACCTGTATACCTCATATGTGAAATAAAGATCTTATTTAAGCATTATTGTAAGTATTTGTTGTAGACTACTAATGTTCAGAAAAGAGGCGCGACTACTGGAAGGTTAATAGATGTCGCTTAGAATTCATAATGATTAGTTTTCAGTTGTAAACTATAATGTAAACTCGTACCTTCACACAATTCATATACACTCCAATGGTTGTTTTATTATTGAAGCCATTATCATAACATACCACTTATGTCTATGTTTGCGAAGCTACGAGCTTGTTGGCAGTGATGATAACTTCCAATCGTTTTGCCTCTGGGAAGACACTTCAAAACTTGTTATTTTAGTACAGAATTTAGTTTATCGGTCCTCCTGTGAAGTTATGTTGTTATAATCATGTGATCTGATTCACTTATTGTCGCGTCAAAATTATACCTAGAAGGTCAGCACTGTCTCCAGGTCCATCAGGAATTCTAGTTGGTTCTTCCAGAAACTGTACCAGCAAAGTAATTAATGGCAATGTTATTATCTCTGGGCGATCTGCAGAGGAGGAAGCATATATTCTTTTGTATAAATTATTTAGGTTCGAGGGTTCTTTCTCGCTCACAGTTTCGATAAAAGAATTAAATTTCATTAGGGATAAAGAGAGTTTTTAAGAAACATAATGTGTCGAGCGAAAATGGCAGCAGATCGGAAGTATCAGATAAGGAAGGGGCAGGTAGCTCAGTGAAGTAAATGGGGTGGGTGTGTTATTAATTTTGCGATTAGAGTAGCTCGAATACATAAGACACAATAAGGGTAAGACATATATCATATGGGCGACAGAATGTTTATAAACGTCAATATAGGGGTTGTAATATCTTAATGCGAGCAATTCACAGCTAAGTTCTAAATAAGCAAAAAACTTGCTTACCTTTATCGCAACAGCAGGTGCATCAGTAAATTAAAGCCTTGTTCAGATGTTTCCTGCAAACTTCAAAATATTTGCACGCGATCGCAATAAAATAACGTGCTAATGGACCAGTTGATCGGTCAACGATCGTATTTACTCTGTATTTACGTTATGTTAAACCTCAATGAAGCTTACATCTTAAAATAAAATTATATTAAAAACTTAAAAATAGCAAATAATCTAATAGAAAAAATTCTCACAAATTGTTACGTTAAAGCTTTTATCACAATGAAAGAAAATAATTGAACGTCGTCGCTGTAAAGTTGTATAAATTTTCATAAAACAAATACATCACTCGGTAACTTAAATGTAACCAAATACCTTATCTTTTAAATTTGGCACCACGTAAATAATAATAAAGGAATGAGATCACATATATTATTACACTCAGTAACGAAATAATACTCCCAAATTCATTAACGTTATTCATATATTATGATAATAATAAAAATTAAAATAAATAAACTGAGTATTAATATAGTTGTCAAAACACATCCAATTCACTTCCTGACCGGAGTAAAGCGCAATCTTTCTTAGTAAAATCTACTAGTTAAATCGGGCTGACATTTGCAGAGTTCAAATTCCCAAAATTATCTACCTTACGTACCTTCAATTTTAATTAACACCACAAGGAATAACAACAATATCGAAAACGTAAATTTGACAAATTTTCGTAATACGTAAATTTGTATACAGTATTCAGAATACGGTAAAAATAACGAACAGTATGAAATAATACAATGCGCGGCTGAATACACTTTTGGACAATTAACTTAATCGCCTGAAGGGCTCTTATGCAAAACTTCACACAAAAGTAAGTGTATTCATCCGCCTGACAAATACAAACCTTAATTCTCACAATTCATCACTTTAAACTCCCCCTTTCCTTTGTACAGCGGTATAGGTAATTTCTCCCACAATTGACCCTTCTGGTAATTGAAAGGTGGACACTCATGCTCTTGAATCTCGGTTAAAAAATCTGGAACACTGGAACTGTGGCAGGATCTGCAACAAACAAAATATCCCCACGTACCACACAAAATTAAAAAAACACCGAACTCGTTTCAATAGCTACGCTATCACAATCAGCTGATCATCATCTGATGATGATAGCTTAGCGATTGAAACGCGTTTTTTAATTTTGTGTGGTACGTGGGGATATTTTGTTTGTTACCCTTGAATCTCCCTGACACGGGTCCCAGAACAGCAACTTCGCAGTCGTCAAATTTCAACGAACCGTTTTTCTTTGAACTATATTGGCGCAGATTTAATGACAAAATATTTAAACCAAAACCAGGTGATTAATAGGTGTTAACTGGTTTATATATATATATATATATATATATATATATATATATATATATATATATATATATATATATATATATATATATAGCCTACTCCAACTTGCCATAAATCCAAACATCGCCAAATAAAGTAATATTTGTAACTATATTAGTGCTTCTCAAACTATACACCCCTATATTTTCAATAATCTAATACGACCAATAAAGATTTTCCTTATGCAGTTTCTATATATATTTTAAATATCGTAATATTCGAAAAAAGAATCTGCCGCAAATTTCAACCACACGTGACACGACTTAAATTGATTTGAGTTATCGTGTTTGATAACGAGAGGTTCAGTCGTGGATAAATATTTCTGCGTACTTTTGAGCTTACCAATTCATGTATGGATTGAGTTATTGGAGAACTTATGGAAAATTCATTTGTATAATTTAGTACGGACCATGTTTTAGTCTGACGATTAAAAGATGACGTGATCGTGAGGGAAAAAGGGGTTTAGTGTTTTTATTAGTTATTTAGGCTGTGACGAGCATAGCTCGAAAGTTGTGTGAGTGATATAGACATCGGGCGCACAGAATTTACCTACGTTTTACCCGAGATATTTGAAGCTATCGTGAGGAACTCTGCCCGTTCGCATTTTGTGGATTATAAACAGGGTTCAATCATCCCGGAGACGGTTAGGAGTGACATTTTCGTTTCCATTGTGGAGGAATAGTATTTATTTTAATGCTTCCCTCATTTTTCGAGTAAAATCACGCTTAAGCGAATTGTAATATCCTGTAGTTTGGTAAATTTGTTTTAGCAGCGGGAAAGTATATTACAAGGAGCCCACAGCTTGTTCAGATAGATAAAAGGTTGCTGTAAATATATGTCTCTAGAATAAATTTTGTGTACAAAGAACGTTCTGTAACTAAATTAATATTTGTGTAGATAAATTCAGGTGAAACAGTTATAAAATCACCTGATATTAGCTTACATATTTTGCCATTAAATTTACGTACATAATTTCAAAGTGGCGGTTAGTTGAAATTGATGACATAAAAGTTGTCGAGTCCTGCAGGGCCGTGTTTTCGGAAGGAGCTTGAAGAGTGATTGGTATCCTCGGGTCAATTAACGAAGGGTTCAATTGTATGAGAATTGCCTTTACCCCTTTGAGATGGAAAGAAAGAAAGTAGACTGAACAATTTTGTACGTATCAAAGTAATTACTTTTTTGTGTCTATTTTTTGGTGATTTTAATGAAGTTGTTTTTCTGTATTTGGTTAGGTGGACGAATACGCTTTCTTTGGTGTACAGTATTGCATAGACATCCTTCAGGCGGTTCAGATAATTATACCGAAGTGTATTCAACCGTTTGTCGCAATATTACATATTGTGTGCCTTTAATTCACATCACGAACATTTGTTAAATTCATGGTTCCTACATCATCATTATACCGATAAGGTGGTAATTAAATTTTGAAAATTCGCCCTGAATTATTATTTAAAATGTTACGTAAGAAAGGTAGTGATTTACTTCTCTACTGGAGTAAATTTACTAGTTTGTGATTTGATAATGAACCGCTATTGTATGTACATGTGATTTCTGCCCTTCCTCACAGCGTTATCATTATTTACGGATCATATAAATTTAGAAGATTAGTATAAGCAGGTCTTTAAAACAGGCGCGATTTTTCGAGCAGCGCAGCGGGAAAACGTCATGAACTACATCTAATAATGACCTAATGTTCACAGAAACTAAACCCCTCATCTCTACTAAAATTCTACTCCAAAAATATTTACGCAAAGTTCATTTCAACCTCAATAAAACCTTAAGCTTCATATAAAAGGCGCCCAATTGCAGCAATAAAATTAAAAACTCATTAAACATTTTGATAAACTTCAACGTCAAAATTATTGTCTCAAATATCCAAAAAAACTGATCAATACGGTAATTAATTATTCAATTTAAAACGAAAAATACGCCACAACAAAACTAAACGTGACGAAGACCTAAAATTTACTAAAGGTCGATATCGGGATGTAATTCTTAAATTGAAAAATACACAGCCATAACAAATAAAACAAATTAGCTTACCTGTTTGGGAAACTCAGGCACTACGTCCACAATCGGTATGGTGATTCCTATAAAAGCAACTTCAAAAAAAAATGCCACTACTCGCAAAAAAATCACTGGCATGCAAATAAGCCAGTTATTCGGTGAATGACCTGTTTACTTTATAATTACGTTACGGTATGCCTATTAAAACTTACCTTCAAATCCGATTATAACAACCAGATCAACATGACTAATTATCTGTCAAATTATTAGGTTTGAATTAAATAATAAAGCAACAAAAAGAAATAGTCATCGTAAAGTTATGTAAATCTAAAATTTTGGCAAAACCAGTAAATCACTCAATAACTGGATGCAACCCAAAACACCTAAACTTTAGAATTTTGAATAAACGTAGTAATGCGTACGTTGTGCGAAAAGATTAAAGTTACAAATGTGTACACTCAAAAAAAAATAATACTCACTACTATACATACATAGAAATTTAATAAATATTAAAATGAACAATTGGTATTTTGTCTGAAACACATTGAACATAATTTTGTATCGTAAAATTTATAAAAACTGATGTAAATTGAGTCTTGCAAGCTCACATAATCCTAATTGACTTACTTTATATATCTCAAATCTTTAAATTGCCCCAAAAATAAAACAGCACAATAGTAATTTCGTTGAACATAAATTTACAAATGATAATATGAAAAAGTCAATTACGAATGGATACGCTTTTTGCACAAATTTGAAATCTAAACGTTACCTAGATAAACTTCAACAAAGGCATATTCATTCGTCTTAATAAGCACAAATGAACATTTTATTAACGTCACCGACAAATATAAATACTGAAATATATGTAGTTACCTTCACAAGCACCAAAATAATCAATCGAACTTCCTTTTCTTTTGCATACGGCACGGCAATGAACCTTTTTATATTTAATCGACGTCAACCAATAACTCCTTTAAAATTATCTCTACGCAACCTTCATTAATGGAAAATTTTAAACCAAAGACCATTCGCTACGATCACTTCTTCATCTGGTTGACGATAATGTATACAAAAAATAACTTTTTACTTAAAACTTATTAAAGCGTCACTATGTACAGCAAATTTGTTTTGTATCATGACCAGCTATGTACTCGAAACAAACATATTATAACCAGAACCTCTACAAATAACCCACCAGAAAGGCGCTCTTCATCCAAAAGAAATAAGGTTCGCACTAGCAGTGAACACGTAACCACATTGTTTGAACACGAAACTGTCAATCACTGACAACGTTATACGATACTATATTATTTTACTGAGATGGGTCAATATCTCCCAACGGAAGCTTTTTCCCCACGGTACAGACGTAAGAAGATTCCATCTGTCTCCAACACACATTTCGAGTACGCAGCCGGAGCCGCGATAACGGAGTCTGCATCACTATCTCTCTAACAAGGTTGCCTTCAACATCATCTAGACTTCGCCACATTGTATTTTAATCCTATTCTATCTTAATTAGACAATTACACAGTTTCGTTAGTTTAAATTAACATACGCTTGAAAAACGACAACCCCTCGGCACCAAATCGGAAAAGAATTGCATCATCCGTCCTAATTGAATTCCTCTGAGTTGTAACTGAAATATGATCTGTTTGTTACAAGTCCATCCTACGAAAATGAGCTTTAAAATCTCGTCTTTAGAAATCTAAGTTTTTGTTTATAGACTCAAATATTCATCGAAAGGAAAAGCGACAGAATGTCGGCTACAACTTAAATTCGCAAAAGATGTGCCATACAACGGAATAATTTTATACTTAACCCTTTCAGTGGAACATTAGGAAAACATGTATTTCAATCTTCTGTTTTGGAATACCCAACTGAACAGCTTGATTTTTGTATTCCAACCAGAGTTCACACATGCCAGATCTATTTCATGTATAATTAGCCTCACTGTCCATTTCTTAGATCGAACGTAAGATCTGTACACACTCAACAGAAAGTCTTGTTTGTCTACCCCTCCCATACTTGTATTGTACATCCGTATAACTTCTGGCCTAGAAACATGGACATAATCTTTTTTCAGTTTATCCCATCTCCTACACAAGTCTTTCTCTCCTATGCCAACAAAATTTGACCCCATTACAACTTCCATATTGTCAAACCATTTCGTAGCAACAATGCCATCCTTACTCACGGCCTCGACGGAAAAGCCTCTTCCTTTCTGACTTAACAGTTTTTGAGCAGTGAAACGATTGACTCTAATTGTGCCGGCTGCGATGTAAATCTTAATTCCCCACTTCTTTGGCTTATTTTACAGGTATTGCTTGTTTCACATCAATATTTCCCTTAAATGGGACAATTTGTTCATCCACACAAAGATTCTGTTCTAGTGGAAGTTCTTTGTATCTTTTTCGTAATGCGTCATATATAGACCGGACTTTCCATAACCTATCTTTATTGGAGTTTCCTCTACTAGTGATATCAACAAGATACAGAGTGTTTCGTAATTTAAAAAATCGTTTCAGTGGCATGTTATCTTTTATTACTTCTATACAATATGCTGAACTCCAATACATTTTGACCCTAGGAAATTTTAAGTTCCCCATAAGAATATGAATACCAACAAACTGTTTTATTTCTGCCAGTTTAGTTGGAGGAAATCTGGGAATATTTTGTTGATTGGCATAGAGATTTTTCATTTCCACCATTTGTTCAAACACATTTTCTGGAATGTACCGACTAAAAAGTCTACTGGAGCGGGCAACTCAACCAAAGGATATTCTAATATATTTTGTGCATGCCATTGAATTTTTTTTGTTTGATATTGCGCTTCAGCGATCCAAGCAATGTCCTTTTTCGTGGTTATACCATATTCTGCATAGAAATTGTTAAGTTCATTTTGTTCTTCAAACCTTCTGTTATGATTTTCCTCGGTATCGCTTAGTCTTTCATCGTTGTCGATAGCATCTACTCCTGCGTTATTTATGTTTGGGTCCATATTATCTTCAATATCTCTCTCGTTTTCATGATCACTTTGATGATCTGCCTTATTCCACTGTGAATCCCCGTCGTCAGAAAATCCATCGATCTCCGACATATAGTCATTTTCTAGAATCTTGCAATAACTCTTCCTCAGTCAGAGGCTTACTACGCCTATTACTCTACATTTTCTGAAAAGAAGGTAGCTAATAGAAATATGCAATCTAAAAAAATCTCGAAACTGTTTTTTGCACGATTGCAATATTTTCTCACTAGGTATTACTTAGCTTTATGATAGGAAGGTAAGAAATTAAAAACTATAAAAATAGTCCGTATAAAAAATGTTACCCTGTATATGTTGATACCTACGCACTTTCCACATAGTATCTTTGTCCCCAGTCAGGAACATAGTTTTTTGATTATCCGTTCCTGGATATGTAACAAACTTTTATTTATAAAGTAGATACTAGTTCAAACATTGGTCTTTCTACTTACCGAAAACAGTAGTGAACAGGAAATATTAAAACTTTTAGTGCACTTAAATAATAAAAAATATCAGTACAGACACACGCACTTGCTAATGTCAGCAACACACTGAGATTTGTTTACGTCTCTAATTAGTAAATATCAATACAGACGGCGCACGCTGCGCTTACTGCTTGTTACCAACGTCCCGCGCCTGGTACAAAGCCAAGATCATAAATCCATATTTTTCGCCGTTGCTTGCTTTTGAAAGTGATGTCCCTCCCAGATGACAAATCCACTGAAAGGGTTAATATAATTTTACATGATTGCGATTTCAAATCCATTTAACAAAATTCACCAAAACTTAAAATATCGAGAACATTTATTTACACGAAAACTAATCTACATTTGTTTCACTAAAATAAGAATATTCACGTGCAAAAACGAAACGTAATTTTACAAATGGTTTCTATTGATTACAGGCAACAAATAAAAAAAAATGGTTGTATCATTTACAGTATCGGGATTACAAATTTTAATTAGCAATAAGAACACCCTAAACATCCTCAAATAACAAAAAAAAAGTAATTACCTTAAAGCTTTCAGGAATTTACACTTGAAAAGTTCAATTTTTTAACCATCCTTTCTGAAGGCATGCAGTACTAAAACACGTAAGGTTACAAAAAAATAGCGCTGGTTCGTAAGATTTTGAACACACGTGACAGTTCCTCTAATAGACCGCGAATTTTAAAATGGCGTCTATCGAAGGTAATAATTGTATTATTCGATCTAGAAGAAAGTGTTACCATGTTTGGTGCTGTTCTACAATCTCTCACGATAAGAGCCAATTAAAATTGAAATAGTCAATTCTGATGTTTAGAAAACTGTTGTAGAATCAAATTCATAGATTTACACTATTCCCTAGGTATTAGAGATTCCATTATCGAGGTCTCCGAAAAGTGTTGTTTTATTTAGTAATGAGGCGTGGTTCACACATTAATGGTGTGTTAATTGTAAACTACAATTCCCTGCAAGGGTTTCATTCTATGAATGTGATTTACGGACATTTATAAAAATTAGAATTAGAGTAGTACAGGTTATGTACTGCTTTTCAAATTATGTTAGTGGTATGACAATTTTATGTGCGGTAAAAAAAATAAAAACAGTTTTATTCAACGTATCGAAGTTACAAAATCTGCACTTGAACATTCGTTGCAATATGACAGTTTATTCTTTTCGTGTCTGTAGATTCATGTGCAAAGATACAAATAGGTAGTGATATGCGGGCTTTTTGCTTTACGCAGTGTTATAAGTTTTTCCCGGTTTTAAATTAGTATTCTGTATTAACACGAGATGTAGGAGGTGGTCCCAATATTGATCGATGACTAAATGAACTTCAAGTTTAACAGTCTAAAATTGAAAAGTGCCAGTCGTCTAGAAACAAGTGTCAAGAGATCAATGCCAATATCCTCTAACCCTTGCTGAATTCCTGTACATAAATAATGTGAATTAGTGTGTTTTGGCCGCTACATGATTAGTTGCGTTGTAGAAGCTGTCCAATGAGGCGTTAGGAAACCTGCAAATCAAATTAAGTCTGCATTTCCCAACTGCTCTTCTATCTCAAGGGATTTGTCACAAGTTACTGACTGTCATGTTTATATTTTCTAACATCTAAAATGTCTTTTTTTCGTATGACGACGATGTTCTTGCAATGTATTAATTATTTTCATTTATTTTCGCCTTGCAAAAATAAAAGTGAAAATTATATTACATACACGTAGCAGAAAATCCTCTGTAATACTTTATTGTCCGACAAAGATCCGACTAAGTATGATTTAAAACCTAGAATAACGGCTCCTTATATGATACAAGCTGAGACACCGAGGTCCTTTATTACAGGTTATTGCAGTAGTATTTTCAGCTTATATATCTGCCTTCAGAACGAATAAAATAAACGATCATAATGACTCGATATGAATTCGCATTTCAGTGCTTTGTCGTAAAATTTTGAAAGGTACTTTCTTTAAAAAGATTCTTTTTGAGCGTTTCGCATTTTTATTACCGCTGATAAACTTTACGACTTTCAAACGAAAGCTACTCTGATTTTGTAGATAACTCTGATAAACTAAATAAATTTAGAATGTGACCAAAGGATGTCTTTAGTTCGTGTTGTCACAGACCATTTAAGAAATTGTAAATTTGATTGCGACTTTTACGTCCAATTCGTGTTGCTCTCTTAATTGGCAACAAAATACGTGATACTGTCACGGACGTGTCTTGCAGGCACGTGCTTGCTAGTTTTTGGCAACTTCTCTTCTAATGTAAAAGTTTGCAATTCCTCTTCGTTAAATTCCTTATGCTTCACTTGTAACTAATTTCTATTTTTAGTTACACTTAACAAACATCTGTTTAACGCTTATATTGCATGTTAAAGCGTGAAAGTAAATGGTCCATTTGTACAAATTTCACTGGACCGAAACTCTAATGTAGTTAACTAACTGGTTTTGTTGATTGCAACCGCGTTTAAGCGTTGCTTTTGTGTAGAAAAGACATTTTTCTATTCTAACAACTCGTGCTTATTTTGTACTTCTAACGAAATTTGTGGTTTTAGGTTCATAATTAAAAATAGTTCAATGTCAGAGCTTGGCATTGTTTCTCCACTCGTTTCTAAATCAACAAATTTACATTTAGTTTTACAATAAATTTAAAGTAATATATTTTTCACATACAATTCTTTTAAAGATAGGAATGAAAAGTCTAAATTTGAAATAAGCTAACAATTATGACCTATTAGGTACATGAACTTTCAGTTACATATGGAAAGCATAATCTTCTAAGCCTTTTTCTAAAATCAGTATTGCCATATTTTATAAAATCAAAGGTGTGTACACGGTGTCCCATTTTGGTTGAGATTGTAGGGTATCCCGTTTGCGAGCAAAGATAGAAAGATGCGGTTTTCGCGACCTTTTTCTACTTTTTCGTAAAACGAAAGATGCCACAAACAGAATTGTCATAGTCCTACTAGTATTTGAGATACAGGGCGAAATTCAAAATTTGCACATTTTATGCACCCTTTATCGAAATGGTGGAAATTAGGTTTTATACAGAATTTTCCGTAGAATTTAGTGGCGTTTTTCCCCACAAAAAGTCAGTTTCTTCGCAATAAACCAAAGTTTTGTTTTTTAAATGGAACACCCTCTATATTTTTTATCATATATTAGAACTTACTCTCAACTCCTTTTGCATTATTAACCACAAAAATGAAAGTTACGTTAATTTAACATTTTGATGATATAGTTAGCCATGAAATCTATAAACTCAGTATTAACGCGTATTTTCTTGAACGTCCAAGACATATTTGAGTATTAAAAGGCCACTAGATTTTTACTACTTTATTATAATTATAAATATGTAAATACGCGATTATAATAAATTTAAGGACTTTTGCGCAGAAATGCAAAAATGATAACAAAAAAGTATGCAAATTTGGTACAACAGTTTTTGAAACATATTCAAACTGGCAATTTTTTTTTAATTGGGTAAAATGCATCTTACAGCTTCAGAAAAAAATGTTAATGGCAATAAAACTTATAAAGAGTACTTTATATCGAAATTTGTAAGTAGGCTGGGCTTAGTCTGATCTAAACGTAATTGACCTGTCAAATCTGATTAAAATTATTTTTGCACAACAATCGTATTGTTTGTTCATTGTACAAAATATGGCAGAAAATCAAAATTTTGAAAACTTTGAAAAATATAATATGCTGATTTGCTTTGGTCAGAATAATGAAAACGCCAACGCGCAATAAATTTGTATTTTGACCGCTAAATGTAGTTTCCTTGGTATTAATTGTGATAATTAAGCAACTTTTTATCTATGTAGGTTTCCAGAACGGAGATAACCTAGTAAAATCACGTTTTATAGATTAAAAAGAAATTTAATTAATTATGGATAATTTTTTAAACCCAGGTGAAAAAAATATAATATAGGAAATCGAGAGAATGATGAAGTTACCGTTTTAGCCAGTGTGGAGGGTAATCATATAAGTTCTTGCAGAACTATAGAAAGTAGTATTGGGGTTTCGAAAACAAGAATCCAAATAATACTTCGCCACCATAAACATAAACCATATAAATTTAGGCTTGTTCAACATCTACATCCCAGCGACGCTGAACGTAGGTTAATATTTTGCAGTTGGTACTTAAACATGTTAAATATATTACCCAACTGAAATGTCATTTGGTCAGACGAGGCACACTTTAAAAATTCACGTGTTTTAAACAGGCACAATAGCAGATTCTGGTCTCAAGAAAATCAACACCAAATTTTTCCCCAAAGACAGCAAGGACGATTTGGACTAAATGTTTCCTGCTTTATATTAGGATCAAAATCCTAGATATTTGGACATTTTGGAAATGATTAGATGACATTCCTTTAGCTCGCTTGAACCAAATTAATTTCGAACAGGATGGAGCTCCATCTCAAATGCTCAAATTATACGACTGTTTTTGGAAAACAATTTTGGTAATAGATGGATTGGCACTATTGTACTGATAAGATGGCCTCCTATGTCTCCAGACTTGTCAGACTTGGATTTCTTTTTTTGGGGTTACTTGCAAAATAAAATATACCAGACTCAATATAATAACATTGAACGTTTGACAAATGTAAGCTTTCAGACATTTACAAGATCACACTAGTATTGTGCTTAATGCTATAGAACGAATTGGAAGAGTGTGTGAAACATGCATGCATCAGTTCGAACATCTCTTTTAGTAATTTATATTAGGCTTGTAAAGTTGTAGGTATTATATTTAGTTTTTAATTTTGTGTTTTTGCATAAAGCTTCCTATTCCTTAACCTTGTTTTTTCATGGTCAACTCTATTTTCAAAATGTTAAATTAACGTAACATTCATTTTTGAGGTTAATAATGCATAAGAAGTGCCACGCAATATATATTTTTTGAAAGCCGAGAGTAAGCTCTATTATATAATAAAAAAATGTACAGAGTGTTCCATTTAAAAAACAAAACTTTGGATTATTGCCAAGAAACTGACTTTTGTGGGGAAAATTATGCACGACACTAAATACTATGGAAAATTCTGTATGTAACCCACTTTTCACCATTTCGATAAATTAAAAGACAAAGCATTCGCGAGAGGTGCTTAAAATGTGCAAATTTTGAATTTCGCCCTGTATCTCAAATACTAATAGGAATACGACAATTCTGTTTGTGGCATCTTTCGTTTCACGAAAAAGTAGAGCAGAGTCGCGAAAACCGCTTCTTTTTATCTTTCCTCGCAAACGAGATACCCTACAATTTCAACCAAAATAGAACACAGTGTACATATAATATTTAGTAGACGCGTTTTGCTTGAACCGAACATTAACTTGCAAATTTTTCGGTTAAGTAAAAAATTGTATTAGCCCTTGTAAAACCCTTAAACTTATTAAATACCGAGACTCTCAGTCTGAGAGTAAATTATTTATTACTTTTATGGACGGAAATCTAAGAACCAGCGTACACTCAATATCTTTTCACATTCTTCTTAAGCTTGAATTATATTATACCATTTTCTTCAACAAACTTTGATAAGTTTCAAAACTATGGGTTTCCCTTAATTCTACACATTTTCTCAGTCATCTAAGACTAGATCTTTGTACATGGAATAACATTCCAGGATTATTTCGGATGTTTTTGCAGTGAAACGTTTCCTATCAATTAATTCATTTCTTGCGTTTACATGTGTACTGTAAACTAAACTTTTGAGATAGCCCCAAAAATGAAAATATAATGGGTTGATATCGGGCGTACGAGCTGGCCATTGAAATGGTCCACCCCTCCCTATCCGCCTATCTGGAAAAATAATATGGAGATGGGGGTGCCCCATCGTGCATAAACCACATACATTCGCGCTTTTGTAAATGTACATCCTCTAATAAAATTGGCAGAATATCCTTCAAAAAGTATAAATAAGACTGCCCGTTTAAACGATCATTAAGGATATACAGACCAATTAAGTGGTTGCCTATAATAATACCTGACTAGGCGTTGACTATAAACCTTTGTTGGTGTGTATTCTCAATTATGCCGTGGGGATTTTCATCATCCCACAGATGTAGGTTATGGTAATTAATTACACCATTCCTGGTAAAACCTGCTTCATCTGTTAATAGTACATTTTCAATGAAATGTTGGTCTTCCCGTTGTTTACTCAAAAACTAGTTCACATAATTAAGCCTAAGAGGATAGTCGTCTGGTGACAGCATGCAATTTTTAAAAATGAAACGGATGCAACAGTTGCTCGTAAAGAATTCTATGTACGCTTGATTTTGAAATATTAAATTTTGCTGAAAGTTTCCTCACACTGCACTGGTTGTATTGTTGTTCATTATCAACAGCATCTAGTATATTTTCTTCAAGTATTGTAGTACGCAAGTTTCTTATACTTCTTTCGCCGTAATTATCCATTGTAAAGACCAGTTGATAAAATTACTTTATTAAGCTAAACGTACCTGCTTCTCATAACTCCGATTTATGCGTTCAGACGTTTTCGTATACGGTAACCTTCGATTTGGATAACGTTCCGAATAAAAAATAAAAAAGTCTTCTAGCTAGGCTAGAATTATTAGCCATTTTTGAATTAAAAATAATTTCTCGCCCTCACAAATGTAGACAGATGACAAATGTTTAGAAATAGTTTAAAAGTGAGATGATAGCCGCCTACTTAGAATAATGCATTTTTACGTTCCAACCTACATATGCATATTATGTGTTCAAATTTTTTCATTATCTGAATAACGATTAATTTTATAAAAAAAAGTGTAGACGTATTTTTTAAAGAAAATTTAATTTTACATAAATTTTCTTTATACCGTTTTTTAATGTAAAGCGAAATAAATTTAAAAATTAAATAAATATGACTAAAACTACTGAAGCTGTATTATTGATATTTTTATAGAAGCGGACGACTTTGGAATTTTTTTTACTTTAACATGTATGCCTAATAATCTCTTTCTCGATTATTATTTTTGTTTTTACAATGTTGCCTGGTTTCGTTATGAATGTATAAAAAAAGAGGTTGCATAGTTAGTTAAATTAAAATGATTTCATTTCTTTTAATTTAAGTTAGCATCTAGATGTCTATTAACCTTTGTCTGTCATGAAGTTTTAAACTTCTGTTTGACATAGATTATTGCTTTTGCGATTATAATATTGCCGATTTTCGTAATGAAGAGGTTGTATAATTATCCTAAAAAAGACTATTTGTTGGAAAATTTGAAATTTGATTACATCGAATATCTTTTTTTTTTGTTTATTATTATTATTACGAGAACAAATTGCTGCTGCATTCGATAAAACCTGGAAAAAGAAAAGTATCACGTGATACTTTTGTTAAAGTGCCAGATTACTATGTGTTTGGGTATTAATAGGTTATTCAAACGAATGTGCAGGCTCACGATTTTGTAAATTTTGTGACGCTTTATAATAAAAAGGTTCAGCTGATAGTGATGGAATTTGGACTAGAACAATGGAAACTGTGGAAATACTGTTATAACTTGTTTTGTTATTAATGTGCTTGTTCATAATAACGTTTGGTATAATTTGAAAGTTTGAATCATTGGTGCAGTAGAAATTTGATATCATTGTAGTTTTAACGTTTTGATTTTTAGAAAGCTTTTCTTGTAGTAATAAAGTCAGTTGCTGGATTTGATTGAATTTTGATAAATCGGAATTTCACAAAAGCAGTAGATTATAATTTTTTTTTTCATTATTGTAATTTGTATATATGTATTGGTTTAATTGATATTATTTCTCCTTGACATTCACGACTGCTGTTGAATACGCCACAGAGCTTTATTTTTTTTAGGTGTTAGGTTTTTGTTTTTGACAAGTTACTTTCGTTTACGCCCCGCTGCCTAGGGAATGTTTCATTGATTGTACTTGCCCTTTTTGTACATTTTTTCTATTGTTCTTTTAATCATAATAGTGTAATTTTTTGGGCATTTATTTTACCTTCACCAAATTAAAAGCACCTTGGGTTTATTTCGACAAATCTTAAAGTTGCCAAAATTAAGCCATTATTGTGCAGAAATGTAAAGTAAGGTTTGTTGATTGGTTTTAATGAATATAAGAAGGTTTAATTATGCGAACTTTTAAATATTCGATTGCGTTTTGTTTATTCTTGTTGTGACGAATATTTATTTTAAATTGAACAATTAATTACCGTGTTGACCAGTTATCTATTTTTTTTTTGTTAATTGAGTAAATAATTTTGCGTAGAAGTTTATACCGAAGATAGATAACAAATTTTGAGTATTAGTGAAACAATTCCAGAGAAAATTGGATGCAAAACAATTTCTTAGATTTTATTACATTCAGTGATGAAGCCACATTTTGCTTGAACGGTTCTCTTAACAGACATAATTCTCGGTACTAGTCAGATTGTAATCCGCACCGGATGGAGGAGGTTCATACACAGCATCAACGAAAAGCTAATGTGTGGGCGGGTTTGGTGAAACACCATTTGATTTGACCATTTTTTATTGATCGTATGCTTATCGGTGCGAAATATCTTGATCTTCTCCAAAATGAAATTATACTTGAAATAAACTGTTTGTTTCCAAATATGAACGTATACTTTAAACAAGATGGCGCACCTCCACACTATCGAAGAGACCTTAGGCAATATTTAAACACAATTTTCCGCCAGAGATGGATTTATCGAAGAGGTGTAATTGAATGACCGGCAAGATCACCCGACTTGACACCACTTGATGTTTTTCTCTGGGGCTACCTGAAAAAATGTGTTCATGTTAACATACCAAGTAACGTAAATGATTTAAAGGAGCGCATACGTCACGAAATGCAGGCAATTACTCCACAAATGATCAACAACTCTATTTAGCTTCGAAGAGAGATTGTATCATTGTCAACAAACAAATGGCCACCATTTTGAGCATTTACTGTAAAAAAGTAATCTGCATCTTAGTAAATTGTTTAGTTATAAAATTTGAAAAATAAAATGTTTCCAGTTACATTTTTTACATATTTGCTAAATTTCTGTCACAATTACATAGTAAAGTGATACATTGCGAATATTTTTGGAAAGAGGAATAAATAAGCGTTTCTGTGATATATCACTCGACCTAGGTTGCCATTTAAAAAAAATTTCAGATGGCGGCGGTACGCTAAACGCTGACGTCAAAAAATTTTGACATTCATCGTCAAATGCCAAAAGTTTTATTATTGTTAAACGGCGTAATCTTTTATGTAACTTCACACATCAAAGAAAACAATGACTATAAATGTTTATTTTCTATCATACAGAACACTTTTAACTCAATGATTGCTGTTTATTACAAATCTGTTTAAACACTTCTTAAATTTTTGAAAACGTTTGATAAGCATTTCCAACTCACATTAATTCCTCTTACTTGTAAACCTTTAAATACTTCAACCCCAAAATTTGTTTTTATAGTAAACTAATATATACTGTGGCGCTGATTGTTTACGAGATATAAACCCGCGCGAGGTCGCCCTTTGTAAGTATAGTCCCGCTGAAATCCAAAACAGTCTATCTCAGCGGAGTTTCAACATCACCTTTTTTGCTGGCTACCAGGAACTAACGTGACATTCTTCAAAATCTTTGCCATCTTTAACATTAACGTTTTACTTACAGTTTGAATTTGACAATAATTTTCAAATTTTTCTTTATCCTTTTGCTTTAAAACAGTGAAATTTTTATAACACTGTAAATGATAACCGTGTGTTTGAACCGTATCACTATTTAAGGTTATGTCATTGTATTTATAATTCTGTTTTTGACGAAATAATGACATAAGTTTGCACTTAGAAAAGATTTATCGTTAAATTCATTTAATTTTCCACTAGTGTGGTCCAAAACACACTTTTTCATTTTTAAAAATCAATAACAAAAACAAGAAAATCCTCGCCAAATATAAAATTGAGTTTTGACAGCACGAAGCAGCGCGCGCATTCCTTGCCTCTCGCTCATACTTATCTAAAGGGGGAGTAATTAATTCAAATCATGGCAACCGCTGCTTGCGGCCACTTTTTTACAATCAACCATGGATTATTGTGTTCAGCACAAATTTAACACTCTTGAAAAAGACGTTTCACTCACTTAAAAACATATAGTTTAAATTCACACAAATACATTAATTATAATATATTTAATTAAAAATCATTGCGGCTAATTTTTTATGGGCAACCCGGAAGTAATACATTACAGTGCCATTAATCATTCATCTGAATTAAGTCTGATTAAAAAAACAGATACCTACAGAATTTTGCAGTCGGATTACATACTATAGATGCTACATATTTGATCAGCTTACGATACTTTGTTCTACACTGTTGCATTGTTCGGTACAGTGTAGTGGTAGTGTATTCTGTCGTCGTCTCAACCAAAGCCGTCTGTTTAATAAATATACAATCATTCAAATAATTATGGTCTACCTTTTCACATTTCTACCCGACCAAACGTAACACAGTAAACTCATCACCGGCATCAACCAACTATGTAGCGTAGACAATGTGGTGCGTACAAATTTGGATTTGGTAGTCCAAGAAAGATAGCTGATGTTGGTCCCAATGCTACATATTTTCGATATAAACGTATTGCATTTAAATTCGATTCTCGACATCAAGTATCCAGAGCAATCGTTTATCGCAATTATTAGTTTCTGGAATTTTAATGACAATGGTAATCTTCAACGTTGAAATTTTTGAATACTAAGAACTAAGATCAAGCTTTTCATTTTGTAATATTATAGATAAATTATATGGATAATAACACATTGCGAGTCAGTTTTCATCGCTGCACACATTCAAACTCGCTTGGAAGTAATTAATTTATTAATGGAAAATTATATTTAATGTACTTCATAAATATTTAAAGTTACCCGGGATTTTCAACTCCTGGTTCGGAATACGCACGGAGGTGTCTTTGTTCCATGGGTTAAAACCTAATGCCTCAACTACCACCCAAAGGTTCAATGTAGTCCAGATCGTCTTTGGGCCTATGCTGAAACAGTACGGCTACCAGGTTACTTCAGATAACCATAGCTAAGGTTATTTTAAGAGTTCAATATGGCCGATGAAGATGCTTCTATAATTAGAGTAAGGGCGGTTTGGAATATAGAGCAAGAAATTGTTTTCCTTCTTACGAACACGACCAATGACGGATGATTAATGACCGAGTTTTAATAAAAAAATTCTCCTTAACTCAAATACATGTATACGGTATACCATACCTCAACGGATACCGTATTAACGGTTATTCAATAGCGGTTAATTTTCACTACTAGCTGATTTTACAATTAACATTGAGCAGGTATCTAGTAACTCAAATTTGTCTGACAATTAAAATTCTGCTATACCTTGTTTTACACAACCGGTTGGAATACGTTTATAACAACGTCTAAAATGTAACCAGGTAGTGGGATACCGGTGAAATTGGCTTTTACAATTTCGATTCCTAAAAAAGTTACTTAAAATTAACTTAAAAAATTATTGTTTAAGTAATAATTAAAGAAAATTTTGTCAACTTACGTTTTGAAAATATCGACATTGGAACGGCCACTGCAGCACGTCACGTGACGTGAATATATTAAACTATTTCATATAAACTTAAATCACTTACATCAAATGTTTTTCCCGTTTCAACTAAAGCTTTATTATTTATCAAACTGTGAAAGGTTTTTTTTATATAAATTATCTTGTTATCTAATTTTATAGGCATTTTGGAATTTTTAAAGTGTCAATATTAATCAATTTCAAACTTCCAAACTGCTCTGTAGGTTGCTAGGAAACTCATATTTAAACCAATCCTCATTTTTAATACTTAAAAAAAAGGCAACATATAGCAATTATGTAAATAAACCGCTGCAAATTGTTATTAATACTTCCACATCAAAAAATCGGTTTTCGTAAATAACTCGAAAACGATTAAATTTACAAAAAATACAAGAATGCTTTTCGATCAGAAATTGGATTTTATATCTAATACCAAAACTTCAAGAAGGTCGTGTGGACGGGTTCCAAAATCAAGTTTTTGGAAATATTTCGAAAATGACAAAATTTTCGAAAAATTGTAAAAACACATTTTGTGAGAAATTGTATTTCCTATCTAATGGTATTTTCACTTTTGAATATGTTCAGTAGTTCGGGAGACATTTAGGAAAAAGTGACGGTTTTTGCTAATATCTTGTAAACTGTTTGTTGTACAGAAAATTATAGGAACAAAAATACTCACAATTATGTTACTAATCACATATTAAAAGGAAAAATCTTAAAAATAAAAATTTGCTATACTACACTGACCCCAAAAACAATCAGTCGCTTTGGGTAGTTGACGTCTATATGTGTGCCAAATTTCTAGTTGATATGTTAAGTTCTTCGAAAGTTATGGAGTGCACACATATACACACATACACACAGACAGACAGACAGACACACAGACAAGATTTTTTTTGCTCAAATTTTATTTTTGGGCGTTTTCAAACATTTTAAAGCGATTGGGTAAATAAAAATTATTGAAAATTTTGTTAGCGATACAGTACTTCCCATCCGTTGGGTGTGGATGTAATAAATTAATCAAATTTGACGTTAGTGAAAAATATTATACCAACTTTGTAAAAATAACTCCCAAATCTAGGGGGCAAATAAAAAAAATAGATTATGTGATACTTTCCACATTCTCTGTATGATTGATCTTTCTAGCTTAATGTATAATTAACTTAATGCAAATAGCGTATTGTGGTAAGTTAAGCTGTTTAGGCGTAATTATAGAGACAGACGGACGGATAAGGTACCGAAAACAGTTAATATTTGTTTGAAAAACTCACTAAAACACTGCAATGGACCATTTGCTGACAGGGGTCAATACGTCCCTATAATTCCCAGGAAAATTGTCGTTTTGGTAATATTCCTAAAAGGAGAATACTTCTATTTCTCATCCTTAGTCAGGATTGAAACTCGCATTGTTTGGTCCAGAGACAAATATTTTCTCCATTTAACAAGCACACTATTGTATAATAATTATAATGTTATGCTTATGGGAATAGTTTATGAAAGATTTGGCAGTTCTATAATAAATTTAATTGAACCTTCAAGTACAGCTTGTTTTTTACACTTAAACACTTTTCGATCATCAGCTGAAGAGCAGCCATCTGATCAACACGCCCACTCCTTGGCATGAAGCCACCCTGGACATCCCAAATCTTAGTTTGGGTAGTTTCACGTACTCGGTCAATCAGAACTCTTCCAATTACTTTGCCAGGTACACTGAGCTGACTTATTTCTCTGTAGTTTTTGCAATCACTCTTGTTCCCCTTGCCATTATATAGTGGCACAATCATCGCGCTCTCATTACTTGGCACTTTTCCATACTTAAAGACATACGTTGATTAATTCACACTATCTTCGCATATTTTAGCATTTCACTAGTGATTTCACCCAACACCTTCTCCTTTGCCGTTTTTCAACTTTCCAGGCAGACCGTCTACTAGCTAAATTGTGCCCCGGACGATGCAGCATTCCCTACTAACGATATTGTCCTACTACCGAGCAGTGCTGGCGCTTATTTGCCTACTGCCCCGACAAGAAAGGAAGTAAGAAGTAGATATAAATAATATAAATGTATACTTACTTGTATAATATATATATATATATATATATATATATATATATATATATATATATATATATATATATACTTAAGTTCTTGTTCATAAAAGTACAAGGGTTAAGAAAATATAAAAATTAGAAAAATTGACTATTTTCAGTAGACAATCCCCTTAACTCAAGATAAAGTATTTGATGTAAAGAAATTTTTATTCATATACTTACAATTTAACTTATTATACAACAGCTTAATTAATTATTTTGAATACTATCGTTTTAGATTTTCAAAAATTACGGAACTTCCATCGTTGGCATATCAAACTTTTAGTCGCATTGTCCATTTACTAAACTAATTTTAAAATTAAATTTGATTTAGCTGGTATCGGGAGACATTTTTTTTCTGTAATCAACAAAGAAGTGTTACGCTTTTATGGAAGAGCTGTAAAACTATAATATTTATAATGCTGATTTCTGTAGTATATGGCTATATATTTTATCTACCTTTATCAAGTTCGGGCACATCCGTAGGACAGGAATTGGCTTGTACTCGTTATACTAACTAACTATGAGTTTCGGTGTAAAACAAACTATTAATTGCGACCATTAGATATGTGATTTAATTAACCCTGCTGTTACCTTCGGGTCTATATGACCCGAAATCAAATTGTTGTTTAAATAACTTTTTTGATTATTAATACCTAAACTTCGTAGTTAATGACTTTGTTTCTAATCCATTGAAGAATGAGATGGCTTGTTTGTTTTAATAAATTTTTTCCTTATTTTTTAAACATGATTGTTACATTGATGTTCCTCGTGTCATTATGACCCGAGGCTGTAATACATTAGTAGGACGTATAAATTTGTATTTCCAATTATTTTATATTGAAATTTGAAATATGCATATCATCACATTCTTGTTCAAATGTACCTACCTATGCGAGTTACTACAGCATATTCGGCAGGTCTGTAGCCGCGTGTGCAAGTCGAAACAGGAACAGACTTGTAACTTGCAGCAGGTATAAATATCATATCGCAGTATGCAACCGCCAGTTTTGTTTGTTACGTTGCAGAGTAAAGTGCGGTTTGTTGTACGTACTACTAGTTCTTCTAAAGTGCTGAAACAACAATATGGCAAAAAAATATCATAGTGGTGAAGGCTTAGAAAACTTATTGATAACTTGAGTGACATTAGTGACGATAGTAGAAGACGGACACCCTCCCTCCACTTTTTTACGTCACAAGCCCTCCACTTTCACTTTTTATACGCTCACGTGGGAGACCGTATTTTCCACCCCTAAGGTTTCTTTCCAAAGGTCATTTGCAACCCCTAATTATTTATGTTTTACTCACCCACGTGTAGGACGTGTTTTTCATTCCTACTTTATGACAGCTCACGTATAGGACGCGTTCTTTCTACCCCTATGGTTTCCTTTCGGAGGCCTTTTTCAACCCTTGATGGAATTTTCAACCCTAATTAAGGCCTTTTTGTTTTTACTCGCTTACTTGAGGGGCGTATTTTTCACCCTTATTTTATGGTTTCTTTTTGGAGACCTTTTTCAACCTTGATGGAATTTTCAACCCTTTTGTTTGTATTAAGAGCCTTTTGGCAGCAATTTTGTACTTGCTCACGTGAGGGGCAGATGTAGGGTTTGGTCTTGGACTTGGGGTTGGTCTTGGAGCTTAGAGCTGGTCTTTGGCTTGGAGCTGGTCTTGGGCTTGGGTTAGGTCTTGGACTTGGGCTAGGTCTTGGACTTGGGGCTGGGGGCTGGTACTGGTTTTGGTTAGGGCTATTTTGATGGTCATCTTTAACCCTAATTAAGGTCCTTTGGTTGTATTAAGAGCAGTACCCCTGGAGGTTAGGCAAACGCACACGCATACAATGTTGGAAGTTGCATAATTACCCTAATAAGATATTATTATTAAAATTATCGATCCTATTGTTTTAAAATGGTCATATGCTATGGGTACGTTCGGATGATCTTTTACCTATACGAGAAATTTATTTATACATTGTATTTCTAAGACAGCAGTTGTGTTAGGGATTGATCATGCGTGGTGGAATTTGAATGACAGTAAAATTTAATTATAGAACACTTATTTTTGTTGTAAATGTCATAATTAAAAATCCTCAGTGAGTTATAAAAAAATTACTGACATTCTGGTTATTCTCTAATGCAACAAAATTTGTTTATTAAGTTAATTAATTACATAACAGTTATTTCAATATTGTCTTCTAAAATGAATATTAAAACATAGTTTACCTGCACTGATTTCATTGAAATATGTTTCATATCCATCCGACCGTTAAAATGTTTGTATATTGGACGCCTTAATATTTTTAAAGAAACTTGTTACGTATAAATTAGATTCGTTTTATAACTGTAATTAAAATCTGTACAAGTAAATAAATAAAAGGTTAACAGCACACTTACCAGCTCTGTACTTAAAGAGCATTTTGAGGGACTGCTTCACGAGTGATGGTCACTGCTTTGTGTTACTAGAAATCACTTTCTATGTTTTTACTTATGCATAGTTGATATATAACTGGTTCTCTATCAGTAAAAGTAATTTTTTCAAAGCGATTTGAAAAATATTCATATTGTACATACGGACACACAAATTGTTTATTGAAACGCACTCATTAACAGTTATAAAAAACCTCATTAAAAGTTTGGAATGTAATAATTACGTGTGCAACATACGGTTTAAATTGACCGTGTATTTTCCCATATTATTTTTATTAGAGTTTTTAAATTTTTATTACCATGATTGTTATTAAAATTATCACATTTCTATTAATGATCATTTTGATATAAAAAGGGGTGCCTAAAATTTACCATTGCATTTTCAATTTTGGTAAAACATAATTTCGTTTTGAGGAAACGACCTTCAAAACAATCAATCAAACCAGATACATAAGAATATTTTAATTATATCCATTTAAATAGCGAAATAAATACATTCAAGATGTATCTGACTTCTATCAAACAAGGTTGTGTCTTTTAAAAACCTTAGATTTTTATAAAACAAGACCGGACGTCCTAGTCGTTATTGAAAATGCTTAACCACCTATGTACAGTATACAGTGCAATAACAAATATAATTCAACTGTTTACTTTAAAAATAAATGTGTAATTAAGAGCTGGTTGGTATACATCAGAATGTTATTTCTTAACATGCAATTTAAACACGCGTTGAATAAGCGGTCTTGCTTGCTTATATGTTTTATTTACACAGATCTTTTGAGAATTTTATGTCAAAGGTCCGCGACAAGGGCGAAGACCGAGCGCAAGTTCCTAGGAACTGTGTGTAGTTTTGAAAATATACAGCTACGTGAAGCCATGATCAATCCCTATTACAGAAAAACGTTTGTTAGCTCATACACCACTAGATGGCGCCACAAACAAGCTCAAACTTCCAGCCAAGCGAACACGACAGACGTGAGAGACGAACGGGACAAGAGAAACGCAGGGATGGGAGGGACGAAAGCCACGTTTAATTTCCAACGCTTTTGTTTTTGTATTAAATCCAACAAGATTGATAAAAACTGGCTTCCTAAATATACAAATTATAAACAAACCGGAAAGTCCATTCCGAAAACAAGATTATTAAAAAAATTGAAGAAAAACTTAGCGTTTAAAAAATATATTTAAAACAATCCATCATTTATTTATTTAATTTAATTATATTGTTATCAGTCTTCTTCTTTTTCGACTGTAATTCGTCACTATCATCATGGTCTTGAGATTCGTCCTTTCCTCTAACTCATCGGTCTTCTTCCGTGTATCATCATCATCATCATGAGTGTGAGATACATTCATCTCATCCACTTCATCGTTTTCATCATCAGCTTGAACAGTTATTGTAGTAGTTTACTAACAAATACCTAAAATCTCTAATGTCTTCTGATGTTGGTTCTTAAACAGGAGAATACATTATAATAATAATGCTTACTCGCTGGAGACTATATACACAGGTAAAATTTTGCGATGCGATGTTTTCATATAGGTACGAATCGCATTAACCGTGCTATAGTTAGTGCGACCCCACTCCTCGACACCCGAAGATAACCGATCCTATCCGAACATTGTTGAGTACTTACACCCATTCCTCCAATATAATTTAAATAAGATCACATAAACAGGTTTTACAACAATTCTCTTTATGTCTAATAGGCGTATGCTTTAGTACATCCAATTTAATTTTAATTTTATAATTTAAATCTATACTTTGTTCTTCCAATTCTCTTTCTAACCAATAATTAGATATACATAACGTACCCAGATCGTCGAAATGTAATACGTTATGTAATTTATTTCTTGTGGTTATCGGTTTAATACCTATTATAACTAATTCTGTCCCCTCGGATAATCGCTCCAATTTCCTACAGTCTCTAGACTTTATAATACGTTTAATTTTTACATAGAAGCTTCGTTAATTTTATCCATGTCTTGTTGAAGGAAATTTACATTTTCGTATTTAGAGGTCGTTGTCCATTCAAGCAGTATATACCAAGCACGCCAGCAAAATATGGCATCAAAATTTGGACGCTTTGTGATAGTGCAAGTTCTTATGCTTTAGAAGTTCAAGTATATACGGAAAACTACCTGGGGAAAACCTGGGAAGGATCAGGCGCTGAGAATATGTAGTTTTAGACCTTACTTATCGACTAAGAGGTCAGAATGTAACTTTACATCGTATAAATTGGGTCAAATGCTTCTCATAAGAAATCTTACTATGTTAGGGACTGTCAGGAAAAGCAAGCTTGAGCTACCTATCATGGAAGTAAATAACGTTGTGCATAGTTCCAAATTTTAGTTTACTAAAGATACCGCAGTTGTGTCTTATATTCCAAAAAATACAAGAAGGTCATTCAAATGAGTACGTTTCATAACCAGAAACAAATAAGCGACAGAGAAGACAAAAAACACAAATTATACTTGATTATAATTCTACAAAGGGAGCAGTTGTTACATTAGATCAGCTAATCGGTGCACACACATGTAAACGAAAAACAAATCGATGGCCCATAATCTTATTTTACAAAATTTTAGATACCAGTGCCTGTAATGCTTTGTCTTATGGCGCGAAATAAATCCAGACTGGAATAAAAATGTTTTGTTCAAAGGAAGACTGTTTTGGAACAACTGGGCAAACAATTGATAACTCCTTACATTTCGTCCCGAAAACATCTTCCCCGTAATGAACAAGCAGCTGCAATTGTAACAGCTATTCAACAACCATTAGTGGAAAATTCTATTGCACCTCTTCCTGGAACTAGCAACAAAACAAACGAGCACACTGCCCTTCTAAATGTGATATCAAAACTAATATGACCAGCATTAAGTGTAAAAATATTTGTGTAAAGAACACGTGACCTATTATTGTCCCGACTGTAAGAAGTAGTGGATCATATCAATTATTAGACATTTTTTATTCCGTTTTCTTTTTTTTATTTAAATTTGGTTGAATTTATTGTAAGTTTTACGTTTCATATAAAAACATTGCATTGGAGAAATAAAGTTAATAAACGTATAAAAATTGTTGTTATTTTGGGTTTAATTCATATTTCAGGAGTTCGGGTCATTATGACCCGAAGGTGCACAAGTGTATAGTCTTGTCGAGGAGAACAGCAGGGTTAATATCGACCAGATTTAATTATACCCGACCAAAAATCGTATTACCGCTTGACATATGGATTTACGTGTATTTTTATATCTGGTGGAATTGTTGCTGTCAACCGGCGAAACAATCACGGTATATCGCTAACAACCAACAATTTCAGCGATGTATTAGAAAAGCAAGGGACCGTTTATGGCCGAGAAAATCGTTAAGTGATCCCGTTTTATTACAACGGTTTTATGTTGCGAAAGCTTCGTTAAGCAGGGAATAGATAAATTATAAATTTTTGTATAGTGATATTTTTTAATGTTATCTTTCGTTCGTAGATGGTGTTTTGGAATGTCGATTTTTAGATGGTATTTAATCTGTTAAAGATTTAGTTCTTAATCGCTACTAATAATAAAATAACAGTGTTGCTTGTAAACTTCTCATGTAAATATACATTAAAGATAGGTAATTATAAATAAAGCTAAATCATATTTTTTAATATAATACGTACTTAAAAGGCCTGAATCTACGCAATAAAATCAGAACTTAATCTCATTTATTACAAATTAACCTGAGTATAATTTTATCTTGATTTACACGATACACTGAAAAAACGTTTTCTACAAAATTAGTACTTTTTCATTTTTCATTATGCGTTTACTTGTATACAATTTTTTTTTTGGGAATAAAGCACACTTTAAATAAATTAACAAAATTAGGTATATAATCCAATTTTTTATATATGAAAGTGTTATCAGACGTATGTGACTAATAAAGTGCTTACTCACATCTCACTTAAAGTGTAACAGATTGTTTGAGAAGCCATGACAGCTGCTGGTGGAAATAACATATGGTTTTTACACATTACATTTGTGGTTGGCGAAAAATTGAAAAGCCATTTCAAACTTAATACATATAGAAGTGTTGCGCTTTATGAACAACACGTCCATCAACCACAATGCATAATTGGACATGAAATCTTGGAAACGTTTCATCTAAACTTAATTCCTAATGTAATAAATAACTCAAAAACAATTTATGTCTAATGAACACTTCATTTTATACTTAAAATATGGGATGATATCTAAAGTGATTACTTTTTTAGTGAGTAATTGGGTGTGAACAAAAATCCTAAATTTAGCAAGAAACGACTATTTTTTACGAATGCATTCGTGTTGTTCTGTTATTGAATTAAATTTAAATAAATAGATGAAAAATATTCTTCGGTAGTTTTAAAATCGATCACTATAGAATTATATTAGAATCTGAAAAACTGTTTAGTGCCAATCATGAAGCATGAAAATGTAAACTTTCACCATTATTACGCACATTTAAAATACTTAGCTTTTTTTGGGAATTTAATGGTGTATTTTTTGTATTTATGTATAACAAATGTCTATTAATGATTGAAGCTGACGTCATGTCAAATCTAGGAAATTTCTTTGCTTAGTATTTGCAACACTGAGAATTATATTGTGAAAGCAATGGGTTTCCATCTTTTTTGCCATAGTCGGATGTGTCTGTTTTTCATTATAATTTTTCCGTTCATTCTTCATTCTTGCATTAATTTTTCGTTATATTCACAATCAGTTATTTTCATAACTCCAGATTACTTTTTGTTTGGAAAGATTAAAGAGAATGTTTATAGAAATAGATTCCATAATTTAGATGAATTAATGGAAGCAGTTGAACACGAGACTCAGGATATTACACGGGAAGAACTTCAGCATGCTTGTGAAAACATGAACCGGAGAATTAATTTATGTCTACAGTATCAGGATTATCATTTTCATTTTTTGTAATTATATTAATTTAATGAAGAACGTTTGTTTGTATTTTTGTCATAACAATAATTTTAAAATTTATTTTGTTAAATAATTATATTTAGCAAGTATTGGCAATAAACTTTTCCAAAAGTAGGGGTATTCTATTTCATTTTAACAAACAATGTTTATAATTACATCAAAGGTGATTACCACATGGGACTCTAATATCAATCGTTGCGACCGAAATGAAGTGCAGTGGTACTAACCTAATCATTAGTAGACACCCGATATACAAATCTAAACGTCTCGATAACACTTACAGTTATCTAATCTTTTAGAAATGACTACAAGATGTGTGTGTGCGTGTGTGCGTGTGTGCGTGTGTGCGTGTGTGCGTGTGTGCGTGTGTGCGTGTGTGCGTGTGTGCGTGTGTGCGTGTGAGCGTGTGTGCGTGTGTGCGTGTGTGCGTGTGTGCGTGTGTGCGTGTGTGCGTGTGTGCGCTGTGCGCGTGTGCGTGTGTGCGTGTGTGCGTGTGTGCGTGTGTGCGTGTGCGTGTGCGTGTGTGCGTGTGCGTGTGCGTGTGTGCGTGTGCACTTGCGCACGTGTGTGCGTGTGCGTGTGTGCGTATGTGCGTGTGTGCGTGTGGGCGGGTGCGCCTGTGTGCGTGTGTCTGTCGGTCGGTCGGTCGGTACGTTCGTTCGTGCGTGGGTGGGTGCGTGCGTGCGTGCGTGGGTGGTGTGTGGGAGGGCGCGTGCGTGCGTTGGTGTGCGTGTGCGTTTGCATGTGCGTGTGCGTTTGCATGTGCGTGTGCGGGTGCGTGTACGGGTACGTGTACGTGTGCGTCTGCGTGGCTGCGTGCGTGTGCGTACGTGCGCGTGCGTGTGCGTGTGCGTGTGCGTGTGCGTGTGAGTGTGCGTGTGGACGCGTGTGTGTGGGCGTGTGTGCGCCCGTGCGTGCGTGAGTGGATGGGTGCGTGCGTGTGAGTGTGCGTGCTGTGCGTCGGCGCGTGCGTGCGTGCGTGAGTGGATGGGTGCGTGCGTCTGTGCGTGTGAGCGTGTGTATGGTGCATGTGTGCTGCGCCTGCGCGTGCGTGTGTGACGTGGTGCGCGTGCGTGCGTGCGTGTGCGTGTGCGTGTACGTATGATGTGCGTGTGCACGTGGTGTGGGCGTGGTGCGCCATGCGTGCGTAGTGATGGGTGCGTGCGTGCGTGTCGTGTGCGGTGCGTGTGCGTTGAGTGTGCGTGTGCACGCGTGTGTGTGGGCGTGTCGCTGCGCGCGTGCGTGCGTGAGTGGATGGGTGCGTGCGCGTGCGGTGGCGTGGTGTCGTGTGCGTGTCTATGTGTGCGTGCATGTGCGTGTGCGCCCTGCGTGCGTGTAGTGGATGGTGCGTGCGTGCGCGTGCTGTGCGGTGCGTGTGCGTGAGTTGAGTGTGCGTGTGCACGCTGTGTGTGGGCGTGCTGCGCCCGTGCGTGCGTGGTGGATGGGTGCGTGCGTCGTGCGTGCGCGTGCGTGTGCGTGTGCGTGTAGTGCGTCTGCGTGTGCGCGTGTGCTGTGGCGTGCCTGCGTGTGCGTGTGCGTGGTGACGTATGAGTGTGCGTGTGCACGCGTGTGTGTGGGCGTGTGCGCCTGCGTCGTGGTGGATGGGTGCGTGCGTGCGTGGTGCGCGTGCGTGTGCGTGTGCGTGTTAGTGTGCGTTGCGTGTGCACGCGTGTGTGGCGTGCCGCGCTGCGTGCGTGCGTGAGTGGATGGGTGCGTGCGTGTGTGCGTGTGAGCGTGTGTGCGCGTGCGTGTGCGTGTCGTAGTTGTGTGCGTGTGCGTGTGCACGCGTGTGGTGGGCGTGTGGCGCGCCGTGCGTGCGTGAGTGGATGGGTGCGTGCGTGGCGTGTGGCGTGTGTGCGTGTGCGTGTAGTGTGCGTGTGCGTGTGCACGCGTGTGTGGCGTGGCGCGCGTTCTTGCGTGAGTGGATGGGTGCGTGCGGTGTGCGCGTGCGTGTGCGTGTGGTGTGTGCGCGCTGTCGTGCGTGCGTGGTGGATGGGTGCGTGCGGTGTCGGGTGTGCGTGTGCGTGTGATGCGGTGTGGTTGTGTGCGTGTGTGCGTGTGCGTGTGGCGTGTCGTGTGCGTGTGTGCGTGTGTGCGTGTGTGCGTGTGTGCTGTGTGCGTGTGTGCGTGGTGAGTGTGTGCATGTGTGCGTATATGCGTGTCGGCGCTTCGGCACGTCGGCGCGTGCGCGTGTACGCGTATGCGCGTGTGCTTGTGCCTGTCGGTCGGTCGGTCGGTGCGTGTGGGCGGGCGAACGGGTACGTGAGTGCGTGCATGAGTGGGTGCATGCGTGCGTGGGTGCGTGCGTGGGTGCGCGTGTGTGGGTACGTGCGTGCGTGGGTGCGTGTGGTGGTTGGGTGGGTGGGTGGATGCGTGCGTGCGTGCGTCCGTCCGTGCGTGCGTGCATGCGTGGGTGCGTATGTAGGAGGGTGCGTGCGTTGGTGCGTGCGTGCGTGCGTGCGTGCCTGCGTGGGTGCGTGTGTGGTGGGTATGGGTGAGCGTGCGTGTGCGTGTGCGTGTGCGTGTGCGTGTGCGTGTGCGGTGCGTGCGTGTTGCGTGTGCGTGAGCGTGTGCGTGTGTGTGTGCGTGTGCGTGTGCTTGTGCGTGTGCGTATGCGTGTGCGTGTGCGTGTGCGTATGCGTGTGCGTGTGCGTGAGCGTGTGCGTATGCGTGTGCGTGTGCGTGTATGCGGACACAAATGTTGCTGTTATGAATTTTTTTGGTTATATAAAACTGAAATCGAATATATTTGTATAATATAACAAAACGGTGGACATGAGGCGACGTTCGGAATACGAAGTGAATCATGCCCCTTCTGTCAAGACCACGTCTTAAGCTAGGGTTTGCTCGTATTCGCACAAGAGTTTGGAACATATCTCCCCCTTGAAAGATATACTTTCAACAATATATGTATGACCATATTTACGTGATACAACTTAATTTCTGCATACAATGAAATAGTAAAAAAAATGCAACATATGTGTATCGAATATTAATTAATGGTTAAAGTCTACGATTTACAAGCACATATTATTCGGCACTAGCACTCACTGGTAATAGAGCTAGTTTCACAACGGCACGTTTTTTAGATCCAGTGGCTGTCTTGATTGTTGCTACTCTGTTGATGTTGTCTGCTCCAGGATGCCTTCCTAATGGTCACAACATCGGCGGGGTATTTTCGTCTTTCAACAATATCATAAATCTCATCTTTATTTGAACGCCTTTCGTCAACCATTTTGTACGCGTCTGTAAGGTGTGGATCGTTTCCAGAAGTACTGCATGATTTGCCTTAGACGTTTGTAATAAGTCAATCTGTTAGTTAGTACTTCAGCAAGTAGATCTTTAGGATTGTTGGATATAGGACTAATAGGTCTGGAATTTAAGACTGACGCAATTTGTACAAATATCATGGTTAACTCCCCGAACGTTAGATGGGAGTCACCGATAATTTTTATAAAAATTGATTTAGCTGATTTCACTGCAGTGTCATAGAACCCACCAAAGTACAGAGATCGTGCTGATATAAATCACAAATTAATAGCACGGTGAATAAAATAATTTGAAAACTACGACTTTGCAGCTACAAAATCAGTGCCGTTATCTGAGTATAACGTCTTGCAAATGCCTCTTCTACCAATAAAACGCTTAAATGCATTCAAGAAAGCTGAATCGTCCTCTACTTCTAAATGCACGGCTTTACTGGCTAAACATATAAATATACATAAATACGCTTTTATAATCTTTTGATTTCTTAATTTACCGTGTTTAATTAAGTTTTTTAAATCTCGCGCATTTGACACATTTTTTAATAACCGCTTTAATTGTACTCCGACCGTATAATGGTCAACATTTTTGACGTACGCTAGCTAATGTAGCATCAACACATATATGTCTAAATTCCGTTTATGTTCAAAATCTATAGTTAGATCTGTAAGTACGAAATTTGTTGGTAAAATAATTGGGTGTTTTTGATTTTGAATGCAGTTTTGCCGATAAACGGGTTTAATGTAATATTTTGCTCATATTTTGAATTTGTTTTCCAGTTTTTAACAATAGCTCATCTATTTGTGAAATAGTTTTTCTCTAATTCTACTTTAATCTGCCTGTCTACCAACTACCACCTCATAAGATAAAAGAAATTTCGTTTGAGGTCAAAAGAATCTAGAGGATCTTAACCCCTCTTGATATCTAAAAAGCTAATTGTCCTGTGTTGGACATTGTCCTCAAAACTAGTGCACTAGCGCCTATCCTTATCCGTTTATTTAAAATTTCGTACAATGATAACCACCCACGAAGCAGCTATTATGCTGACATAAAATATTTCACTCCCTCTATTAATATTTCTTCTGAACATTGAAACAACCTACAAGTAAAGAATGAGAGTTTTAAAGAATTGATGCATAAATCTTTCAGACAAAGTTAGTGAGGCCTACTTTATTCTTCCTTTATGTAAACGACCTGCTCTTTTCCACTAGCAATCACATTCAAGCCAGTGTTTGGTTTAAAGCGTGAACTACTAAAAGGGTTTTCTTTTACAGGACAGAAAATATTTCTATCTCGCTAACCTGTACAAGTACACATCATTATTTATTTCGTGCTACTGTCCCAATTCAACATGCATTCACTTAAAACGTTTGATATTCTTATTATTATTTATTTGAATTCTCTGCTTAGAATTTAAAAAAATCTTTTGATCTTCCAGTTATAAGCAATTAATCGTGCACCACGTTAATTCACCTTTTACTTAATTAAATGTAGGAATGTTTATATTCGTTGGTTCCTTTAAAGGACAATGAGTCTAGCACGCATCTTTGTTAACATTTACTTGTCTAACTTAAATACACAACACAATGTTTATTTCTTTGTTCAGGTCTGACTATCAGTCCCTTTTAACTCTAATCTACAATTACTAATAAATTTAAACAACCTTACGTTTAGTGATTGCCGACAGAAAACTTTCAATTTTAAAATCTGGAATTTTATAGTATTTTAACTAATGTAAAATTTAAAGCTCGTGGCGTTTCTTCATCCCCAATTCTTTTATACCTGTCGCGTCTCCAGCGTATCACTATATTCAATCGCCCAATAAAAATTCATATACAGCACCTATTAGATGGTCTTACTTACATTTATTTGCTTATATTTCCATTTAACGCCTCAAAGAATACAAATTTCAGGATAAGTTTGCTAAATCTAATATGAATTTCAAGTTTAATAATTTTTACCAATCTTAGATATCCTAATTCATAAGTATTTTAGTAGTAGTAGTAATAGGCGGATGAATTTTATAAAATACAACCTTAAAAATTCAAAAAGGGAGTTGAGAGGAGGAGAAAAGGAAGGAGTTAAAAATGTTAATTAACACTTATCAAAGCAAGAAATTAAGTACCCAAATTAATGTTTTATTTAGTAACAAACAAATTAATGTAAACTGAGATTTTACACATCAACCGAAATTAATGGCTTGCACCATCAATATTAATTTAGAAAACAAGATGTTAAAGATAAATCATATTTTAATTCTGCAGAAAGCAGTACCATAAAGTAATGTATTAGTTCATCGTTTACTAAATGCAATAATTGTGAGTAAAATTAAAAGGCGTAGACCGTCGAGCATAAGGATATAGGTGCTAGTATAACTAACGAGTTACTGCTTTTACCTCAAATCGCACCGATCTTCATGTGAAACTAACTAGTTAACAATGAAGAAAAATAAATGCCCGTAGCACAAAGTCCCTATAACAGTTTACACCTGAAGGCTGGGACACACGTGACCGCACCGTGTGGTGGACCTCGTACGGCGAAGAAGTGTACAATAGAAAAGTACCGTCTAGCCCCCATCTTACCGCAACGACACACCACCAAAAACACGCACGTGCCTGACTAGTTTAGTTTACTTTTGACGGGCACGGTGCGGTGTACGAGATTGAACAAGTTTCAGTTTTATATAAATATTAAATTAATGTGATATCGCATATTATTAATTATAAATAACATGAATGTAGAAAGATTAATCCAAGAGATCAGAAAGTTTCCTGTGATATACGATCAGTCGAATGAAAAGTATGGGAATGTTGAATATAAAGAACGAGTGTGGAAAATAATTCCAACCAACTTAGCTGCTGAAGGTAAGTAAGTCCATATATTTGTCATTAAATGTTACATTTTGTTAATATAAATAAAATACAATTACATATATATATATATATATATATATATATATATATATATAAGTTACACAATGCAGTAGAATGGAAGTATTTAACACAGAATTCAACATTAAATTAACCACATGAAAATTAATATAAAAATAAAACTCAAAAAGTGTTATATTTTGCTAGTGAAGTCATCAAAGTTATCAAACGTTCTTGCCACTCAACACCACCTTCTGGGGAATTAAATAAATCTTTGAAATGCTCTCGCACAACGAATGCTTCTTCTGTAGCTGACGGCGTGGTAATATCTGAAGAGTCTTGTGCCATATCACTTCTTCCACTTTATTGAGGCACATTATAGCCTTTCCTCTTTCGAATAAAGTTATGTAAGACACATGCTGCGAGAAAAACATTTGTTATGGTATCACGTGAGCCTTGAAGTGGCCTTCTTACAAATTCGAAATTTTTGCGTCAAAATGCCAAATACATTTTCAGATAACCTTCTTGCCCTGCTTAACCGGTAATTAAAAATTCTCTGATCATCAGTCAAGTCTCTTCCAGGAAACGCCCTCATAATGTAAGTTGTGAGAGGGAAAGCTTCGTCGGCCACTACAACCATTGGAAGTTCAATAAATATCTGTTCCAAGTAGGGATTTTTTCGGGATATTAAGGTTACTGTTGTGTAGTGCTTTTTCAAAGGTAGAATTAGACAGAACACCATCATTTGAGTTTCTTCCATAGGCTCCGACATCTACTAAATTGAAATTGTAATACGGATCAACCAGAATCACAATAGAGTAAGTTTTTTTATAATTCGAGAAGAGACTTCCTGACAATTTTGGAGCTTGTATTACTACATGTTTCCCATCCAATGCTTCAATACAGTTAAGAAACTGCCACTTTTCCCAATATTTATCAGCTATGCAATTCCACATGTCTTCATTTGGCATTGGCATCACTTCGTTTAAAATCACCTCCACTTTTACTCTACAGGTATTCCATGGTAATTTAGGCATGTTATCTCTCATAAAATTATCCCTGAAGTAGGGTACATTTTTGATGTATTTCTTTAGATCAATATCTGTTAACGGCCTTTGGGGTAATCTATTCAGTTTTTTTGGAACGGTTTTCAATATAACGCACCACCACCAGATTTGTATGGTTTTAGATAAAGTGCACCGTTTTTTTATTCTTGGAGCCTATAGCGATAGATTCCGTCATGTGAACATGACGCGATGTCTCTATTGGCATTTTTAGCTTCATTGCCTGGTTTAGCAATTCCCGATGCACCGCCGGCTAAAGTACCGATTGCCGATAAACCTACGAATAACGGAATAAGAAATGGCAAAAACCCTTCTTGTTTGAGTAAGGGAATTACTCTAGGAACTTTAATGTATTTCTTTCCCCCCAAACTTTTTACCACACGTTTTGCCGCTGAAAGTGCTGACTTTATTGTCTGTGAAATCTCCGTTGGGTTTAATTTTTTTAGCTATTGTTTTTCGTAAATCCAATAATTTCCACCATTGCATAACGATTTATACTTCTTCTTCTGATTGGATCAACAATGACGACGTTTGTGGCCCATTCCTAATTTTCTCTTTGCTCTCATGGTGGTACCGACTGCTAAAGCGTATATGAAAAAATAATCAATTAAAAGCGCGTGGAAAATATTCAACAAGTGTACATAAATAAAGTAAAACGTGTGAATACATTTCACACTAGGTTAATTTAAATTCTAGGGTAAAAGGAACACATTATATACAGCGCTTTGAATGAAGCACCTTTATATTAAAAGCACATTTTTAAAAACTAATTATGCACATCACATGCACATCAAATTGAATGGCAGCTTTTTGTTGATATTTAAAAACATAAAACATGAAAGAAACTATTTTTTTCAATTTAAAACGCTTTAGCATATTTTGAGACGCGTAACCACTTTCAGCATCCATAAATAACGTCTTATATAGAACAAGTACTCGACCTGCAACAAAGTAATGCTAATGATTATTTCAATTAGACCTGACGCTGGGTTGCGTTTTTTTTTCTCAAAATACAGCGGAGCACACACATTTTGACGTGGGAACAACATGTGTAATGGCTTTGAGCATCAATAAATTATACTAAAAGGACCTTTTAATTTCAAAAAATTAAAGTGTCTGGTATTAATTTTATTTATCGTGTTTACTGCCAAGGAGAAGGCAAAAAAAGGCAGCGATAATTATTAGGAGTGTAAATATTAATGCGTAATAGGTTACACAATTTTCTAACGAAGGTTTGATAAAAGAGATAGAGAGATGGAAACTTTTTTTTAGTATTAAAATGATTTACTTGTAAACAAGAGTAAATAAATAAGTAAACGTATGAATATATTTCAAACAAGGTTAACTTAAATTCTCGGTAAAGGAAACTTTATTTATACAACTACATCAGTTTATGATACATTATTAAAAGAATAGTTTCATTTAAAAAAAAATGTAAAACGTTATTTGTACTAACGCGAAAATCAACAAATCGGAACATAAGTTTTCGCATTCATAGCGAGATATGAATAAAACTTTTCTTTCAGTACGTGTTTTTACCTTCCACTTGTAATTTTTTTGTATAATTTCAACGTTTGCATACTCCCGTATAAGGTACATGAAAGAGTTCTATTTTGAGAGCGTACCTATAAGTTTTTAAATATTTGCGATAAGTACCTATACAGTGGAATGTACTTGCATCTTTTATTTTTTATAACAGAAACTATTATGCCATAAATTATTCCGCGATCGATGTATGGAAAAGAATGTGTAGGGTCATTTTGAACATTTGGGTATTTACAAACGTCAGTGGAGCCTACCTTTTTTAAAATATTTTCACGTTTCTGGCACTTGCGGTATAACCGAAACTCGTCACCAACTTGCTTATTTTAAATGGAACTCTTTGCATATTTTGGGATTCTGCATTGAATTTTAAGTCAACTTTGTGTAAAGTTTTCTATACCTAAATTCAGTTATTTTCGAGATATCTCCATTTGTAAGAAAAAAATTACAGTTACAGCACCATATTAAAAATGATGAATCTTGAACAGTTGACGACTTTTAATAACAATATTTGCAACAGTAATGGTTTAGACATCGCTACATCTGAAAATGATTGCATAATGTCTGAGGAACAAACAAGGCCTTCAAAATGTATAAGCCAATTTAAAAAGTTAAGAAGTTATAAAACTTGATCTTTTTTCAAATGGAACACCCTGTATATTTTTTCAGTTTTGGATTCTACGTTCAATTTTAAATCAACTTTGTGTAAAGTTGTCTATACCTAAATTCAGCAGTTACAGCACCATGCTAAAAGTGTTGAACCTTGAACAGTTGATGACTTTTAATTGCAATATTTGCAACTGTAATGGTTTAGACATCGCCACATCTGCAACTGGTTCCATAATGTCTGAGGAACACACAGGGCCCTCAAAATTTATAAGCCAATTTAAAAACGTAAGAACTTAGAAAACTTGATTTTTTCAAACGGAACACCCACTATATTACTATTTTTTTTAACAAGAATTAAATTCTGAATCGAATGATATAAATTTGTATGTAGGTATGTACCTATCTTTTAAGGAATTTAAAATACCTAAGTTTGCAGTAATTAGATACCTAGAAACACAAGAACAGGAAAATAATTTGGTAAACAAAAATAGAGTAAAAGGACTCTTTATGTCAATAAGTCATTGATTTACAGTGACGTATCATCATGCAATATGTAATAATTTTTGAATAGAGTAAAAGGACTCTTTATGTCAATAAGTCGTTCATTTACAGTGACGTATCATCATCCAATATGTAATGTCAGAGTGCCAGCCTATGGTGGCACAACTTTAATTTAAACAAGTTCGTACGCCACTGACTTTCTGGTGAATTACAATAGAGAAATGATAGTGGTAACTTTTACATGGCCGCAATTGTTCCTATCTTTTAGGATTTCCCAGTTACAGCGAATTTTGTTATCAAAACGTATAAAAACTGAAGTATTTCATTTTACGAAGTAGGCTGAAAAAATAAAACAATTTAGTTTGTCTTGAATGTTCAATTTGTTGTTAGGAGTTGCGTCAGTACTGTTGTGTCCACAAACGTGTTAAAAATGCTACCATCATGATTAAATTATATTTACGAAGATTATTAAAATTTATTTGTAATTTATGGACAATGTCATAAAGTTATAACAAGAACTTGCGATGCATTTGCTGATCGATATCCTTATAAACAGAAACCATCACGACATGCTGTAAGACGCTTCATCGATAATTTTAAAAATTTTGGTACTACTACAAGAGGTATCTAAAGAAAAAAACGTATTGTTGATGACGAATATATAGAAATAGTGATTCTAGGGTACTTTCGAGCTTTTCGAATGATGTCATTAAGACAATCTGCTCTGGAGTCTGGTTTGTCTAAAAGCTCAATACATAGAATTTTAAGGAAACACAATTTCCACCCATTTTTGATAAGTATGGTACAGCTAAAAGAAATCGATCTCATTAAAAGACAAAATTTTTGCGAATTTATTTTGACGAGGTATCAGGAGAATAATTAGTTTCTAGATAACATTATATGGACAGATGAATCGAACTTCATTAAAATGGTCTTCTAAATCGTCATAACTCTCATTTCTGGAGTGACTCCAATCCACACAACACTAGGGAACGTAATTTCCAAGACAGTTGGCAGTTCAATGTTTACTGCGCCGTTAGAAATAATGCAGCGGCCGCCTTAGAATTTTATCAAGACAATTTAAATAGTAAGTAAATATCTTTGGTGTGATTTATGTACTTACAGTTATAGTGTGTATTAGGTGAGAGATATCTAAATATTCCTCAAAATTTCAATTACACTTCGCTGGATAATTTACCTCTGGCAGAGTATAGAAATATTTTTTACCAGCACGATGGTGCTCCTCCACATAGAGGCCAGTTAATTAATAACCTTCTCCAAGCCATTTTCTATGACCAATGGATTGCTAATGACGGGCCTTTTTTGTGGCCTCCACGATCTCCCGATCTAACCGTTTTAGATTGTTTCATTTGGGGAGCTATAAAATATAAGGTCTACGAAACCCCATTAATAACAATGGATGAGAGTAAGGAATGTATTTCGGAATCTGTCCCAAGACTCCATTAAATGTGCTACTCATACTGAGTTTAATTCGTAGATGCGAAAAATGTTTAGAATTCGCAGGTCAAAATAATATTTTTTTCATTTTTATCAAATTATTTTCTTGTTATAACTACTTGTGTTTCTTGTATTTAGTTATTGCAAACTTGGTTGTTTTAAATTACTATCTCATTTCATACAATTATTGGTATCACAGAATGTCTTTCTATGCATTATTTTTATCATCAGTAATCTGTTTTCTCGTTTGAATGCCTACTTTCACATTGTAAACAAATTAAAAATGAGTTTAAATAGTCTTTACATGTGTTACTTATTTAACTATTTCAGTGTGGCGATATGTTGCATTGTTTTATTTTTTGTGGCGATATGTTGCATTGTTTTATTTTTTGTCTGCTTGACAAATTCAAATACTTCAGTTTTTACACGTTTTTATAAACAACATTCGCTGTAACTGGGAAAGCTTTAAACCCTTAAAAGATAGTTACATACAAATTTATATCATTCGATTCAAAATTTAATTCTTCTTTCGACCGTAAAATAATACACTGGGTGTTTCATTTTAAAAAATCAAGTTTTGTAACTTCTCAACTTTTTAAATTGGCTTATCAATTTTGAGGGCCGTGTATGTTTCTTTGACAATATGCAATCACTTTCAGATGTAGCGATGTCTAAGCCATTACTGTTGAAAATATTCTAATTAAAAGTCATCCATTGTTCGAGATGCAACAGTTTTAATATGGTGTTGTAACTGTCACTTTTTTCTTAAAAATTGATATATCTCGAAAGTAGCTGAATTTAGGTATAGACAAATTTACACAAAGTTGATTTAAAATTGAACGTAGAATCCAAAACAACAAAAATATATAGGATGTTTGATTTGAAAAATCAAGTTTTATAACTTCTTAACTTTTTAAATTTGTTTATAAATTTTGAGGGCCCTGTATGTTCCTCAGACATTATGGAATTATTTGCTGATGTAGCGATGTCTAAACCATTACTGTTGCAAATATTGTAATTAAAAATAATCCACTGTCCAAGATTCAACATTTTTAATATGGTGCTGTAACAGTCATTTTTTCTTAAAATGGAGATATCTTGAAAATAACTGAATTTAGGTATTTAGGCAAAGTCGTTCAACAGGCGATCTTCTTTCATATGTGACCCAAGTTTGGAACAATGCAGTAGAGCAGTCCGGTGAAACAGTTGTAGTCGCTTTAGATATCTCAAAGGCATTTGACCAAGTTTGGCATAAGTGTTTACTTGCCAAACTCACCTCGTTTGGGTTAAATGATACGGTCATCAACTGGGTTTCTAGTTTCCATGATAAAAGACGAACACGTGTCGTAGTTGATGGCTTTTTTCAAAAGAAGTTAGCATTAACGCGGGCGTACCACAAGGATCCGTTATAGCGCCTACACTTTTCTGCTGTACATAAACTACCTTATTTCTTCAACAACTAGCCCCATCCATTGCTTTGCTGACGATAGCACTCTTCACTGTAGTTCATCTCAGTCTACTCATAGTGATAATCCACCTTCTATGTCAAATCAAGAAATTAAAGCTGAAATGGCAAATTCAATCAACAAAGACATTCAACGTATTCTCGAATGGGGAAGCAATAATCTAGTTAAATTTAATGCTAACAAAACTCAGTGTTGCCTTATGTCCGCCAAAAAAGATCGATCATTTCCTGTTGTAAGTATGAATGGCTCAGTTCTTAAGTTTTCAGACTCTATTACTCTGTTGGGTATGACTGTATCTTCAAATCTCTCATGGGTTGACCATCTTCTGTCAGCTACCAAAACAGCTGCTCGTAAAATAGGCTTTTTGTACAGATCTAAGCAGTACTTTATCTCTCGACAACTCCTTCTGCTGTATAAGGCCCAAATTCGGCCTCATCTGGAATATAATTCTCACCTTTGGGTTAGTGCTCCCCAATACGCTCTCGATATCGTTGATCGTATTCAAAAGAGAGCGATTAGGCTTATAAATGATCCGTCCTTAACTTCTCACATACAGTCCCTTGAGCATAGAAGGATGGTTTCAGTTCTTTCTTTGAATTATCGTTATTACAACGGCTATTGTGCTGGTGAATTACATTCTTTGATACCATCTCCGGCTATCTTTGCGAGAAACACTCGGTTCGCTCATTCACATCATCAGTAGGCAGTACAAATCTCTCGTACCAAACGGGCGCAATCCACATTTTTCTACAACGGCTTCTAAACTCTGGAATGATCTCCTAGTTCCTGTTTTCCTCTCACTTATGATATGAGAAAATTTAAGGTAGCTGTTCATAGGCATCTATTGGCAATTCATTATCCCTCTATCCATCCTCCTAAGTGTTCCTGAGTGCTTTAGCACGATAGGCCTTATTTAGCCTGTTCAGGTCCACAATCATAAAAAAGACAACTTTACACAAAGTTGACTTAAAATTCAACGTAGAATCCAAAACTGCAAAATATACTTCCGGTTATACCGGAAGTGCCAGAAACGTGAAATATTTTGAAAAGGTAGGCCCCACTGACCTTTGTAAACAACGAAATTTGCAAAATCACCCTATACGTACTTTTCCATATATTGATTGCGGCCCTTCCCAGTGCAGCACCCTGTAGATCTATAAAAAATTCGAACACTTCTTTTTAGTAATTTAGTTTAATTTTTAACCAACTATGTATAATTAATTAAACAGATTTCTTTTTGTACTTTGAAGCTCATGTTCAATCGATATGCATTCTGCATATCCAATGCTTTCTATAAATTGCCAATTACTTTAAAACTATTTGAAAAGTTGAATTAGATACCGATGTAATTTGCGTCTTCGGATACATAAGTAATGTTATTCAAGTAGTTCCTTTAGATAGCTTCTATTAAATACAATTAGTTAATAACTTTACACTTAATGCAGTGGTGGCTAAGGTTTCATCGACTTCACGTATGTTTTATCATTGATTCAGTATTAAGATGTAAAAAGGATTTTTAATAGAATGGAATTGAAAAATGTTGTCACATTACAGGCAAAAAAGTTACAAAAGATATACTGAAACACAAAGAACAGATGGAAAATATTAAACACTTCAAATCCATCTGATGTTCATTCAAACAGAATGCAAGATAAAAATAGATTAAAGCGAGTGTTAAGACTGTAACAATCCTTTTGTCGTTTTATTTCTGTATAACACAAAATACTTTGTTATGTTTGGATATAAAACGCTTACCAAAAGAAGAATGAGCCGCAATATGTTTCTTTTTTTTATTATATTCGTGGTTTTAAACATTCATGTTGATAATACCATGTTATATCAACTAGAGATTTACATCGTGTGGTTTTGGCCCATTTCCACATTTTCTATACTTCTGTTTTAATGTAAATTAAATTACGTGAATTTTTGGGTTTATTTGTAAACAGACAGTGTTTGTACTTACGCAGTCAACAATCTATTAATTTAGCAGTTTAGTAGCTTTCTTGGTTGCTAATTTAAATAGAAAACCCTCGCGCTACTAATTCAGTCTTTAAAGTCTAAGGAATACGTAATCCTACAGAGCTCCCTTTTGTTTCAGGAATTTCGGCATTATTAACACAGAGTGCTGCAGATAACTGTTCGGCAGGCAAGGATTTAAGTTTTATAATCTGTGCTAACTCAATTTTCAATTACTTTTAATATTACTATCGCACTTTATTGTTTTATTTTAACTACTAATTAAAATGAACATTATTTATTAAAGATTGACATGACATTCTTTGTATTTAGAAACGCCTTCCATTTTTTAGGGTCGTTACTTGAACATCCTGTCGCCCGCATTTAGTGCGCGAATTTAGTGAATAACCTTACCCTCCAGCAGTCTTACTAAAATCTGTTTTCTATCAGATACCTTTCTCCAAATTTGACAACTCTGGCATTAACCTTTAGTTTAAATTTACCACGTCAAAGGAAACTTACATTTCAAGCTTTATTCTTGAAGCTATTATTAAGTAGTCTGAGTCAATTAATTCCGTTTTCTTTATCTAGATTCACGTCATTGCAGATAACGCCATTGTATTACACTTTAAAAAAGTACGTTGCTGAAGAAATTTAGATATAAATAGTTGTATTATATTAAAACCACTCTAGTCACATATTCCTGTACTTGTAATTAACAAACGATTCGGAATGTTATTGTTGATATATTTAATTAGCATGATGATATTGTACGTTAATGACATCGACACGTAAAATGTGCATATACGTACTGTAATCAATGTCAATAAGCTAACTTTGTGAATCTATTTAGTTAATTCGTAATTCTGCCATAAATTAAAATAAAACTCTATTCTTTGGCCAAATTTTCGGAATTTTTTCGAATTTATTTGTTACATATGTTAACGAGTGATCAATCTCAAGTGTATACCACGTGACCAAAATATTTAAGTTGGTACCACTAATAGGTTGGTGGTAAGAAGCTGTATTGCTCTAGCTGTAACCTAACATTAAAAAAAAAGGTGCATGAGGCGGGAATCGAACCTACGCTACCCACATGTCAAGCAAGCAAAGTTCTACTAGGCCACCAGCGCTTCCCGAGTTTGGCGTCGAAACTGTTATGTAAACTATTATGATACTATACATTTGAAGCTTATTTTCTATTGGTCCGCATCTTTCTTGGATTAGCCGCAAGTCAAAAATCTATCCGTCTCGTAAAATTTTGTACTGCCCTTCTTCTCAAGAAGTTAAATCCATTGAAGATATTTGCCCTCAATTCTATGTTATTTTAATCATTTTTAAACTATAATTCATTATAATAAAACATTTTAATAACCATATCTATTTCTACGTGTCTCCCTCACTTCTCAAACTTGAGACAAATTCCGATCTAATTTTTTTAGGATATTCATTCAAAATAATTGCATCTGTCATGGTCTTTCACAGTTGCGATTACAGGGATAATACATAAGATCATATTACGCTTATCTTCATTTTCAACATTTGCCAAAGCATATTGACTTTTAAAAAAGGGGAATTAGTTATAATTATAAAGATTGCCGTGAATAATATGCTAAGAAACAAACAGATACTAAAGAACTGACAGTTATTATTTAAATTTTTCTGATTTGAGTTATTGTCTGTTATTCAGTATGCCCTTCTCAAATGAAGATAAGCGTAATATGATGAAAATTTATTATACGTGTAATCGCAACTCAGAAAGAGCGTGTGAAATGTATTTGAATGAATATCCTGAAAAAAAGCAGACTCATTGAACCTCATTTCAAAAATTAGATCGGAATTTGACTGAATTTGGAGCATTCGAGAAACCTAGAAAGAAATATGGTAACAGGTTACGACAAAATGAAACAGAAGCCGTTATAGATGAGGTTTGTTTAATTTTTTGAAGCTATAGTTACAATAATATATTTTTAAATTATCCTAGATTAATAACGACCCACATAAATCAACGAGAGAAATCTCTTTGAATATTAATTTACCAGGAATGAGTCATGTAAAAGTATAGAGCACCCTCAGACACAATCTTTATAAACCCTTTAAAATACACATTTCTCATTGCCTAAGGCCAGGAGACACAGAACGGCGTTTAACATATTGCAATTGGTTGCGTCAGCAATTACAAAATTACTCGATTTTTTTACATAATGTTATATGGACCGATGAAGGTAAATTTTCTAACTGAGGTATTTTTAACAGAAATGCAGAACACATCTGGACAATACAAAATCCAAGAGAAAACAGGCCTATAAGAAACCAAATAAAAGTTTCGGCATTTTTGAAGACCACATTATAGAACCTTTAATTTATGAGGGAAATTTAAACGGTGATAGATATCTCAATTTTCTGACAACTGAGTTTGAGGCATACATCCAAGATATTCCGTTAAATGTATTCCCTCACGTATGGTTTCAACAAGATGGTGCCCCGCCACACAACACTAGAAATGTCAGGGGTTTTCTAAACCAAGAGTTTCCCGGGCAATGGATAGGAAATGGTGGGGTAGTTGAGTGGCCAGCACGGTCACTCGATTTATCCCCCCATGATTTTTTTTATGGGGGACGTTGAAAAATAAAATTTATAAAGAAGTTCCCAACAACATAGAAGAATTGAGGGCAAATATCTTCAATGGATTTAACTCCTTGAGAAGAAGGGATATTCAAAGGGTAGTACAAACATTGCGAGGCGGATAAATTTTTGTGTACAAGAAAACGGAAATGTTTTTGAACATTTATTGTAAAATCAAAATTGTAATAATGTTTTAATTTTGACGCAGCAACTTATGGAGTATGTATGGCCATACATGGTCACATGGTAATACTATAAATAACTACACTTATCTACACTTAAACTACACAAATCGCTCAAAATCAAAATAAATTTAAAATATAAACACAACGTAACCTCTTACAACAAGCTGAGAACCATAATGAGTGATCGGCTGATCTTCAATATGGCCACTTCCGTCCCACTTGCAATTCAAAGGTGTTTATTGTAAGGGTCCTTCCTTTGGTTTTTTATGCAAAGGTCCAACAGTGATGACGCCACCCAGGCGCGAAATTTTGAATTCCTGTCATACACTAAAACGTTTCGGAAAAAGTGAACCGTATTGACTAAGGCTATAAGGCTCAAAATGTAGTAGGTAAAGTTTAACGATTGGCTGTCCTGCTAATGAACATATTTAAACAAAAAACCTACTATAATCGTCAAATACGTACATTTATTTCGTTCCTATAAAAAATGAGTAATTAGGTTTTCTTTATTGCTGTATAAATTGCAAATGGAGAGACCATTGTGAAGCGACGCAATTGTGCACGTACCACAACACCGACGGATCGAACTATCTTCTTACACGCAGAAGTAGTCTATTGCAGTTACATCAATGCCGTCTAATGGAACAAACAAACCTATTTGTAATTTGAAAAATCGAAAATTTGAATAATTCTAGCCTTAAAACAAAACAATTATTCCATTTGTGAGTGCCTTCGGTTCTGTACTTCTTTGTGTTCTTGTATGTTTCTTTGTTGCCCTTTTTATTGTTGTTGAGTTTTTCACGTATTATTATTAATTTGTGACCGTTGGTTCGTTATTGCTATTTCGCAAATGTTAAAATAGTTAAATAGTAATGCTAAATCTTGATTTAACAAGTTTAATCGCAATTTCGTTAATGTCAAGAACAATCTTGCATAGCCCTTCTATTGTGTTCGGGTTAATATGATCCAATCGCGTTCTTCTAATGCGCATAATTCGTTAATGTATTTCAATATTTCGTTGCCACTGCATTACTTTTATTTCATTACTCTAATACCGGTGTACCTAGATTGATATTAGAAAATTTTAATTAGTTTTTTTTAATGCATTTGTTACACTCACTGTGTTTGGATCTATATGACCTGGGGATTCGTGTGGTTCAAATTAGAAGAACGAGAAGCAGATTATTATCATAGACGAATGTATTTTATTAGTTTTGTTTTATTTTCATAAATATAAATAACTTACATAATATTACCACATTTTTGCGCAATATTGCATGCGTTATTTGCGTACCAGTAAACAAGTTTATTCCTGTTGAGACTTGTCTGTGGCTCCACGTATAAATGCAGCCAGTGGCATCAGTGTGTTAGTATCAAACTTGATACTATACTCTAATAAGAAATACCTAACAATTGAAATTTATTATTGAAAACGTATAGTGAGAGAGTGCTTACGGATTGTGAACTTGAGCAACTTTTGTGTGTTTCTGACAGTGATTCTAATGCTTCTGAAAAAGAGGACATTTGTCCGAAGATATATAATAGCGAATCGGATATGAAGTGGAAGCTACGATTTGAGATGAAGCTGATACGGATAATCACGTAACTTCAAAAGTTGGCAATATAGTATGGAATGTAACGACACATCAATCGGGAAGGTTATCAGCAGCAAATATTATTTCCTTGATCACTGGGCCGAATAATTGATATAAAATCCGCGTACTTCTTATATTTCACACCGAAAATTGTAAACCTAATTTTGAAAATGTCTAATTTAGAAGGCAAAAGACTTTGCGGCGACACGTTTCAAGAACTAACATTAGTTGAACTAGAAGCATATTTTGACCTACTGTTTCTAGCTGGAGTGTATAAACCTCATGGAGAGGCAACAGCCAGTCTGTGGGATGTAAATGTACATTGTCCAATATTCGGAGCAGCGATTTCCCTACAACGATTTCATGTAATTGCACGAATAATTCGCTTTGACGATAAAAAACTCGCCAAACTGATAAATTAGCTCCCATACGGGGCCTACTAACTAAATACGGACTCAAGATTTAGACTTTATGCGATTCTGTAACTGCTTATGCATATAACATGCAAGTTTACCCTGGGAAAAAAAAGGTGAACCTCCAGAAAGAGGTCAAGGTAAAAGAGTTGTGCTACATGTTACTTATGGTCTAAACAACGTAACATGTGATAATTTCGTACGAAAAATAACCATGCTTGGCACTATTCACAAAAATAAGCCTGAATTGCCAGCTGCATTAGTTTGCAACAGGAAAGAAGTTCTTTCTTCAAAATTTTACTTTACCCAGAACACATCTATAGTTTCCTATATTCCGAAACGGAATTAAAATGTTACGCTCATGAGCACCATGCACCACGATAACGGAGTGTATAACCAAGATCATCAAAATCCGTTTATGATTTTAAATTACAACAAAACTAAAGGTGTCTACAGCACCTTTAGTTTTGTTGTTAGACAAGTTAATAATAACATACACGTGCAGACGGCCAACTAAAAGATGGCCAATGACTATCTTTTACAATATCGTGGACGTTTCAGCTTACAACGCTTATGTTCTGTGATGCGAAGTAACTCCAACCTGGAGTGCTGGAAAACTTACAAAACGGCTACTATTTCTTGAAGAACTGGGTAATTCCTTGATCACTCCATTATTGCGAGAAACAAAACGTCTCCCTTGAAGTATTCCTGCAGCTGAAATGGTTATAAAGTCACGTTCTTCAACCAGTAATGCCGAAGTAAAGGAACAATCAACCACAACCAAGCGTAAAAGATGTAATTTTTGTCCCTCTTCAAATAGTAATGAAACTAATATGGTATATTGTAATTGCTAAAAATACCTATGTAAAACTGTTGTATATTACTACTGTCAAGACTGTAGCGAATAAATGTATGTATCTAACTACCAGTACCGTTTTCAGATGTTCTTTACATACCATTTATAATAATATGTAATAAAAATAAAATAACGTAATAAATAATAAATACTACATCTTATTTCTTATTATTATTTACTGCTATATCAATTTAACGACAATAAAAAAAACTGTAGGCTCCCGGGTCATAACGATCCGAACACAATAAGTAAAACCAAAATCTTAACACAATAGGAGGGCTAGAGAGTGCATAGACTACCTTCCCGGCATAATAATTCACACTTAAATGCCGTAAACTGTTGAACACATAAAAATCGAACTATCGGGTAAGCCGGTGATCATACAAATTAATGAATCATTATGTTTAATGTATTCATATGAAAAGGCGACAGGGAGAGATATGTTCATTACGAGTACATTCGACCGCTTAACTTTACCTACTACAATTTGAGCTATATAGCCATAGTGAATACGGTCCACTTTTTTCGGTACAGTTTAGTGAATGATACCAATTGAAAATTTCGCGTCTGGGTGACATTCAAACACCTCTGTAGAACTTCTGAATACAGAAAGTATTGTATTCTTGCAAACAATTATATTCTTCATAATAATATTTTTATAACATAAAACGACTCGAGTGTCCTAGCCCTCAGTAAGACGTGGTACAAGTAAATCACCATTGGTCCACTAGATATATATATATATATATATATATATATATATATATATATATATATATATTATATACAATGTGTCCCAAATTCGCTTCCTATAAAGGGATCTCGGTTTCTGTTATACTTACGGTAAAGGTTAAATAGGGAAAGTTTTAGAGGAAGCATAGAGCATTCGATATCCGGTTTCAGATTTACGATCGGTCAATTGGTTTTGAAAATATCGGCGATAAACCGAAAATGGCGGATTTCGTTTTCGCCAGTAAATCCGAAATGGTTAATTTGACAGCTGTCACAATGTGAGATTATTCGGACACTTTTTTAAGACGTCTTTTGTTATCCCACAATCTGCCTCAACGTTCATATTTCTTATTGCCGCCATATTTATTTGTCGCAAAATATTAATAAATAATGTATAAAATTCTTTGAATTTTCAATAAAACATGAAATTAAATAACGACCTCTCAACAAGACAGATGTTTTGGGACAAATTCCCAGCTATGAGTGTGTTTAAAATAAAGCCAGAAAAATCGTCATTAATTTGGTTAATACTTGAACCTTTGAACAACCTACAATAAAATTACAATTATAATTAATTTACAGATTTGCAAAATGACGTCCATTTACATCGAGACATTTTTGATAATTGGTGACTGTTTTTCGTACAACCCTAGCAAGTGTATTTCCGTTAACACTATGTTTAAATGTATCCAAAACTCTCTATCTCAGGATTTCTATGGTCGCAGGAGGATCAAACTCGTAGACCTCATTCTTTGTGTGACCCCAGAGGTAGAAATCCAAGGGCGAAAGGTCAGGGGATCTAGGAGGCCAAGATATTGGACCATTTAATGCATCAAACTGCTCCCTTAAGAAGTTCCTGAATTGAATGGTGTTGTGTGCCGGACATCCATCCTGTTGAAACCAGGTTCTTCTGAACTCATCTTCGGTGAGAGTAGCTCGTAAAGCCGGCACAACCTGGTTTCGCAAAAGCTCTAGGTACCTCTGTCCGTTTAAGTTATAGTCAAACAAAATGGTCCTATAAGTCGATTTCCTGCAATGATTAATAATTTATAATACATAGGTGCCCAATTAAAATAGGTGAGTTATATTAAATTACCAATAATCCCACACCAAACGTTACTTCCAAATCTGGTCTGCTGACGTCTCTCTGCCACTTCGTGAGGGTTTTCTACAGCCCAATGATGAATGTTGCGCTTATTAAAAACTCCACAATTCGTAAACCTACTCTCATCAGACCAAAGACATGATTAACAAAATCGTGATTTTCATTACACATTCTAGTATACCACTCGCAGAAGCGCGTTCGTCTTGGAAAATCAGTTTCCTTAAGTCCTTGAACTATTGTGGGTTTGTATGGATAGTAGTTATTCTTTTTAACACTCTTTGTACCGTTGATTTTAACACACGAATTTCCCGTTCTACCGTTCTTACCGATGCACTGGGGTTTTCGTTGACAGCTTGTAAAATGTTTCTGTCACGATTTTCATTATCAATATTGTATCCGCTTGTAGGTTGTTCGAAAGCCCCATAGTTAATTAAATTAATTACAATTTTTCTGAAGTGGGTTTTATGAGGCTGCCGTCGTTCGGGTACATCTCCAAATACCTCGCTGAGGTAATTGCGGCGTTTCTGTTTGACTGCAAGTAAAGCGCTAACATGTCAAACTTTTCTTCATCTGAATAGGGAATACCGGCCATTTTCAACGGGCTTTTACAATTTGTGTGTCACGTTTATGATTTTAATGACAGAAAAGCGTACTACTTATGAAAACACTACTTTGAATTATTTAACGTCAATGTCAGAGCCACCTTATATGGAAAAAATGAAACCCAATTTTACTGACAAATAAATCATGTCCTACTAATAATAATAAATAAGACCTAACTTTGGAAAGTGTGATATTTCGATGAAACTCTAATCTTTTATGCACTTGTGAGACATCACTAAACTGGAAATATTGCGCTCTTTCAAAAATCGAAAAATCCAATATGGCGGCCATAAGAAAATGAAAGTTGAGGCAGATTGTGGGATAACAAAAGACGATTGTGACATGTCATACACGCCATCTTATTCGTCTTAAAAAATTGTCCGAATAATCTCACATTGTGACAGCTGTCAAATTAACCATTTAGGATTTACTGGCGAAAAACGAAATCCGCCATTTTCGGTTTTTCGCCGATATTTTTAAAACCAATTGACCGATCATAAATCTGAAACCGGATATCGAATGCTCTAAGCTTCCTCTAAAACTTTCCTCATTTAACCTTTGCCGTAAGTAGAACAGGAGCCGAGATCACTTTATAAAGAAGCGAATTTGGCACACATGTATATATATATATATATATATATATATATATATATATATATATATATATATATATATATATATATATATATATATATACTTTGACGCGTGATGTAAATTAAAAACTTTTAATTAATCTTAATTGGTTATGAAGGTGCAACTTTACAGTATGTTCTATAAGCTTTAATTACGTTCTCAATCCAAAAGATACCAATTTAGTAATTATCAGTATTTGCAGGCGTATTCAGAATAAATTTTAGTTTATAAACACTAATCATATTCCGAAGTTTTAATTGAAAATTTAAAGTGACTACATCATGCGTTAGAAAATCTTGACTTTCCTTTACAATTTAGATATTTATGAGAGTACGTACTACAATTAAATAACATTTCGCCTCCCCCATTCACAAAACACAAGAACGACCGATTAGCTTCGTTTATAAAGTCTCTCTATTCGCACACGCTAACGATGATTTTATATCACAGCAGGTAAATTTCTTTCAGTTTTAGATAAATCTACGTCACAGTGGTTTCATTTTAGTTACACGTTAAGTCTTATGCAAGTTTAGTATTACAATATGCTGAACAATGAATAAAACGGTGGTAAGAAAACGTTTCAAGGGCGATAATGATGCTATCTCTCAGATTCATTTCCTGGACTTGTTTAAAATCCCGGTCCATTGTGCAGGGATTATGGGGAATACTTGGACCCTATATATATCCGTCCTTAAACTTAAGGATCTAGACACTTTCACGTTAATGAAGATGTTGGTGTAACAATACATGCTCAATTCTATAGATTTTTTTCGTTTCACATAAAATGAGTTTTTACTTACTTCATTGTTGTGGCCTAGTTATTTTTAAAAAAGTTTATATACGTGTGGTTTGGTATATAATTGGGTTGAATTGTCGAGTGAGTAGTAATAAAACGTTTGCCACTTTAATTTGAATGCAAAGTGAAATATTACGGCATAATATGCTAACAACCGTGATTGCAGTATTATATTCTCTCGTTTTACATCCTTACTCTCACATTTGCAATACAGAAGAAAAAAATTGTAGCTCTAAACGTTCGTGTGGTTGTAACTTACTAGACGTCCAAATTTTGTGAAACCATATCAGGTTTTAGCTCATTTTTCGGTTTCTCTTGCGTGGTCCATATCTGGCCGCTTAATATCGTAACACTTTTATTTGCTAACTTGGTTGATATGAGTATTTTCTTAAATGAAAATGTGACACCCTTAATTTTAATTATTTTTTTTTACTTTTTAATTTAACATGGTATTCATAAATACTTATCTTTTTAGGTTTTATGTTGTGTATTTTAAGATAAATTAGAAAATATATAGACAACAATATGAAAATGTAAACTTTCACCATTATCACACATAATAAAATACGTATCTATTAAAATTGTTAAAGATGTTGAAAACAATATTGTCAAAATTGAAAAATTAAAACGTAAAGATCAGCCTGCTATTAATATAACAGTTTGAGAAACGTATAAATCCAACTATAGAATTAAATTTTAATAAAGAATAACTAGGTCATTAAAAATTAAATATTGTTAAACTGTCTTAAAGATGACAAATCAGAACACTTTCTAACGGTCGAAGGCTAACAATGAAAAATGTCAGCAAAAAAATTTTTTCAACATCTTTAACAGTTTTAATAGATATTACTACTAACGAAGATAACTGTAAGTGTTATCGAAACGTTTAGATTGTATAATTTAAAATACACCATTAAAAACCCAAAAAAGATAAGTAGTTTATATAGATAATAAATTTCGTAGAGCTTGATGCAAATGCTGTACCAATTCAATGGTTATACATCACAGTATTTCAGAGATTTAACATATGTGGGCAGTTTGATAAGTCAGCGACTTTTTGAATAACAGATATATTTTTCGGCAAATAAGCATTTCATTTCTCAACATAGTCTCCTTTTAGATCTATACATTTAGTCCAGCGTGTTTCCAGTTTTTTTATTCCTTTCTCGAAGCCCTCAAAATAGGCGTTTGTTTCAGTGACGACCTCTTCCTTCCACTTAAATCTCTTACCGCCCAGCCATTTCTTCAGGTTTGGAAACAGGAAACAGTCGCAAGGGGCTAAATCTAGAGAATATGCACGTAGTCCAATTTATGGAATTTTGCCATGGTGACTAAACACGTATGCACGCGTGCATTGTCTTCATGGAACAGCCCTTTTTTCTTCGCCAAATGCAATATTTTCTGCTTTAAATCAATATCGAATCTGTCCAAAAGCTCTAAATAATGTTTCAAGGTAATGGATGTGAATGACACCGCGTGCATCCCAAAAAACTGCGGCCGTGACCTGATTGGCCGACAGATCCACCTGGGCCTTCTTTGGTGCACGTTCGTCCAGAGAAACCCGCTGTCTTGAATGTTCCTTGGTCTCTGGTGTGTTGTGATAGATCCATATTTCGCCCACGGAAACGAAACGGCGCGAAACCTCGTTCCGAGTGTGTCTGAAAGTCACCAAACACTCCGTTGTGGTCACACGGTTGCGCTTATGGTCGAGTGTGAGAAATCGGGGCACCCATCGTGCGGATTGCTTTTTCATGTCCAAATATTCATGTAAAATGTAATGTAGCCGCTCAGTTGAGATGCCTACAGCCTCAGACACCTCATGCATTTTCATTCTCCGGTCGTCCAATATCATTCTATGGATTTAATCGTCGATTTCTGGCGTAAAGACCCCTTTTGAGCACCTGAACGTTCGGCGTCACTTGTGCTGGTACGACCACAACGGAACTCAGTAAACCACTTCTTAACCATTGAAATGGATGATGCAGTGTCCCTATCGTATTTATCAAGCCTTTCTTTGGTTTCGGTGATGGTTTTTTAAGCAAAAAAAATGCTTAATCAGAGCAACGAAATACACTTTTGTGCAAATGAGTGATTGAAAATCGCTTCAGATTTTGAAGAGAAGTGGCAATTTCCTCACTGTTTGGATACGATCGATGGCAAATATTGAAACATATCCGGATTGTTCTACCAAAAGATAGCGGTTCCCATTACTACAACTACAAAAACACACACACTTGACGGCTATTTCAAACGCTCACTGCGAATTTACATATTGTGACGTAGGAACGAACGGTAGAATATCGGATGGAGGTGTGATAAATAACACTGTTTTCTACGAAAAACTTGTAAAGTAATCAAACGGATATTCATGAACCTGAACCACTTAGCTTCGATCTTGATCTGGAATATGTTTTTGTGGGGGACGGTGCGTTTGCATTGCTACCTGAACTTATTAAGCCTTACAATCGGGATTCACTTAATAACGAAAGAAGAATATGCAACTATTGCATATCGAAGGCACGGCGAGTGCTTGAGAACAGTTTTGTAATTTTAAACACAACGATTTCATATTTTTAGCGTTGCAATTAATTTAAATGTGGAAACCATTGAATCAGTACTTCTTGCGTGTTGTGCTTTGCACAGCTTATTGCGCAAAAAATTAGTTACTTACACCCCTAATGAATGTTTTGATTACGAAAATATTATCGATGGTACTATTCAACTAGGTGCAAGGTGTAATCCCGATATATTACACAACCTCGAAAGACGTTCAGGAGGTCAAGTTTTACAAAAAGCAAAAATTGTTCGAAGAGAATACTGTACGTATTTTAACGGGGATGGGTCAGTTTCTTGGCAAGAAAAAAGTGCATTGAACGTTAATTTTACTTTAAATAAAAATTAATTTTGCTTACATCTTGTTGTTTCTTCGTCCCAATCATCCATTGTGTTCCTAGTAGGTCTTGCAGAGTCCTAGTTTATAAATGTCATCCGCACCAGCTCCCGATTTCGACGAATTGTTAACTTTTGATAGTTTTTTCTTATAAATAGTACGCAATGCATTAATTTTTTTCACAACAGTGTTTCTGTATGCCGATGGATCGAGCTCCTTGTATTTTTTAACGAGCTCTGTATAAGTAAGGTCTTTTTATTCCTGTCGGAGTATTCTTTGCTCTTAACAAGCAGGAAAACTCCGATATAGTTCAATAAATGCACTCAAGAGCTCTCTAGGACTTTGATTAAAAATCATGTCGGTCATTCAATGAGTGCACTACCTACCAGGATGACCTCTCACAAAAGCGACTATAGACTTTACCCAGATAGATGTGCTTTGGCTGAACACGCATCATGTGAAGGACATAATATGAACTACGATTCTGCAAAAATACTTACCACAGAATAAAATTACATAAAACGTTTATTTTTTGAAGCAGTATACATATCAGACAATAAAAATTGTATAAATAAAAAACAGACCTTAATAACCTTAGTATTATCTATGCATATATTTTAGAAATTGACAAAAGATAAAAAATTGCAATACATGTAAAAACACAAATTAGTTAACAACGGTGTAAGATTTATGCAAAAAAGAACAAACTTAAATAGTGTACAACAATATATTTAAAATTAATAGTAAAGAAAGAATAGATAATTACCTACTAGAAATAACTTAAAAAGATCATACACTTCAAGTTTAATATATATATATATATATATATATATATATATATATATATATATATATATATATATATATATATATATATATATATATATATATATATATATATATTATATATATATATATATTATATATACGTCAATAATTTGAATTTTCTCAACACAGAATTCGTACACGTTTTGGACGATATGCCCCTTGAAGAAAGACACCAGATGATTTTTCAATTAGATGGTGCCCCCGCACATTTCCACGCACGTGTAAGAGGTTGGCTAAATGGCAATTTTCCAAATGGATCGGTAGGACTGTACAAAATGATTTAAATCTTTTTTCTTGGCCTTCAAAATCTCATGATATTACAACTCTCGATTTTTTCTGTGGGGTTTTCTGAAGGAAAAGAAGTACAATATTCGCCCGCGAAATGCCGATGAACTGAAGCAAAAAATAAGAGAATCCTGTCAATCCGTTACACCTGAAATGCTGACAAATATGAAAGGGAGGGCCATCAAGTGCAGTGAGCTTCTGGGTGGTTATGTCGAAAAGTGAGTCACATCTCAAAAGTAGAATAATTTAAATTTAGTTGAAGTTGCCGAAATTCAATATGTCATAGCTGTATATGTTTCTGTTGATTTTTCATTTCAACAAAAATAAATAAAATGTTCAAAATCTTTAACCAATATTTCATCCCTTAGCATAAAATGTTCTACCCTGTATAGTGTGCATGTCAACTTTGATCTGATTGGTGTCAAATAAGTTTCAGGACCAGAAAAACACATCTGCAGAAATAATTTATTGCAGAACGTAATATTGAAGAAAAGTCCCAGTTGTTAAGCAAATTTGTGCACACACTGTATATATATATATATATATATATATATATATATATATATATATATATATATATATATATATATATATATATATATATATATATATATGTTTTAGATTTCCAAGTATTAATGTTTAAATAAGACATTTTTCATTGAAACTTGTGTAAATAAACGTACAAATTAATTCAACGTTTCGGGAACGTCCTTTGTTCCGTTTTTCAAGAATTTATTTTGACAATTACAGAAATGGAAATAAGGTAACTATTTTTAACAAGTACAGAATATGAAACAAGATAACTAATTTAAATTTAACCTGGACGAATGTGTTTGACTTCGGGTAGTGGTAGTGGGGACGTCGGGAATAGTTGCAGCATAAGTGTTTGAAATTTCTGGAAGGTTTGGAGTTGGTTGAAATATCGAATCAACTTATTTAATGATATTCTTCCAAATTTGTGGTATTCTAGAAGTGTCATCCCGTTTATTGAGGGCATTGTGTCTTCTTTCAATTTCAACTGCTTCTCTAATAATTCTTTCTTGTAAGGCATGTAGAGGCGCAATTAAACGGATATTGTTAGTTTTAATTTGCTACCCTGCGTCTAAATGATGTGCATCTAAAGACGATGATGGAGTGTGCTCTTTAATTGCTAGTTTGTGTTCATCGGTTCTCGCATATAATATTCTTGTAGTTTGTCCGATAAGTGATGTATTTGTATTATTTAACGTTTTTAAAGCTTCTGCCATCTTCAAATTAATTTTAAAAGTTTCATTTTGTACAAATTGATTATAAACAACCTCGAGAACTATAACAATCGTTATTTTCTTAAAACAAATACTAAAAATTCTAATTGCATTGAAATGCATTCATTATAGCAGGGTTCTGTCATTTTCGTCTATAATGCCTAATTGCAATGGGCTATTATTATTAAACGGCACTTGGTGTACAGACATAAATTGAGTAATCTGACCTTTACTATCCACACGTTGTGATTAAACTGGAGCAAGTTTATACCAGCGCCAAAGGCGACCACTTGTCGATTACTACCATTAAGAGTTTGTAATTTCTCCGTTTCACTTTAAGGCGAAAATGAAAATCACAGAAATGATAATCCCAAAAATAAAGAAGAATAAATTACATTTGAGAATAATGGGATACAAAAAATTATTGTATTTTAACTTTTGTGGTCCTCAACCAAGCAGAATCCAAGAAAATATTATTTAAAACAATTTTAAGGGATATACATATTTTGATAATTGTAGAAAAAATTTTGTATCCAAGAAAAAAATTATTTAAAACAATTTTAAGGGATATACATATTTTGATGGTTGTAGAAAAAAATTTGTTTGTAACACGTGCGCTAACTACTTTGGTGATCTCCACTAATTTTTAACTCAGCGATCACCAAAGTAACGTTTCGCGCACTAGATACAAAATAACATTTGTGTGCAAAATTATTTAATTCCCTTCTGTGGTATTCATCTCTTTCGTTTTATACTTTTGCCAACCCCTTGACACATTTTTTTGCAATAAATTTGGCACCTACCTGTTTTCTAAATATTAAGATATTCTGTTCTGGATTTAAATCCTGCAGGTGAATATTGTTGTATTTTTGTAATTAAAAAAATAAATAATAATTTTATAGGATGAGTATAAAAATTAAAACCGTTAACCCATCATTTTAACTAATCCAATAATCAATAAATAACGGTAAGACTATTTACTTTTTTACTAGATACCATAATAGCATGTTGTATTTTGAAATGTGATTTATAATACGTGATTTCACCATAAGAACTCTCGGTTTAACATCACATTTTACCTCCGTAATGGTGTTTAAAAAAAATAGGTCGTCCATTTATACAAATTCTATGAATCTAGGGTTAGGATTTGACCGTTGTAAGCTCATCGCGTTATCTATATTAAAACATACATGGTGGCTCAACGAAAAGGTCACACCCCTCTTTATGAGTCTCCTGCTAGATTTAGAAAAAAATTCTCGAACACGTCAACTTTAATTTCTAAGGAGAAGAAGATACTACGTCACACTTTTGATTTTTAAATGGAAACCTGCTAATTTTATGACAATTTTTTGCTTCTCCCTGAAGTTTGTAGTAAATTGGGTGTAATGTCCTATCTTCAACCGTTTTAATTTTATTTGCGTTTCCATAACTCAAATAGCACTGCATTATCGATAGGTTGAGACTTTCGGAAACTTTGTGCACTATCGTTTCTATGGATACCTTCAAACTAGTGAATCTTTTATAATAACCTCTACTGTCAATATTTCTTTTATACATGATGATTCATAAAGAAAATGTAACATTTAATAATTGTCTTAAAATTAAATAACTTAAATAGTAAGCAGAAAAATTAATTTATTAAAAAAAGGTATAAACTTCATTGTCGTAATAAGTGTTGAAAACGGTGTCCGTTTTCTTCCATACAGTGATACAGATTCTGCTCAAACCTTTTGCGAACAGCTACCAGCATACCAGCTACATTCATTTATAATTCGGTCGTGTCGAAGATCTTGAATTCACTCTGGTTTCGTTGCGTAAATTTTACTTTTTAAATGTCCCCAAACAAAAAAGTCCGAAGGACTTAAGTCCGGGCACCTCAATGGCCACTTGATTGGGCTTCGTCTATCAATCCACTGACCAGGAAACTGCTACGTAGTGGGGTGGTGCTCCATAATGTTGGAAGTGGAGAATGTTTTCGTTATGGTTATTGTCTTTTCAACATGTCCAAGTACAACTCATCCGTCAGGTTTTTAAAGATAACAAGAAGCCCTAAAATATTATTCCCTAATATGCCTGTCCAAACCTTTAGCTTTTGAGGTTGTTGTAAATGGATCTCTTTAAATAAACGAGGGTTGGAGTCATTCCAATAACGCCAATTATGTTTATTTATAGCACTGTGTAAATAGAAAAACAAATATTGAACCGCAAATTTCAATTGTTGATTAACCGTTGGCTCATTTCTTCGCAGAATTTCAACCTTCTATCATAATGGTGTTCATTAAGTTCTTATACAAGTGTTATCTTGTAAGGATGAAATTTATGGTCTTTCAATATCCTTTTGCGAGAAACTCCTGAAGATATGACCAGTTAGCAAGTACTTTGTGTATTGTCAAGTGCTACATGCCCCAAAACCGCTATATATGACATTTTTTCGCACTGTTCGATTTGGATGGTGCTGAATATGAACCACAGATTCAATGTCTTCAAATTTCCTTACTAATCTTCCCAACATACTTATCGTTAAGGGTTCTGTTTGGATGTAACTGATTAAATAAGCCCTGGCGGAACATCCATTTTCAGAATAAAGTTTTGTTATCTACCCTTTCTCGAACGGAAAATTTCATAATATTAATGGAAGTTCGATTTGAATTCAAAAAAAGTGTAAACTTACACTGACATACCTTGACAGTGACTGCAAACCTATCGATAATACAATGCAATTTGAGCTAGAAAAACGCAAACAAAATTAAAAAGGTTGAAGAGAGGTATTGAACATATTATACTCAAATTTAAATTAATACTTGTGCTACTATTCATTGTAAATCACGTTATGTTCGACTTCAGTTGTACTGCACGTATCTGCAAAACACGTGTCTAAGCATTTATTGTTCATTTTGATCTAAAACGGTACAGGTATTTCTGTAGTATTGGTTTGAAAATCAACGTGTAGAGTGCACGAGAAAATAACGAACTTCAGGTTACAGTAAGTATTATAACTACGAAGGTTTTCTTTGCTAACATGTAATGCTGTGAAACATGTATATGAAAGCTCAATGAAGGGATACATAATTGAGGTTAGGTCACATAATCTGATAGCATGAACAAATAGTGACTCAAATTCCGCTGTTGCCATATGGCAACGCTAGCCCGATGAGAGGTCAAAAAGAAAACCAAAAGTGTAAAACTGAAATGATTTCCATTATGTCAAAAGTAAACCGAAATATTGCTGTTGTTTCATGTAAGCTTCGTGGTGAAGTGGTAGCGTCTCCGATTTCTGTCAGGCGATCAGGGTTCGAATCCCAGTCATGTCCAAATTTTTGTTGTCAATATTTGGAAATCTAATGATCGTGTATTTTTTTATTTTTAGGAGGGGTTTTACTCTAGAAGGGGCTTTTCACCTAGTTTATGACGACAATTTGGACACATCTGCCATTTATATAGAACCTTCAGATCCAAGTGTCCTTACCGACGAAGACTCAGTGAACTAGGTTGACGGGGGTCTGGTAGATAATCTCTGTGGGGGGCAACGACGGCTCAGGCCGAAATCCTAATAAGAGAAACGAATGCAGAGGAAAAAATCTGACGATGAAGAAAATTTAGAGCTAGATGAAATTCTAGAAAACATTAACCAATTGAGCCAAGACCAGCTAACTACAAAATTAATTGGATTAGGGGAGACATTGTTTCACCACAAAAAAAAATTCCGTAAACAAAAGAAAGTATTTGAAAATTTTGCAATTGTGGAAACATTTGAAAAATGTATTGACGATTACATTATATATTTCCATTAAATATGCCTTGTTCATGAATTACCCAGACCCAAAAATCTCCCTTATCTCCCTTTCTCTCTTTCCTGTTGAGGAAATGAAACGTTTGGCTATTTTATTTTTGTCAGGTTATGACGTATTACCAAGTTACAATTTGTACTGGGAAACTAAAGACGACGTAAAAAGTTATATTGTCATTAATGCAATGAGACGGGATAGATTTAGGCAAATCGTAAGATGTCTTCATTGCTGCGACAATACGAAACCAAACAACACTGATAAAGAATGGAAACTTAGGCCATTGATGGATAAATTGAAAAATAAATTTTTAGATAATTGGGTTCCAGAACAGAATTTAGACTTCGATGAGTCTATGATAAAGTGCTTTGGACGTCACTATTGTAAGCAGTTTATGAGAGGAAAGCCAATTCGCTTTGGTTACAAAATGTGGTGTCTCATTGCACCCATTGGTTATAGAATCCCAGAGTGAATCGAACTTATGAACAAGAGTTTGGGAAATACGTAGCTCCTCTAATTAGCATGATAGACGAGCTTCCAAAAAAAAAAGAACGACCATATAGATTTTGTTTTGATAACCTTTTACCGATTTCAACGTTTTGTTCTTCCTGACACAACGAAGGTTTGAGTGTACTGATACTATTAGGAAAAACAAAATACCAAATACCAAACAAATTGTTTGCAAAAAAATAAAAACCGTGGAACCGTCAAATGGCTGGATAATAATGTCGTTTCAATAGCATCTACTTGTCATGGAATTCAGTCCTTTTCTAATGTAAAAAGATATTGTAGACAAAAAAAATAGAACTATAATGATTCCTAGGCCATCTAAATTTCGGAATATAATCGTTACATGAGTGGAACGAATCGTTTGGATGAAAATGTTTTAAAATACCGAATTAGCATGAGAAGAAAAAACGGTGGAGGCATATCTTCACCTGGCTCCTAGATGTGGCTGTCGTCAATCCTTGGACTGTTTATAGGGATTCTCATACGGATATTTCGGAACTAATATTCAAACGGGAGATTGTGCAAACTTACCTTTCAAAATAAAAAGTGCCCCCAAAGAACAGTGGTAGACCATCAACTTCCAGATCAAGTGTCTCTAAACAGAGTGTCAGACAACATACGGTATGATAGATTAGATCACCTCTTAGTTAACGCTGTTGAGAAAAAGAAAAGACATTGCGCATGTGAAGGGTGTACCGGGTGGCCAACTAAGAACGGCCGTCGGTCATATCTCAGGAATGGATTATAGCACAGGTTCGGGAAAAAAATTTTATAACAAAAGTGGCCTCGAGAAACGCCTGGAAATTATTGTTAGAATTGTAGGTCCACCGCTAGAGGGCGTATTTGACAGTTAAAATTTTAAAAAGCAAAATTTTTCAAAATTTACTGAATTAATTAAATATTATAATCAGATTCTGCATATTTTTATTTGACAAGTTTTAGTCTATCTCTTCAAATAAGGGTGGGAGAGAGTGGGAACCTTGTTACGAAAAAACGCCTTTAATTCAGGTTCTGCTTGACCGATTTTAATAAACTTGATGTTGTTTGAAAGTTAAACAATAAAAAATTTGTAAATTGAAGCAATCTGATTAATAACATAAATGCTAGAAAGCGCTGTTTAATATTTTTTAATATTGTGTTTTCTCTTTACAATTTTAAATGGAAGCATAAAAATTTAAGTAGGTCTTTAAAAGTAGACTAAATTAGTAATAAAACAGTGAAAACTGCAAGTCGATATCTTTTTCCTATCCTGAGATATCGTAAGAAACAGGTAAATGGCGGAATTGTTCTTCCAACGTCTAGTAGGCTAGTTCTCGTTAACGGAAATTATTAAATTTAGCCTGGATGAAAAGATCTTACATTGGTCTGCAGTAATTTAAACTGTTATCATACTAATGTTATGGTTGCCGCTAGATTACCTAAATGTAATGCTGCCTCTACTAACAATGAGAACAAATTATAAAATAATAATGTGATAAATCTAACATTTTTTTATTGTATAAGAATGTTATATTTGTTTTCAAGCGATGTGTTAGTAAATCAAAAGCATAAAATATCAATAAAACCGATATTTGCCCAGCAACAACAAATACAGTTTAAAATATGAATTACGATTTACTGATGACAACAAAATCAGTAAAGAGGGCTATGTAAACAAGCTATGATTTTGACGCATATGTCAAAGATTATTAAATTTAGCCTGGATGAAAAGATCTTCATTGGTTGCAGTAATTTAAACTGTTCTTATCTATTTCGTACCTAAAATGATTCTCTACAAATGAAGAACATTTAATATAATGTGATAAATCTAATTTTTTAATTGTATAAGAATGTTATATTTGTTTTCAAGCGATGTGTTAGTAAATCAAAAGCATAAAATATCAATAAAACCGATATATCCCAGCAACAACAAATACAGTTTAAAATATGAATTACGATTTACTGATGAAAACAAGCAAGCTATGATTTTCACGCATATGTTAAAATTATTCATCGTGTTGCATTTAATAGACTTTTTATCTTTTCGTACCAAAATGATTCTTACAAATGAAGAAGCATTTGATATGTTCAGTTTATTTTGAATGCATAGAAATGCAACGTTGCTGCTAGAGTGTATGCACTGCAGTACCCAAACAGACGGCATCACAGCAGAAGAGTTTTTCTCGACTCGCACCCCGTGTGCGTACTACTGAAATGTGAATCTTCCTATGTACCGAAGACAACGCAGAGGTAGAACAGAGAAAATGTTATTTATGTTTTAGCTAATGTAAATGTTAACCCTCATTCAAGCACCAGAGCTATAGCTAGTGCCTTGGTATATTTCGAACCACCGTCCAAAATATTTTAAGAGAACACAGGTGACTACTTATTTATTAATGCATGTTTTATTCGGTATTATAATGATAAAAGTGTTTTAATTTTTTCGTTTGTTGTTACATGTTTCTCATTTTATCATACCGAAAATGTCATTACATCAAAGTTAACTTGTGACAACATGATTAATGTATTTGCCGCCATTTTATGTCCAGTTTCAATAAAACACCAAATTATTTAATGAAATTTATTATCTTATGCTATGTGAATAGATTTTAACTAACAACATGATAATTAAGTGAGGCAAAGTAAAGTAAAAAGGTACCAATAATAAAAAATAATGAGAGGGCGGGCGAAAAAATTATTAATAACATTACGAGAGTTAATGCATTTAAAGTCCTTTTCGTTTACTAACAACGAAGGACTTCAATGTGTCTTATTGATCTTATTACTTTATAATATATACTATTTTAGATTGCACCCATATCACATGGTCCTACACCATAGTTTGAATGGTCAAGATTTCTGTACCAGGTTGGATTTTTCCAACTGGCTCTCAAATATGATACACGACGATCCTGAAATACTTTCACGAATTATGTGGACAGATGAGGCTACTTTTCATAGTGATGGTAGTGTGAATCGACATAATATGCACTACTGGTCTGAAACGAATCCCCATTGGATGCAGGAGGTCCAACATCAGGGTCGTTGGTCTGTAAATGTGTGGTGCGGGATTCTAGATGGAGAAATAATTGGGCCTTTTTTTTAATGAGACTGTTAATGGAGAGATATTTAGATTTTTTAAGCAATGAATTGCCACTTCTTTTAGAAGACATACCCTTGGCCATTCGTCGTGACATGTTCTTACAACATGATGGGTGCCCAGCACATTATTCGGAATTTCTTAGATCAATCGTACCCTGAAAGGTGGATAGGACGTGGAAGTTTATTTATTTGGCCACCAAGGTCTCCAGACCTAACTTGTTTAGATTTTTATTTGTGGGGACGAATAAAAGATTTCGTGTATGCCGATAGACCCGCAACAAGAGCTGACATGATTGAAACAATACGACAAACAATACGAAGTATTTCAAGGACAGAAATTGAAACTGCTGTTCTCTCCACCTGTCAGCGATTCATTTCATGCATTGAAAATGATGGACGACATTTCGAACATCTAGGGCGACACTAATTACGTAGTTATTTATTTAAGATTTTAATTGTTAGATTTAGCACATTATTATTTTATAATGTGTTCTCATTGTTAGTAGCGACAGCATAACATTTAGGTAATCTAGCGGCAACCATAACATTAGTATGATAACAGTTTAAATTACTGCAGACCAATGTAAGATCTTTTCATCCAGGCTAAATTTAATAATCTTTGACATATGCGTCAAAATCATAGCTTGCTTGTTTACATAGCCCTCTTTACTGATTTTGTTGTCATCAGTAAATCGTAATTCATATTTTAAACAGTATTTGTTGTTGCTGGGCAAATATCGGTTTTATTGATATTTTATGCTTTTGATTTACTAACACATCGCTTGAAAACAAATATAACATTCTTATACAATAAAAAAAATGTTAGATTTATCATATTATTATTTTATAATTTGTTCTCATTGTTAGTAGAGACAGCACTACATTTAGGTAATCTAGCGGCAACTATAACATTAGTATGCTAACAGTTTAAATTACTGCAGACCAATGTAAGATCTTTTCATCCAGGCTAAATTTAATAATTTCCGTTAACGAGAACTAGCCTACTAGACGTTGGAAGAACTATTCCCGCCATTTACCTGTTTCTTACGATATCTCAGGATAGGAAAAAGATATAGACGTGCAGTTTTCACTGTTTTATTACTAATTTAGTCTACTTTTAAAGACCTACTAAAATTTGTATGCTTCCATTTAAAATTGTAAAGAGAAAACAATATTAAAAAATATTAAACAGCGCCCTCTAGCATTTACGTTATTAATCAGATTGCTTCAAATTTACAAATTTTCTATTGTTTAACAAAAGCTCTTTCAAACAACATCTAGTTTATTAAAATGGGTCAAGCAGAACCTGAATTAAAGGCATTTTTTCGTAACAAGGTTCCCACTCTCCCCAGCCCTTATTTGAAGAGATAGACTAAAACTTGTCAAATAAAAATATGCAGAATTTGTCGAGGACTCGGATTATAATATTTAATATGCCCTTAATTGAGTAAATTTTGCTTTTTAAAATTTTAGCTGTCAAATACGCCCTCTAGCGGTGGGCCTACAATTCTGAAAATAATTTCAGGCGTTTCTCGAGGCCACTTTTGTTATAAAATTTTTTTCCCGAACCTGTGCTATAATCCATTCCTGAGATATGGCCGACGGCCGTTCTTAGTTGGCCACCCGGTACATCAATAATTGTACGTACAATGTGATCCAAATCTGATGTCGGCATATGCATAGACTGTAATTTTATTTTTCATACAACGGGATTTTGTCTGTGTATAAACGTTTTTGAATTTTTTTGTAAATTTTTCAGTATTTGTTAGATATCTATTAACATACTTTCTTAGAAAAAAACCTCTTTTTACGAAAATAAAATATTTCGCCGTTAATAGGTTAATTAAGCTATATAGTACTTAAAGACGTGTAGTTCTGGATTTAAGCTTTTTCTCATTTCGTTAGTACATTGTTGATGAGATAAACGCTTAACTGTCATAATCATTTAAAACGTCTTATATTCTTAATACATATCCAGTTTTTTGATTAAACATCTCAAATATTAAAATACAAAAATCGGTGTGTTTTTAAATCGTTCCAGAATAGGATATGGAATTCATTGAATATTAATATAATTTTCTTCAAACGGAGTGCACTTATTAATTAGTTATTTTTGTATTAAGTGTGCAAAATGAGTGTTTTGTAAATGGCATATGGGAGTGTTAATTTTTGCCGAGACTTGTCGAGGTCTAAAATTCATTCGAATGTGCTATAAAACACGAATTTTGCCACAAAATACAAACAATATTTTTTCTATAACTGAGAATTTCTTTGAACTTTGTTAAATAATTCAAATGAATTTCCCTGTATTTCCTAAATATTGCAACATAAATCGTATCTATGAAGACATCATGTTTAACAATGGTAAAATAAGCTATATTATCTTAGTATTTGTTAGTTTTTGTTAAATTAAAAGTGTCATTTGAGTATTTTTTAATTCAAGTGATTGATTCTTACAATTTATTTTACGCCCCAGTGTGCAAAATATTTTGCGCATGTTGCCATGGGCAACGTGAAAAAATAGTTTGCAATTAAAAAAACTGCCATTTCGCATACTGACATTAGTAAAAAAATATAAACATTTGTTGACATTATAGAAAAAAAGAATTGTAATCAACTTTTACCGACTGTTTAATTTGGCATATATTTAAAATAGGTGAAAACTTATAGTAAAAAAATACATGTCTTTTTGTGCACAAGTATATAAAAAAAATTATTTACAAACGTAATGTGTCAGTAGTAAGAGTTTTAATGGTTCATAAATTTCGTTAATAGACCACTCTAATAATAACTTGATAAGTTTCCAAGGAAAAAGTAGATATCTTAGTTTTGTATTAAAATACATTAACTAAAGGCACGCAAGAGTTTAAAATGCAGAAAAAAATGAATAATCATAAATACTATTATACTCTAGATTTCTAGAATCTAATGAAATGTACATTTGAGGGTTGGAAAATGGCAAACATCTTCTTCGTGCTCCACATTAATATTTAAGTAATTACAGCTCACAGGTCATGCGGGTTTCAGAATGTTCATTAAAATTTAGTTTTCCCCAGATTCATTTTCATATACTCACAGTGTGGCATATCACGGTTACGTAGAGTAGTATACTAAGGAAATGGTGCATGAAATTGTGTTAAATGTAATGAAGAAAATAAACATTAATAAAAGATGAAGCTGAAAATATTGCAATAGATACGTAAATGATAGACTGTTTAATTTCTTTAATGATTAATAAATGCTTTAGTTATTTATCACAATGTAAACCTAATTGTCTGAGCTGAAAAGAAATTAGTACTCTTTATGAAAATCAATCTAGTGTGCGGTTGATTTTATTTAAACAACAGAAGCTTAAATTGTACAGGTTACATTTTGTTGCTTTTGTCAAAATTACGATTCAATACAAACGAGAATTCATATTCCTTTCTGAATTATTTAATTAATATCCATTAAGAAAAGTTGGTACAATATTCCGTCGATACTAGAATATTTTAACACAACTCTACTATCTAGTAATTTATTTTTACTTCTATTAAATGCTCGAAAAACTACGTAAAAAGGTAATAAGCTGGCCATTTTATATTTTTAAAATTTAGTGTTTATTACACACTTGTGGTCGCCGCCACTGACTTGTTAGCCGACTTTTGATTATTTTAAAGTGACAAAAAATTTTTGGTGGTCCTGTAGTATTTTGAATTATCTTAATTTTCAGATTTTTTTAATAATGTACAGGGCGTGTCACTGTTTTTAAATGGCGTGTCATTCGATGATTTGTTTAATAGTCAATCATGTATTACCTAGAATTAATAATTTTCAATACATTTTTAGTTTATTCGTAAAATTGCGATTGTAATACAAAAAGGTCGAAAATAGAGGTATTAAGTTGGCCATGGGATTGTAGTTTTCTTACTAAAAAAAATTTTCAAGTAAAAATAAGAGATAATATAACAATTACAAATTGATTTAATGAATTATTTTAAATTCAACAGACCTTTTTGAACAAAATTAATGCATAAAACACCCTTGCTTCTAGGCAAATTTAAATCAGACCTTAGTAAAATTTCTGAAATACTCGATTTGATTATGTTCAGATCAACGATTTCATTTTTTAGGTCTTTTTGTAAATGTAAACTTATAATTGTAGTTTCATGCTAAAGAATTTTTTTAAGTTGTATTAATTTATAAAAGAAATTTTGGCGTTCTTAAATATCCATCACTTACAAAGTTTTGAGATACTATCAATTCTTCTGTAAAAATTTGTATATTCGAAATTATTTTTAATTTATTTTTTATCTGTTGGCATTACCAAATTTACTTTTAATTTTAATTAACTACGCATTGTTTTCAGTAATTTAGGCTGGTGAAGATAACTGTAAATATGTATCATTTTTATATGCAATGCTGTGTAATAAAATTAACAAATACATTTACTAACACGTCGCACAAATTTATTTTTCACCAACTCTAATGTCGACCATGTGATATTTTTAAAAACATTACTGATTCTTTCCTTCATATTTTCAGGTGTGGTTGGAATTTCTTTATAAACCTGATCTTTTACGTAACCACACAAAACGGAATCGAGTGGGGTCAGATCAGGTGACCTCAATGGCTAAGAAATGGGTCCTCCTCGACCTATCCAGTGATTTTCTTTCCAGTGGTTTAAAAATGTTCGTATGTCTCGATGGTAGTGGGCGGGTACACCATCATGCTGGAACCACATCTTTCCATAAACTGCTTCGTTAATATTTTGAAGAAGGTTAGGTAGCGCATCTCTTAAAAAATTTAAGTACGTCTCGCCGGTTAGAGTATCTTCAAAAAAATAAGGACCTATCATAGGGGGCCCAATAATCTCTCCCCACACACGCGCACGCGCACTGCACTCGCACACGCACACCCATGCGGACACCCACATGCACACGCACACGCACGCGCACTCGCACGCGCACGCCCGCACACCCACACACCCACACACCCACACACCCACACACCCACACACCCACACACCCACACACCCACACACCCACACACCCACACACCCACACACCCACACACCCACACACCCACACACCCACACACACTTTTAGTGACCACCGATTGTGTTGGTCAACATACCTGTTCCAGTGAATTTGCCTTGAACGAAATAGTGACCTGTGTAAGAGTTTGATCAAACTTTGTTCAAAAATTCTGTTAAATTTAGAATAATTTATTTCAGTCATTTTGTAGTTGTTATATTCTTGTTATAATCTTGTTTTTACTTGGAAAATTGTTTAGCATGGAAAAAAACGCGAAAGTTTCTTTTATAAATTAATACAACCTGATTGAAAAGTTCTTTAGCATGAAACTACAATTTGATGACCATCTTTATACGTTTATATTTACAAAAAGACGTAAACAATTAAATCGTTGATCTGTACATAAACAAATTGAGTACTTTTTACTAAGGACTGATTTAAATTTGCCTAGAAGCAAGATTGTTTTATGCATTAATTTTGTTGAAAAAAGTCTGTTAAATTTAAAATAATTCATTAAATCAATTTGTAATTGTTATATTAACTCTTGCTTTTATTTGAACAAATTTTTTAGTAAAGAAACTACAATCCCATGGCCAACTTAATACCTTTATTTTTGTATTACAAGCGCAATTTCTCGAATAAACTGAAAATATATTGAAAATTAAATTATTGATTTTAAGTATAAGACATGCTTGATGAAATATAAAGAATATCAAATAAATCATCGAATGACACGAACATCATGGGGGAGGGTGCAATTTAAAAAATCAAAAAGTTGTTTTTACAAACAGTGACACGCCCTGCACAGTATTAAAAAAAATCTAAAAATTTTGATATTTCAAAATACTACAGGACCACAAACAATTTTCTGCCATTTTAAAATAAACAAAAGACGCCTAATAAATCAGTGGCGGCGGCCGCCGGATATTTTTTTAAAGACAATTGAATATCTCTTAAACCAAAGTAGATATATCCATACAATTTGGTATTAAATGAAAGCGTATTTTATGGGCTTTCCAAAAATGTAATAATATATAGTGTGTTCCATTTAAAAAGTATACGTTTAGTTTGCTCCAATAATATGAAACACCCTGTATGATCAACAATATTTTAAAATGTAGTGCCTAGTATCTATCCCTGGTACAAAAATCATTTCTCTAACTTATTTCGTCTTTATACAATTTTCCACCCCCTCCTCGTTTGGCCATCCTGTAGTTTATGTGAAGAAAAAGGCGTTAAGAATTTGAAATTTGTGTATCAATGGAGGCTGTTTCTAATTTGCGTTAAAAACCGGTTGCGGTCGTAGCGGCGAACTCTGTTTCAAAGAGAATAAAAATTAAACATTCAAACCTTAATTTGTGCACACCTTAAGGTGAGATGATGCAGCCAAAAGATTACTTTTTTGTTTACAAATGGGGGGGAAATTGCTGGAAAATCGAAATTACTTAAAACCGGTATTTTTTTCTGATGAATCGGCATTCACCACAGATGGAACTGTTATTGTCAAAATTGTGTTTTCAACAAGACGGGTGTACTGTTAACAGGTGATGTGTGTAAGAAAAATTTTGGATAAAATTGGATCGGGAGAAATGGGTCAGTTTTATGGCCTGCACATTCTCTGGACTTCACACCATGTGACTTTCATTTATGGGGTTTATTCCAGGAGAAAGTTTTTAGTCAAAATTTTGGTAATGGTTTTATTAGATTGAAAAATGACATTTGTGATGCTCTTAATGAAATTCAAGCCGAAGATCTGCATCGCATGGTTCGTGAGTTTAATGGACGATTGGAATTGTGTTAGGCAAATGGATTGATAGAGACATAAAATTAGACCACTTTGTAGTTTTTATAAATTATTTAATTTGTAGAATACTAGTTAAGAGGTTAATGTTTGAACATTTCCTTTTAAATAATTATTTAATTCATTTACTTACTTATTCAACATTTGACAATCGATCTTGACAAAATTATTTTGCTTTTTGAACTAATCTAGGAATAGATTTGATCAAAAAATCCGAAAAATTTGCATACTGTTCTGAAGTACTTAATTACATGTTCCTAAATTCGATAAAATGCTGGTTGTTAACCTACACCTCACCAATTTCGAAACGTAAGTCCAGCGAGGTTGGTTTACCAAAAGGTACTTTCATACGAGAAATGTTTTTGAACCATTACACCTATCCTCAAATCGGTCCCGGGGCACCCTGTAGATGTATTTTATTCAAGATATATTTGTATTGATCTCGTACTTTGATAAGAACCTACGTTAACTGGGCGACGATTTGGCAAACTGTCATTTGCCATCACCAGGTCACTAATAATCTTGTTCTGTTTCGCGTTATTCGAATTGAACTGTCTGCTATGCATTACTTGTTAATTGTATCTTCGCCGGCTTTTACTTTCTTTACTTTCTCTGCCGTTCTTTTTTTTTCTGTTTCACTGGTTTTTATATGGATTTCATAGGACTATTGTGCGTTGTTGATTTATGATGATGCTATCCTTCTGATCTTATTAAAGTTGATATTGTGTGATATCGATTGAACATGTGTTAAAGATACCCTTCTGTTTTTCCTTACTGCTAATCGATATTTTCACAGCCTAGCACTGATTGGTCTGTTTGTTTGACTTATGTACGTTCGGTCACAGGCTTCACGTGGAATTTTGTATATGCCTTGATCTTCTAGCTTGATTTTGGTTTTTGGATTAGGCAATATGGTTCCGGTCTTTTCATGCGTCTGAAATATCACTTGGATGTTGTGTCGTTTTAGAATTCTGCTAATCCGGTCTGTTGTTACTTTTATGTACGGTAAGAGCACTTTGTTTGTTTGTTTCTCCTATTTTTCTTTTGGATGTTTTTCGTTGAATTCGTTTTGCAATATAGCCGACTTTAGTGTTTTGATTTCTTTCTTGATGGTTTGCTGGTCTGTCAGTCACTTGGATCTCGTAATTAGTACTTTGATCACGGCCTGTAGTTGTGCTTGATGGTAATGAAATTGAGCATTCAGGTACCGGTTGGTCTGTGTGGCTTTTCCATAAACTGTGTGTCCTAGTTGTTCTTCCTTCTTGTAAATTAATACGTCTAAAAACGGCAGTGTTCAACTGTCTTCTATTTCCATTGTAATCTTCTAAATCTTTTCGTGAACGTTCGTGTGTCCAGATTGCATACCTCAACCATAATTTGGGTTTGTGACTCGCGTTTTGAATTGCTCGTTCTTCCAGATCGTTCATAAATATATTAGCTAGAATTAGCGATAGTTGTGAACCTATCGGTGTTCCTTGGATTGGTCTATACCTCTCGATTCCATAGATGAAGTAAGTATTTTTTACGAAGTGTTCCGTTAGACTGATGATGTTTGTTGTGGTTGGTGCTTTGTTTTAATTATGTCAATTGTTTCCTTGATCGGCACGTTTGTGAATAGTGACACGACATCGAAACTAACTAATAGATGGCTATGGTTGAGTGTTTCCCTTTTAATTGTATTTGTGAAGTGGCTCATATTTTTACGTATGATTATGACTTTTCGGCGTATGGTAGCAGATGTTTGGCGACGTATCTTGCAAGTTCCTGTAAAGTTGATCGAATTAAACTTAGTGGTGCTTCAGAGTTGTCAATCTTTGGTAATCCATAGAATTTCGGGCATTTAGATGACTTCTCATACGGTATATGTTTTTGTTGAATTTTTCGATCGATCTTGTTGTTTCTTATTTTCGTTTTTATCGTTTTTTTCCGGATATGTTGTAGGATCCATCGCGATCATTTAGTTTATCTTGGTACTCCATTTGCAGTGAAAGTGGCTTCGTCGGTAAATAATACATTTTTTAAAAGTTTATATTGTTTAAATATTCCCCTAGTGTACATAAACAATATTCCAAACGTTTTGCTCCCTCACCTTCTTGCAGTGCGTGTAATAATTTTGGTTTAATAGATTTTAATATGGTTTGTCTTAAACTTGCATTAGGATTACTTTGAAAATAATCTAAAATGATTTGATCATTTCGGTTTCGTCTTTGTATTAGGATTAATTTTTAAACACAGTTTTGAGCTGTACGAGTTTCAGTAAATAAAAGGACGACATGCATATCTTTCATGAAATACTCTACAAACCTTTCTGGCGCTTCTATCGTAATCTCCCAATAGACGTATAATTTCAACTTTTTCTCTCACACTTAGTTTTGCAGCCATGACTCACAATAATTAAAAGAGTTCTAAGTAAATTGTTGCTGATAGTATGCATATATTTGAAATGACACTGAAATCACCGAAACATAATTTTCATGGTAACTAAGATTTAAATTGAAAGGTTTTATTATTAGTTTAATTGCTTGTGAAGTTGAATGTAATTCGGCTATTTTAAACATTGTTTTCATCCAGTGGTGGTTTATTATTACAATTATAAAAAAAAATAATTTCCATGGGTATCTGTTGATACCGGTATGTTCTTTTGTGACTGTTAGCTTATAGTCAGTTTTCGAATTTTAAGTGGTCGTTATTTTAAATATGTTTTTATGAAATTTTGGTCCCAGCTACTACCTTGAATTCAGTGGCGTAGTAATTTTTTTAATAAAAAAATCGATTGCTCCCTCGGTCTCTTGTGCCTAAACGGTACGAGATATCAGCTAAATTTTTGGGTGACACATGTAAATTGATAAGGACTATTTTTCAAATTATTTTTAATTATACAGGGTGGTTCATAAAATTGTAATATACCAAAGTTTTTTTTTTTAATACAACGCCCAGTATTTTATGTCATTTTTAGATTATACGTTAAAAATTAAGTCAAATTTATTCAACGTTCCCTATACCTATCGCTTACCAATTTTGAGAAAATTGTGATTTTAAGATATATAATTATTTAATGTTTAATTTAAACAAGAACTAAACGCACGGAAACTTCTTACTCTGAGTAACACAAATTTATATCGATTTATTCTGACCTTTAACGCTTCCATTTGCATTGTGTACGATTTCGATATTTAGTACAGGGTGTTCAGGAAAAGGGTTCTTATTTTATATTTTTCAAACATCAAAAACTTAACTCATATGGACCACCCTGTATCATTTTTATTTATGTGAAATAACTTTTCATTTCATATCAAAAACTAAGAAAAAGTATGTCTAAAACTAACGATTAAAAAGATTTTTCTCTAAAATTTCTGTGGAAATTTTTTTTGTTTACATTCTAGTAGGTAATGATTTTAAAAGTAAGATATTGTTTGAATCATCTAATGTTCGGTCAAATACTGTCAAAATTCTTACTTTATTTTCAATAGTGCTATCATGCTTCAAGACTAAAAAAATGAAACAGCATTCTCAACAAGAAAAAGTGGATATTACGTTTATCCTTGGTGAATGGTTTAGAAAGGGTATACGCAGAAAGGTATCTCGATCGACCACATCCAGACAAAAGAGCTTTTGAAGAACTGCTACAAACTTTTTAGTGAAACTGGTAGTGTATCCAACAAGAAACAGACTAAAGCAAAGTATGTTGTAAATAATAAGGACAGTGAATTATTAGTTTTAGGCCCAGTGGTTGATAATACAAATGTAAGTCCAAGAGAAATTTCTAGACAAACTGGAATTAGTCAAGCAAGTGTTTGTAGAATTTTGAAAATACATAAGTACCATCCTTATCACATACAACTTCATCAGAATTTATCTGGACGAGACTTTCAACGGAGGTTGAATTTCTGTGTATGGAGTCTTGAAAAAGTTGGGGAAGAAGATGACCTCTTTAAATTCGTTTTATTTACCGACGAATCAACTTTCCACAACAATGTATTTGGGGGTTACAGCTAGATGGTACCCCTCCACATTTTAGTCGGAATGTAAGGAATTATTTGGATAGACAATTCCCCAATAAATGGATTGGAAGGGGACGTCCACATGAATTTCCACCTAGATCCCCAGAATTAACCAGCATGGATTTCTTTGATGACATGAAGATTAGAATAAAGGATGCGTTTGCTACTATAACACCAGATATCGTGAAACGAGTGCGGTTATACATAGAAGAAAATTGTCATCATATTGAGCATTTATTGTAGTATTTTTTTTTCATAACCGTTTACGTCTTGCTTTTAGTTTTGATCCCGTACCTATTTATCAACTACAATTAAAGAATCATTACCTACTAGAATGTAAACAAAAAAAATCCATAGCAATTTTAGAGAAAACCTTAACAACTTTTTAATTGTTAATTTTAGACATACGCATTACTCATAGTTTTTGATAGAAAATAAAAAATGTTATTTCACACATAATTATACAGGGTGGTCCGTTTAAGTTAAGTGGATTTTTGATGTTTGAAAAATATAAAATAAGAATCCTTTTCGTAAATAACCTGTACTATCGAAATCCTACACAGTGCCTTAAAGTTCAGAATACATCGATATAAATTTGTGTTACTGAAAGTAAGAAGTTTGCGTGTTTTTAGTTCTTGTTTAAATTGAATATTTTTCTTAAAATCACAATTTTCTCAAACTTGGTAAGCGATAGGTATAGGGAACGTTGAATAGAATTGACTTATAATCTAAAAATGACATAAAATACAGGGCGCTGTATTTAAAAAAAACCTAACTTTAATATATTACAATTTTGTGAACCACCCTGTACTTATATATATATATATATATATATATATATATATATATATATATATATATATATATATATATATATATATATATATATAAAGGGTTTTCCAATAAGAGGTGATATTTTGATATTCAAAGAAAAATGGAATTTTTTGAGATAATTGATCGGATGTTTATTTCATTATAAAGAGGAAGGTATACCGTTAATAATGGAAAACAATATCAGCCAAATGGCTACCACGACCACGCTTACAGGACCATATCCTTTTCATGAAATTTTCCATAACCAAATCGCAAAGTGGCTGCCCTGTGTCATAGATAGCCTCACGAATTCCATCTTTGAGGTCTTGAATCGACGCTGGGCTGTTGGCGTAGACCTTATCTTTCACGTGGCCCCAAAGGAAGAAGTCGCAAGGTGTTAAATCATAAGATCTCGGTGGCCAATGTTCCAATGTTTTTCCCGTAAAAGATCAATGGTTTCGTTGCTTGTGTGGCACGTAGCGCCCTCTTGTTGAAAGTAAACGTTGTCCAGATCAATACCATCCAATCCCGCACATAAAAAATCATTAATCATCTCTCGATAGCGCAATCCATTCACCGTAACTGTTGCTCCAGCCTCATTTTCGAAAAAGTAAGGTCCAATGACCCCGCCAGACCATAAACCGCACCAAACAGTCACACGTTGAGGATGGAGAGGCTTTTCAACAATAACTCTTGGGTTTTCCGAGCCCCAGATGCGACAATTTTGCCTGTTGACGTACCCACCGAGGTGGAAATGGGCCTCATCAGTCAAGATGATTTTTCGGTGGAATTCCGGATCATTTTCATGCATTTCAACGACCCAATCAGCAAAGACACGACGTTGTTGATGATCGGCCGGCTTGAGTTCTTATGTTAACTGAACTTTATAAGCCTTAAGACCCAAGTATTTATGCAAAATACGGTGTAATGACGTTTGTGGAATGCCCAATTCCAAAGAACGACGAGGAATGGACAAACCTGGGTTTTCTTCAACACTTTGGGCTACAGCAGCAATATTCTCAGTTGTTCTTGAGCGACGTGCACGGGTTTTATTCTTCACGTCATTAACTTGTCCCAACAGCTCGAATTTGTTCACCAATTTCTGTATTGCGGTCCGACAAGGTGCTTCACGATGACCCAAAAATGTTTTAGTTTTACGAACCGTCTCTGCCAAATTTTCACCATTTTTATAGTGAATTTTAATAATTTCAATGCGTTGTTGAAGCGTGTATCGTTCCATTTTTATTAATCGCGTAGTTTTTACTTGTCAAATGTCAATAAATGACAGCTTCAAAAGTGACATCTACCGAAATAGCGGGCTATTCAAAATAACACCTCTTATTGGAAAACCCTTTATATAATTATTATTATATATTATTCTAAGACAAAAATTCATATAAATGATTCCTAAGTTATATTGTTTTTAAGATATAGGTGTGAATTTTTAGAAAAAAAAACGTTTTTTTCCTTCAATCTTAAAAACTCGTTGGTATATTCTGCACGACATGAAAATTATCAAAATAAATAAATATTTGTAATTTCTGAAAGCAGAAACATTTTCATTGGACTTTTGATTCAAGGCCTACTAGCTTTGAACACAGTATAACTTTCTTACTTTATTTTTTATTAAAACAAATTATCTAAAGGCTTTGAATTTTACCAAATCGTTTTTCTAGATGTGAATCGTTTATTTAAAATCCGAATAGATAGGCGTATTCAACTTGGTTTTAAGTATTTTTTGAGATTTTTAAATCATTATTCAAATAACGAAAATGCGGAGCTTTTTTCAATATCTCTGAACAACCATTAAAATCAAATTATGAAAATTATTAAATTACTGCGATTTAACCGTCTTTGTATCTCTTATAGTTTCTAAGATCGCAATACATTCCCTTGCGAATTTGGGCACACTGTATAGGGGTAAAATTATTTTTATAAACACCATAATCATAGATTTACGTAAAAGTTAAACATGATTTTGTAACGTTAATTATAGATATGTTCGTTTGTATTTCTTAAGATTTGTAATAAGTGTTTTTATTTCAGGTATACCATGTTATTAACTGAAAGAATCGTCTTTTTTGGAGAATCTTATTGTAAGTATCACAAAATCATTCTCTATGTTTACGTGAGTATTTAATTTTCACATAAACTGTACTTTTTTTATAGAATTTACTAGTTCATAACTAAATAACGATTTATAATTTAAAAGTAATGTAAAGATGGCATTAGTTATGTTCCTTTGACTTTGATTTATTCAATTACTAGAATACATAGTACAAATGAATGTTTTCTTTTATTGAAATAAAAGTATAGGGAAATCGATCACTCAAATTTGTTAGTTGTTTATTATATAATTTACAATTTACATATGTCGACAGTTTGATTAGTTTAAAATTCAGGATATAAAAAAATAGTAAGTAACATCCAAAGTTACATTTCTATCCTCAATCGAGAATTTAAAATTATAAAAAACATTTAAGCCAAATTCTACTTTTAATTCCGAAGTTTCTGTCACATTTATATTTTAACGTGTTTTAATTAATTCTACCAGTGCTTTACTGATTAATTTCTGACTTACAAGGTGAGCTATGTCTGAATTAGATTAAATTATTGCACAAATTTGAAAATTAAATAAAACATTTATTTTTGTAATTGAATTCATCTACAGTATTTTTCTTTTACGATAAATGCGTTATAGAAACTTAGCTATTGATAACTTCCGAAAGCATTAGGAAATATTTCTTTGTGTAGAAGTTTTGCTAATTGAAAGCTATATAGGATTCCCAGAGGAGAGTTAAAATTTATTAATATTGTTTTATCAAGGAAAAGGCAACTCAATGTACAACCGCACGCTTGTATATAAGTAAATAAGGGTGATTAATTAACAAGCATTTATAATAGTAGTTAATTTTAACCAAATAGTGAAAACGTATTTAAATGAGGAACGGATTTGACTAAATCGAACTATATGTGAATATAGTATATATTTTCGAATTTGGACGAATAAACTGTTTGAAATTCCAATATGGATAAAACATGATACACCAGTTCCAATACGTATCAGCTATCTGTTTTAAGCAACTGTACTTTTCATGTTATAGTTTACGCAATAAATAATATGTCCTTAAAAATTTTTTTCTTATAACTTAGCGCATTAATATTAATTTTTGGAAAACGTAACAAAATTGAGTTGCGATAGTTTCCTAGGAGAAATTTTCTACAATTTTAAGCTTTGTTTATTAATATTTATTTATTTATTATTAACCGTTTCAACAGCAGTAAATGAGCCAATCACTGGAACAGAAAATACATAACATTAAGAAAAAAACAACATAGAATTTAGTAAAATTGTAAAATCAATGTAAATATGACTAGTGAGACAAATGTGTAGCGTCCCCCAGATACCCTATCTTAAAAAGTGTAATTTGAACTGATTCACAATAATGCAAATTCAAGAACAAAACAATCGCTAAGTGATTTATCTTGACTTTACTGACAATAATGTTACTCTTACTCAAATTAATTTGCTTGCCTTACATTGACCTTCCTGGCAATAATTAAAACATTAGAATCTATTTACAAGTATGATATTTAATTACACGCAAACCTCAAATCTGATCAAAAGAATTGGCCGTCTAGTGGTAGGTACATTGTGCTATTCGAATTAGATAGGCTGGATGAGGTTGTGTTGCATCATGTGGGACAGGTAAACAATGAAACTGCTCAAATTGACATTAACGAGCTTTGCGAAAGGATAGTTTAACCAGTTAATGTACTATTGCGGGAAAAACCACCACGAAAACCCACTTTATTCATAAATAAGTAATTGCACACGTAGATTAATAAGTAAAATAACACAAAAAACAGTAAAAGGGTTCAAATTTATAACAAAACACTATTAAGTGAGGTTAAAGAGCGTACAAAATTATAACATTAAGAAAACAAATAAATAAAAAGCAGTTTAGCTACACATAAACACAATAAAAAAAAACAATGTAATCATACCCACAATTGTGTCATAAATAAATCAGAATAAAATTGTAATACCAAACATGTGGTCTTTAAAACCAAGCATGCCGATCTTTAAGTAAATAAGCAAATAAATAATAAGGCAAACTGCGGTACATGTAAAATATATAACAACAGAAAAATTACACAGGTAAAATAAGGTAAAGACAAGGACAAAAGTAAATAGACTAGGAATTGACACGTACACAATTGTTTAGTATACTAAAGCATAAAATACATACGTACAGTTACAATAAATTACATATAAAGAGAAATTAGTTCGCAGGCAAACAATTATGCTTAAAGAAATTGACACAGAAATAACCCTTTAAAACAAAGCCTTACAAAGGTGAGTTGTAAATAAATCATAACATCGTGACCAATATACAAATTTAATTGTGTTAGAAAAACTACAGCGTCCCATTCTCAGGTTACACATTTATCTATACAACAATAAAAACAATAAAAATAAAAGTGTTTAATGACCATCTAGACCCGGGAGTATGTAAACACTAGACAATTGCCTTTTTACAATTATAACCAATCTTTATCCTGTACCCGTTCGTCCATGCCCACCTCTACACAATTATAAATATAAACAACAAACAACAAAGCGAAATTTACCCAAATACAAGAATGAGGGAGCCCTGTACTGTCTTATTTGAGCAGAGTTCAGCTTAATCAGCCCGCGTGCGATTGAGGTACCTTTGCAAGACAATGCTCAATTTTTAATACGTTGCATAGGCTTGTAGAATTGGTTGCTGCGAGCTTAAATTACATTAAAAATACCTACTTACGTTGAATATTATAATCCTTCAATTAACCACTTATTCACCAATATTTAACGGGTTACGATACGCCGTTTAGCGATTATTTATACATATTTAGTTTACAAAAACAAAAAAAAACAAGTTCGCGGTTTGAGTTTTCGAAGAATGTATGCGATCAAATATTTATATACAGACTGTTTACAAGGAAGGTATTTAATCAAACACCCCGATCGATCTTACTCAATTGAAACTGTCTTCCCTCCGATTTCAGAACTATCTCCCGAAAATCAATATGCATTCGTCCATACATTTAGTTCTCGAGTTTCAACGTTTGGATTTGCGCTGGGTTCCGACGTAATTAATTATTACATTTATGAAGTTTTTACCATAAGAATGTGCATACATCACCTTTCAATGGTTCGTTACGGCCCCCGGCAATAAACCAGTGTCAAGCATACACCTGCTTGTTTCTAACCTAACATGTGTTTTTCAACCCTTAGCCAAATATCAGTTACATACATTCCCAGATTTCTTACATAAAAATACATAAAACAAAATATTCCGAAAGTATTAGCAAATTACGACGTATTATCAAGATATTAATAATCCAGTAATTATCTTTTCTATCGCGGTAACAATGGCGGCTTGACAAACGTTTATTATAATAATTTTTGCGATCAGCTACCTACCAGTAAAACAATATCGCAGCTTAAAAATAAATCACTGTAAAAAAAAGGCTTACTTACAATTGCAACTATTAATAATGGAAATTAAAGTATCATTAAACAAATCAAGAGTTGTTAAAGTTGTTAAACATTTAAAATATCCCAAATGGGTAAGCTTACACATGTAGTTTTAAACATAAATGGTCTTGGTCTACATCCAATACTAGCTACTATAAAATTACATTTCAGTAATAATGGCTCGCAATATATTTGATAATGTAGAACTTTGTAAGTAGTAGCAACTGATATCAATCTGCGCCTAGCTTCTATTCGCTGCATATCAATTTTTTTAAGTCGAGTGTCACAAGATACTTGGTTCTTAAAATTTGGAAATATTCCATACTTTCTTTAGTGCATGTGTCTTAAAAATATGTTTGAACTCTTTCAGTTAAATCAATATTTATGTGCGTAGAAGGGATCCATATTACAGGATAAATAATTGAAGCCGAGGCGTTGCCCACCCGCCCGAAGGCATTAGGCTATTCTACCCCCCATCCAGCGAAACAGAGTCTATCCTGCCTCTACCCCTGTAAGCAAAATTCTAGGGTAAGTGACCCCTAATTCTTTACATTCGTATGTCTTTGTACGTTTCAAGCTTACTCTGTAGAGATCTGTTTTGGGCGCCGCTCTCACACTCAATGACAATTTTACCTTTAGCTATTTAACGGACCGCATAGAAGGCACCCCCCGATGCCTTTGCTAGAGATATCCTTCCTAATGCTCTTGACGACTTTCTCGGAGTTCTCTATGGCCTTTAGTTGCACTTGCATGGCGTGCGTTGGTTTTTTGGGGACGTTTTTGGGTGTTTACGCCAGTACTTTTTTCGCGGCCTGCGCGTAGGAAAGGGAGGCGTTAGGGGCCCGGGGTGTGCTCTGTGAGGGCTGTATAGGTGTACTCGGGTTTATTATTTCAGAACGATAAATTACGGGTATGTTTCAGTGCTAATAACCCGTTTGCTGCTATTAGAGACCTTTGGTTGCGTTCATACACCATGGTGCTGAGAGCAATAATTATCTTGTTTATCTGATCGAGATTATCCGTAACGATCGCTTGGTCTGCTTTGGTGCAGCTAATTTTACTTTTTACTTCCCTTTGTACCGCTACTTTTATTTTGTCTATAAAGCTTGAGGCTTTAGTAAGGAGTGCTTTAGGGTCACTTGCAAGTAGGTCTTTATGTTAATTTTTATCGCCCTTGTCTGTGCGTGAGTCTATTTCGAGACCTTCCTCGCTCGCTCTCTTAGCAGCCGGCTGTGCGGCAAATCGCATGTCTTTGGACATGGTTTACGTTTTGCAAATAATTTTTGCCCTGTTAAGGTAATTTGCTCCGCGTTATTTGTCAAGGGTTTACCTGCTTTACTTGTGGGTGTATATACTGAGGGAGGGGATCGCTCAAGTGATGTTCTTGGTTTAAATCCCCTTTCCTCGTCCATGATTAAATTTTGTGGTGGTTACATCGATGTCCACCTTGTGTGCGCTCATGTAAATAAATAGTTTGCTTAAGTCGGTGGATATAAAACTTATACTAGAATAAAACCAGCGTAGAATAAGATATAGAAATAAAAAGTATAAAAATGTAAAATCTAAAAATATAAAATAAAAAATAAAATAGGATTAAGACAGTTTAAAATTTGTTGTAGAACAGTTTGAGAATTACTGACGTCACTAATGGACTAGAATAGGGGACACCAACCCCTGGGGAAAACACCGCCCCGGTAGGCGACGTGCTCCGATCCAGAGAGCACCCAGATGGAGTAAATAACCGTGTCCACCCTTCTAGCGTGGTTTATTAGCCTGGAGACGAAAGTTATACCTGTAACCCTCGCTCAAGGGAGTAGGATGCCTTTCCTACTTGTTGCCCGAGGTAAACCATTGGGAGGTGTTTTCCTCCGCTAGGCACGCCGGCGGGCGGATATTATGCTGCTGAAAACTCCCGCGGCAATGGCTAACCTCATTGGTTATCATATCGTCACTGCGCAAAGCTCGGTCCATATTATAGCGGCGTACTCGAGTTTGGAGAGAACATAAGAATTGTATAGAATTATTGTGTATTTTGTAGAAAAGTGTTTGCTGTTTCCCAGAACCAAACCTAACACGCGATAAGCCCGTTGAACACATTGTTGTATATGTTGATTGAAGTTAAATTTGATAGTACAAGTTATACCCAAATCATTAATTTCCGAAACTCTTTGTAATTTAATCTGGTTTATGATAAAACGTTTTTAACAATATTTTATTTTTTACGACTAAATGATATAAATTTTACACTTTTTTATGTTAAGATTTAGCTCATTATCGGTGAACCAATTCGCCACATGGTTTAAGTCGTCCTTAGGGTCTATACAGTTATGAATATTACTAATTTGTTTGAATAATCTGAGGTCATCTGCATATAGAAGTAGTTCACTGAACGAATACAGAGAAGGTAAGTCGTTTGTATATAATAAAAAGTAGAGGTCCTACTGTAGACCCCTGGGGAACACTTGAAATAGAAGTCAAATTTACAGAACAGGCGTTTTTAAACCGAGCGTTCATTATTCTGTTATTGAAACTGAAGACACACGTCAACCCAAGGTCTCTAATAGCAGCAAACGGGTTATTAGCACTGAAACATACCCGTAATTTATCGTTCTGAAATAATAAACCCGAGTACACCTATACAGCCCTCACAGAGCACACCCCGGGCCCCTAACGCCTCCCTTTCCTACGCGCAGGCCGCGAAAAAAGTACTGGCGTAAACACCCAAAAACGTCCCCAAAAAACCAACGCACGCCATGCAAGTGCAACTAAAGGCCATAGAGAACTCCGAGAAAGTCGTCAAGAGCATTAGGAAGGATATCTCTAGCAAAGGCATCGGGGGTGCCTTCTATGCGGTCCGTTAAATAGCTAAAGGTAAAATTGTCATTGAGTGTGAGAGCGGCGCCCAAAACAGATCTCTACAGAGTAAGCTTGAAACGTACAAAGACATACGAATGTAAAGAATTAGGGGTCACTTACCCTAGAATTTTGCTTACAGGGGTAGAGGTAGGATATGACGATAAAATGTTAATTGAGGTGCTCATCAGCCAAAATAGACGGATGCAAAAAATATTAGAATCGTAGGTAAACGCGCGTACAGAAACTCCAATAGGGAAAATTGGATTATTGAACTGAAACCGGGGTTATTCAATACGGTGATCAAACAAAGTTTCCTAAATTTAGATCTAATAGGAATACGGGTTCAAGACCGCCTGCACGTAACTGGATGCTTTCAATGTAACGGGTACGGGTACACACAAGTGAATTGCACCGAAAAGACGGACACGTGTGGTAAATGTGCAGGTAATCACAGACTTACAGACTGCGACTCCATCATAACTAACTGTATAAATTGTAAGAAACTCAAATACAACTACACAAATCACGCGGCCTATGACGGAAGTTGTCCGGTGTACCAAAGGCGATGAAAACTACTAATAAATAGAAAAGACTATGGATTATAGTTCCAATATAGCAGGTGCTTCCGACAGACTTAATTACTTTATCCAAATCAATCTTGGTAAGGGCAACGCAGCCACCCTTGAATTAGCAATAACACTACAGAAAATTAAGTGCAATTTCCTCTTAATACAAGAACCGAGTCCCAATATAGGTGTGCTTAAACACTATCAAAGCTCCTATTTTGGTGGCCCAAGGTATTCAGGCAATCCTGCAAACTGAGCATTCCAACAAAAATATAACTAGAATAAAAACTAATACCGTTGCAGGTAGCATAATAATCACAAACGTATTTATAGAACTACTTAGAATATGCGACATAGAGTTAGGCCTAATCGAAACGATCTTAAATAATATGAAAAGGTAATAGTAGCCGGAGACCTTAATGCCAAACACCCCGCATGGGGCGGGGATGTAAGTAACAATAGGGGGAAAATAATATATTACATGATTAACCCGCACAACTTGCTAATAGCAAACAACCCATACAGCAGACCTACATTTCAAACAGTGAACGGCGTTTCGTGGATAGATATAACTCCCCACAGAGACGTCGAGGTTATAGACTGGCTGGTCCATGATGTAGAAACCTTAAGTGACCACGGACTAATTTGCTTCTCCCTTGGTACAAAATTTATGCAAGAACTGCCACCTAAGCGGTTCAAACACCATAAAGCGGACTGGTCCAAACTCGAGCAACTCACTAAAAAGCACTTTAGACTAAACATTTTAGACAATATAAATAGTGACCAGGACGCCGAGAAGGTGGCAGAGTGGGCACAACAGCACACATGTGCAACATAAGTAAAGCAAGGATGTCCTTCATGAGGTATTGATACCCCAACGGGCACAAATCGTCCTGGTGGTCTCCCGAATTAAGCAAATTAAGGGGACTAGTAAGGAAAGCACGTAAGGCTTTTCAAAATGGGCAAGACCCTTCGGCAAAATGGGAGAAAACACAAGTGTACAAAAACATACGCAACCAGTATAAAACTAAACTAAAGGAATAAAAAAATAGTTCAGTTAAGAAATATTACACAAACCATGGTGCACAAAACTCGTGGGGATCCCTGTATAAAATCTTAGCAAAAGGGAAAACGAATACAAACGTTAACAAGACTATTTTTGACAACACGGCAGGGACTTGGACCACGTCTACACAGGACAATGAATTAGCCATAACAAGACGGTCTTTCCCTAACGATGACATAAAATACGATACAGGTATACACAAAATCACCAGGGAAAGTGTCAACGAGATACCCAAAAGTAACACATGAGATCCTTCTTTCACTAAATTAGAACTTGACGAGGTTATAAACAAAGGGGACGAACGTAGAGAACCCGGCCTTGATGGACTCACTAAAACCATAATAAAAATATTAATATACTACACCAACGATTGGTGGCTAAAACTCTAAACAATCTATATATTATGGGGTCTTCCCAAAGGTGTGGAAGGTGACAAAAATAGTATGGTTGCCGAAACCCAACACTACCAACCCGTCGACCGATAAGCCTCCTCCCTATAGTAGGCAAAATATAAGTTATGCACAAACCAACTTTAGATAATTGCGGTCCATAGTGAACGCACTAGATAGGGTGGTACAACACTTAAAACAAAACAAGCAAAAAGGGAGGCACAGCGCGTTGATGACGCTACATCTGCGAAACGCTTTTAATTTAGCATGGCATCCGGCCATAATACGGTTGGTAATAAGGTATAGTGCAATTTACGCAAAACAATTCAGAGTTTCTTGGTAGGTGGGGCCATAGCAGTAAAAACAGCTGGGTATGTATAGACAGAGGTTTTCCGCAAGGTTCATGTCTTGGGCCTCACCTCTGGTTGGTGCTAATGGAGGAGTGGTTCCATGCAATGAAAAGCTCAAATCTTTACCCAGATAATCTATTGTTCCAAGCATTTGCGGACGACCAAGTATTGGTAATATCGGACCTCTCAGCTAAAAAGATCGAAAAAGCGTGGCAGGTAGTATGGGAAGTTAGACACGGTTGGGCTAACGCGATAAAAGGCGAATATGCCACAAATAAGACAGAGTATACTTTTATTCCGGTCACAGGCACAATCAGACCTCCCGTATTTAAAATAAATAACATGAACAGCGGATATCCTCAAATACCTTGGCGTCAAATTAGATAACAAATTTTTATATAGAAACCATGTAAAAGGTATCAGAGAAACAGTCAGCAAAATATCCAACAATGTCGCTATTGCAGGTAAGACCTGGGGAATGTCTCCAGAAATACTAAAAACCAATATATATCTCGGCCATACGACCGGCATATTTTGTACACAATACAAAGGCCATTTTTACTACGCATTGCGAAAGCGTAAAAAACTACTCCAACACAGCCCTTGAAATAATCACAGGTATCCCACCATTATGGGTATTGGTAAAGGTACAAAAATAGCCATAATATAGACACATCCATAACGCCTAAAATACCCAATCATTGCATACACAGACGTGTGCAAGCGCCCAAGTAGAGTAGCCTCAGCACCATTAGTGTGGCATCAAGACACACTAGTGTATACAAAAGGTTCTGCTTTGTCCCCAAAATATACGGTACAACAGACTGAATTATACGCCATTACTAGTAAATTGGGTGAGAGAGTACATAGTGTCCCCAACGGAAATAAGTGTATGTTCACACTTTTTACCCGCATTACAATCGATTAAAAAATATAAGCACACAGATATCTATGCGCTGAGAATATACAATTTGATATTATCACTAAGAGAAAGAGGAATACATATAATATTATCCTGAGTGAAACGCCATGAGGCGGATAAAAGAAACAACGCGGCTGACGAAGCCGTTAATTATCATGAAACATCTCCCTTTGTGGGGCGTATTTATGTCCCTAAAAGTCAGTACAAATATGACAAGCGTATGAAAGGACTGTCCCTCTGGCAGCAGGAGTGGGTAAACTGTGATGAAGGAAGGTCCTTGTATGAACATGTCGAGTAAGTATCGTTCGATAGAATCGCGCTAGCAAAGGAGGCTGTGTGACTATTAACGGGTCACGGCCCGTTCAACAATTATTATGCACGATTTAAAATTAGGCCCACGCGGAGAACTAAACATACCGAGTCACGTATTACATAGTTGTAATCAAAGAGCGTCTCAACTAATGAAACTGTGTAACAAAACGGGCACGCCTCCATCGGAAACTCCAATTAAAATATGTTCCAAAAATAGAACTAATCTAAACGCGCTCAATGAATTGGCAGTAGGATTCATACTAGATGAGCAAATTTAGCGCTGCCTTTCCCTGGGTACACATATAAATATATACATTCGTTTTATGCACTGTGATATTTTATCTACCTTTATTTTACCGTCGTATACTTGTATGTATATTTTATTATTACTATTACACTTATTTACATCATCTTAGAGTTATTTATTTTACAGAATTTCAATATTTATTTATACACATTTATCCGTCCAGTACCATTTTTTGTCTTGTCATGTCTAAATGTCTAATTATCTTTTTGTTTCAGCTTTTATTATTATTATTATTTATTTATGTATTTTGACTTCCCTTTACAGCATTTTAATCTATACATCGTAATGTCGTATACTTCAGTTTTACTTGCTCGTATATGATTTTAATCTATTTAACTGTACTACTTAAATATTTAACATACTTTCTGTTTCACAGTGCGCAAACTAATAACTCTGTTTCAGGAAGGAAAATTTTAATATACACGTATGTCTTTGTTTGGTACTATTAATAGAACTATCAATTTATATGCACTCGTGTGTCCCAATACCCCGCAAACCAAGATCCAGCATCCCAAATATTGTTACATTAATGCAAATTAAAAGAGGACACAATGTCCCCGCTAATTTTGGAGTGCGGAGATGGGATGGGTTCCCTTGACTCTATTTCGCATCAATGGGGGCTACAGTAACCTAATGACTTCGCGCGGGTGGGCGACGCTTCGGCCTCAATTATATATCCTGTAATATGGATCCCTTCTACGCACATAAATATTGATTTCATTGAAATAGTCCAAAAATGTTTTTTTAAGACACAAACATTATAGAAAGTATGGAATCTTTCCAAATTTTAAGAACCAAGTATCTTATGACACTCAACTTAAAAAATTTGATATGTAGCGATTAGAAGCTAGGCGCAGATTGATATCAGTTGCTACTACTTACAAAGTTTGTAACTGCATAATATTTTTAAGCTGTGCTATTTTTTACTTGTAGGTAGCGGACCGCGAAAATTTTATTATTGTAATAGACGTTTGTCAAATCGCCATTTTACCGCGATAGAAAAGATAATTAGTGGATTTTTATGTAAGAAATGTGGGAATGTATGTAACTGATATTTGGCTAAGGGTTGAAGATACATGTTAGGGTATAAACAAGCAGGTGTATGCTCGACACTGGTTTATTGCCGGGGACCGTAACGAATCTTTGAAAGGTGTTTTGTGCACATTCTTGTGGTAAAAACTTCATAAATGTATTAAATACTTAAGCCGGAACACAGCGCAAATCCAATGGGATCTTTGTTTTTGTACGTTGAAACTCAAGACCTAAGTGTATGGTTTGCTACGGACGAATGCATATTTTTAAAATTTTTTAATTAATCTGAACCTGCTCCAAGGTAATAATTTTTTTTTTCTTTTGAAAGACGGGGGTTGATTTTCGGGAGTAAAGATAGTTAGTTTTGAAATCGGAGGGGAAGACAGTTGTAGTTAGGGTTTCAATTGGGTAAGATCGATCGGGGTGTTTGATTAATTACCTTCCTTGTAAACAGTCTGTATATAAATATTTGATCGCATACATTCTTGGAAAACTCAAACAATATATGTATAAATAATCGTTATCGAGATGAGCATCATTATGTGGTAAGAGATCTGCAGGAACTCTCCGATAGCGACCCCTTCCTTAGTCTCATTTCACCCAATCAAATATTACAAACTCTTAGACAAGGGAAAATTCCGCTCCACGACAAGACGAACTTAACCGCCTAATACTCAAGAACCTACCACAAAACGTCATTAGACAGTTAGCTCAAATATACAACAGGTGCCTTGCCCTATCCTATTCACCGACGGAATGGAAGTCCGCTTCAACCGTCATGTTACCCAGACATACATCTGATCCTTCCCAACCTTTATCCTACAGACCGATTTCTCTTTTAAGTTGTATGGGCAAACGTCTGGAGACCATCCTGTTCCAAAGACCCCCTAGTAAAACTATATATTGAATCTTCCAAAGCTTTGAACCACAGTGACTGTTGCCTCGCAGTCTTCCTTCACATTAAACAGGCCTTCGACAAGGTAGGGCACGCAGGACTAATACCCAAACTACGACAGTTAGGCTTCCCGACCGCATTCGTCTGACTCCTTCTCTCATATCTGACAGATGTGTGACTTTTCATCCCACCGCCTGAGTTCCACAGGGATCGTCATTGGCACTTATTTTATATACCATCTCTCTGGGCGACCAGTAGGGGCAGTGACGGGGCAAATAACTAATAACGCAACAACTTACCCACTTCTCCAACTGGGGCAACCGGTGGAGATTAACAATCAACCTAAACAAAACGCAAACAATACTGTTTAGACACCCTAAATTATCCAAGTTCGCTAGACGAACCTCTGACAACATCAACTTGACACGCGAACAAAGACAACTACAAGATTTTTGGCAATTAATGAGAATGATGCGGTATCCTTTTCGTAAGTAAAAACGAAAGCCACATATCGCTATCGGTATCCGTCTTCGAGACATTGAAAGTTTTGGAGGCACTGCAAACGTCATTTTTCTACAAAATGTCAAATCACTCAGAAGCAATACGACGTAGACCCATAGTATGGTTATTAAAGTGACCATTAAATTCAATGAGGAATTCAAAATGTACTAATATATAGGTTGTTCTATTTACAATAACGAAGTTGACATGAGTTTCCGGTATAACCGGAAGTCCGCCATTTCTGAAAAGACTTTTAAAATGTGTAGTTTATGACTGTGGACAACTTTTATATAAGACAGTTTTTCGTATTTGTACTAGTAAGGAGTTATACAGCAATCCCGCTTAAGTGGGTTACCCTGTATATACATACATACATTTAAATTTGCGGTTTTTCGGATATCTCCGGAAGTACTCGGAATTTTGCGTGTGTGCGTGCGTGCGATCGCACTTCGAACAACCAATTTCGTACACTTTCTGACTTTAACCGGAAACTTGATTTTGGGATTTCTGAAGAGTTGCTGTAATGTCATGAATGGTTTAAATACTTTTCTAAAATTGTCTTTTGGAAAATTATTAGCAATGAAGGATAATTTGCGACGTTGGATTTATCAAGGTTTTGGATTTCGTTTCTAAATATGTCGTAAGGTTAGTGTTCTGATATTGTTCCTGCAGAGAAAGGTAAACACTACTGTTATTTTAAATACTGCTGACTATAATACAATGATGATAGATTTACTAAATTCTTCAGAATATATGAAGATCAATACTAACACTAACACATATTCAGAAAAGAAAGCCAAAACGTTAATTAATTCAACGTCTCTGGCCCAGAACATACTAAATGGACTCTCCAGAGAGAAGAGCTCAAGGATACCCAAAATTTATGGACTTCCGAAGATCCACAAAGGTAAATAAGCTAGCAGCTTATTTGGCTAAGCAACTCCATCCTGTACGTGAAAGTGTAGCTTCCTATATTAACAACTCTTACGACTTTTTGATAAATTGAAAAGGGTTAATTTCAGATATAATGACATTTTAGTTAGTTTTGACGTCGTTTCACTGTTCATAAAAATACCTATTGAAGAGACCATCGGGGTCTGTAAAATAAATACCGCATTGACAAACACATGATCACCTTAATTGAAGATGAAGATGAACTCCACTTACTTCATGTTTAAAGACAATTCTACAAACAAGTTAATGGTGCATCCATGGGCTCCTCGTTATGTCCAGCTGTTACCAACATTTATATGCAAGATTGAGGAAAGTGTACAGTGCTAGATCCTAATGATAGTACAGGTATAAAATGACACCTTTGTTGTTTGGCATATATATATATATATATATATATATATATATATATATATATATATATATATATATATATATATATACTGTGTACAAAAGTACGGAATAAATTTATTAGTGCAGAATACGGACATTTTTTAGCTATGACGTCATCTTGCTTCGGTTATTACGTTATCTACGCTTTTTAAATTAATACTGTGTAAATTTTTTCATTTTGAATTCTCTGTGGAAAGCCGATTTTAAGACCTACACTACTTACTGTATAGACAACGAAGCTTTCACTTAAAAATGTTTGCACAGCTGTTCAGCTTCTAAAAGTTTTATAACGAAAAATGTCCGTAAGGGTGTCAAGACAAAAGGCTGAACAGTGCCCTCCTCGCCGTTGTGCCTAATGGGCTAAAAGAGACAATAAAAAATAGCAGAAGGTTAATAGTGTCCACAATTTAAAACAGATTGTAAGTCTATAGCATTAAATAAAATAGTTATGACTAGACAGCGGATTTTATGCATTATAAAATGCCAAAATATGTGCATATATATGCACTTAAAAATTGTAAAATATGCAGAAAATATGCATTATTTTTTCGAAATATGCAAAATAAACTACCAATAAAACATGTGATTTTTACATCTTTAATAAGAAAAAATTTAATACTTAATATGCAAAAAACTTTTACAAGAAAGTATTTACATAAAAAAATTGAAACTATTAGTTAAAAATAATACATAATTAACATAATACGTATTAATAATAGTATAATATACTTACCATATGAACAAAAATTATTTAGGTAAAGGGTGGCTTTGGAATTCTGAACGTACGTTGCATGATTGATTCAAATCAAAATGGACATTTAATTGACATGTAGAAGCAACAACAAGCTGAACCTATCAAAGACAGTGATTTTGTTTACCGTGGTCACCCCTTATCTAAATAATTTGTGTTCATATGGTATTATAAATTTTAAATTATAGGTACTCCTATGCTTCATTGCGTTGATTTGCAAAACAATTTATAATTATATGCTTTTCTATATTTTCTGGTAGAAAATTTTGACGTCTATCAGAAAGTATATATTTATAGGTGGAAAAACTTCTTTCCACGTCTACAGACGTTATAGGTGCATTTTTTAATGCGGTTAATATGGACAAATCTAATTGTACATCCATATCTTCCCGATTTTCGTCCAGAGTCAAAATTTTGTTAATTTTAGTTAACAGCTGATAATCACTATTTTTTTGTAAAATTTATTTGAAATAATTTTGCTAGTATTTCCTGGGGCAGTATAAATTAATTTTTGAATATTATTTACTAGTTCTATCGATGCGTTAAGTGGCAATGCTTCCGTTTCCAATTTACAAATAGTCCCGCTTACAAAATAATAATGTGCTTTTATAAATGCTAATTGATTGCGCAGTTCTGATTTCTTTAAAACCGATTGAGCTTTATTGATACAAGCACTTGAATTATCAGACAAATCTAAAATTAATTCCTTAATTTTTTCCAAATTTTCTGCATAAAAAAGAGCAGCATTTAGCCACGTTCCCCAACGCGTAATTACAGGTTCTGGTGGTAGAGAAATGTTAGGTAGTTTTTCTCTGTATAACTGTACTCGTGTCGGCACCTTTACAAAACCTTTCTTTGCGCTACTTATTAAACTATTTACTAAAGGAAATTCATTTCGAATTGCTTCGGCTACACCATTTATACCATGAGCCAAACATGTTACGTGAATTAAATTTTCGTATAATACCTTCAATTGTTGGCCAGCCTTTACCATATATGGCGCGGCATCAGAAAGCATCAAAACAATTTTATCTGTTGAAACAATATCGGGAACAAAAAATAGCATGAAAGTCACATTTACAAAACTAACGATTGTTGCATTATTGGTTTTATCAAGTACTTTACAAGAAATCAAATATGATTTGGCAGGTTGTCCTTCGGTTAAATAACCTAACATTAAATTTGCAACATAACGTCCACGACAATCTGTAGTTTCATCTACTATGAAATAAATATATTTATTTTAACAATTTCTTTTATATGTGGCATGGTTTCAAGATATACCTCATTAACATAATTTTTCTTCTTCTTGGTCGTTTCTTTTGGATGTTTCACCACGTAAAGATTCTCGCAGAAATGTTTGAGAGAGCTTGATTTTCTTCTGTGTTTCTAATTTTCCATTATGCAGAGCGGTCTCAATGTGTTGCGTAATTTGGGATTTTCGTTCGCATGCGATCTAAACCAATATTCCCAATTTAAAAATAAATCAAAACATAATCGATTAGATTTCATCGTTGTATTTTAAATATTTCCGCGTTATCTTATAAAACGATGCATTTAAATACAACGTTTGAATAGAAAACTAATACCTGCTCTGTATTCACTAAAGGCCTCGCTCATTGTTGTCAGTGTTTAAAAATATTTTAAAACAGTATTCTGAATTGTCACTTACCGCTTTTCCACATGCTGTACAAAACACCTTTTCACCGTTCATTCGGAGTGCAGGGACATTTTTATCCCTACTGGAACTAAATTATTCTTTACTTTTGTTAAATATAATTCGAAAACTAAATTCTGCAGTCTGCACTACTGTTCACTTGCACGTTTTAAAAAGGAATCGGCAATATTATTCCTTACTTTAAAATAGGGTTTTTCCACTAAGCAATGTCATTTGGATGTTAGGGATTAACTATGTATATTTTACTCATCAACTCTTTCCATGCAAAAATTTAAGAAGCACTCAACAAAAACCGTATTACCTCTTTGCAATCCGAAAATATTAGGATTTAGGATAGTTGTCAACTCAGACAATAATTAAAAGTAAACAACTACCTGCCGATGTTAGACACCACCTTTTAAAGATATTCATTTTAAAAGGATATAAAATTTCTAACTTTGAAGAAGAGTCCGAAAATATTTCATAACCTGAGTTTCAACGCAAAATTGAAAAAAATGTTAAATTATGCAAAAAGTGCAAAATATGCGTAAAACATCAAAATATGCAGTATTTGACCAAATATGCAAAATATGCAAAAACTAATTAGTGCCAAATAATTATAATTAATGCGATTCGTATAAAAGCCGAAACGCGTGGGTGGTACTATAAAATATAAGCAATATGCAGTTTGCATAAAATCCGCTCTCTAGTTATGACTAAAAAATTTTTTACTTTGATAGGATCAAAAACAGTTTCCCAATACGGAACGAAAAATTCAATTAAAGGATACTTAAGCATATATTTCTCAATATGCTTAGAAATCTAGGCTATTTGAGATGCAGTAGTTTTAGATGTAGAGTAGTGTAATGCTTCAAAAACGTGTAATTTTTAAAATCGATTTTCAATTTTTGGAAAACTATGAGAAAAATATTGCTCTGAGTGAAAAATATGTAATTACCAATATTATAATAGACATTTTTCCGCAGATTTTCGTTGTTTTATTGTTGAGATACATATATAATGAGATATAATCTAAAATCACCTTTTGCTACCCTAATATTTAACCCTTTACTTTAAAATATGACGAAATCCGTATCATTAAAAATAATAATTACCATACTTAATTTTTAGATTATAAAATTCCCTTTAAATTACTTTTTTTTAATTCGATATCTTAAACTAAAAAACAAATTTTTCTATTTTACAATATCTTTAAACTGCAGCCTAAATTAAGATATTTTAATATAATTTAAATTAATTTTTTATAATTTTTGAGTATCTTAACATTTTTTAAATTCAACATATATTTTATATTTATTTTTTAATAATTTATTTGTTATATACACAAAGTACAAACAAATTTAAAAATTATTTAAAAGTTTCTCCAATTTCACTAAAAATACTTTGAATATTATTTTTAAATAAATAGTGATTAGCAAAGAAAATTAGATTTGGTATTTAAGGTATACCTCCATGAATATATTCATCAAAAATGTTGCCTCTCTTACTGTTATGTTATCTTAAAAAACCTAATTATTACATTCTTGATCTGTGACCTCAACAAAATACAACGTAAATAACGTGTTTTGCCTTTTGCATGCCCATTTTGCCCCTTTTATTAATGTCATTTTATTTTAAAAAATCTAATTGTTATTATATTCTTCATATGTGACCTGAAAAACCCATAAATTTAGTTTTCCACAAAATAAAACCTAAATTACGTGCTTTGCCCTTTGTATGCCCACTTTGCTCAACCAATTATTTCCTCAAAGTGTCTAAAAGTGTAATTTTTGTGAGTAACGATGTTTTACTGTTCTTAATTCATCATTTAAATTTGAACTATGCTTTTCCGTTGGAAATTGTTATAATTTTAATATAGCAGTTTTTACCCTTTCTCTGTCCATAAAGGGCAAAATAATTGAGTTCATGCTCTGCCATATTCCTGCGTTTGGGTTAGACACACTAACGGACATTTTACACTATAAAACTTTTTGAAAACAGCTTTTGCAAACATTTTTTAGGTTTGATGAAAACTGAAGCTTTGTTGCCTACACTATACGGGCCGTCTAAGGAAAGAAATATAAAAGTAATTCAGCCAATGATCGCCATAAATTTATTTAACTTGTTCCAACAAATTATTCATGTTACTGTTCGTATGTCAAAATGATTCAAAAAGAGATAGAAACGCTCTAGAACGTTGGAATTACTTACATAAATTAATGACGTGCATTGGAAAACTCGCTCAAGATAATAAGAATTGACAATAGCGTTATAGGCACATAGCTATATTAAGATTTCGTTTTCGTAAGCTCAGTACAGCACAGGTATATTCGTAAAACAGTCTTTGTAAAAATAATTTCTTTTATAAACTGTATAAACTGTAATACTGATCAGAAACTCTCAAAAATGCAATCTTAGAAAAATAGGAAAATACGTGCATATATAACACTTCAATTCAACCTGCACTACATTAAACAATTTTTTTAACCACAATTGGTCAAATGGAAACCACTGAAAGGAGCTTAATAGATTGATAACTAATTTATTATTCTCTTGTCAATAACACTTTATCCACAACTGTAAATCGTTATTTTTCACGAATTTTATTTTTAAAAATATAAATTTTGTTGATTTAGTATAGGTTTTCGAGTGCGCATTGTATAGAACTGTAACGCCGACAGACGCTGCGATAGAGATTTTCAACTTAAAAGTGCCTGCCTTTCCGTCAGTTGCGCGCCGACGCTTGCAGCGAAGGCATCATCGCGACGCCTTAAACAAACTTACGCGTCTTTTTACACATTAATACGCTACTTACCTAAATTTATCAATTATTCAAATATGTTAGCTTAAATAACTCCTTTTAAAAAAATTGTTAATCATTAAATTTTAAAATTTTATTGTTGCCATCGTTATTTTTAAATTCATGTTGATAATTTTTGTTGAACAATTGTGCAATTCCGGTTAATTTTTAATCTGGCGTTAATTAAATTTTATATTAAAATTTTATTAAAGAAACTTAATATTGAGCGATCAATTACAACGTATACGTATCAAGTCTGCCAAAATTGAGTGCGTTATTTTAAATAAATACTCAAACCATTGTCAGTATTATTATGCTAAATTGATTTTTTAAAAGAACACTTTCGCTATGGCCTCAACGACTGAAATTGGGCCACGAGATGGAAGGTAATACATAAATATTTTAATGGCCGTTGTTTTGCATGCAGAATGTGAGCGATGTAAATTAAAAATACCAAGCACACTGTATTTTTTGCATATGCCAAACACGTTCATCCCGCGTATCTTGGTTTATATGATCCTGTGTTGGACGATTTTCCTTCTTTGTAATCCCGGCGCTGTGGGCCGTTGTTTGTTTTGAGTTGCTGACGAGATAATCCTGCTGGTAGCTCCTGGTGCTCGCCTGTTACTACTAACGCCGCTTATTATTTTTGAGCTTATTGTGAATTCCTTTAAATCCTTTATTGTCCGTTTACTACAAAACGTATATTAACGTAGAGAATTTTTAGTCAACTAAATTTGCAATGTGCACGCTATTCGTTACGACAATTGATTATTTGAGCATGCAAATCATTTTAAACTGGTAATGTTTAGTGACTATGTTGGCGTTATACCAGAACCGTTTCTGATATCTAGAAAATTAAGTCAACGAAATGAAAATAACATAATTATAAGTTAATAAAGCCGCTTTGTATTTTTTTCTTTATAATTTTTAAAACCAAAATCGAATTAAAAATTAGCGTAACGACGCTCCATTAAAAAAAGTATACGGATAATTTTATTATAGTAGAGTTTCAGCTTATTAAGAGAAGAAGAACCGTGTAAAATGCTTTAATATTCCTAATTTGAAAAAATTATACATGTATACCATTTCGGTTTCAATTTGCAAGTATTATTCTGTAATTTATTTCGGTCCAGAAATAACTCTGTTTATTCAAACTTATCCCAGCGTATCAAAATGCTTTCAATTTTTCATTGCAATTTTATAAATACTACATAATTTTTCTATGTGAACGTGTACTAATATTGCAATAAAAAAATAATTGTATTTTATAATTTTTTATTTAATTCCTGAAAATCACATTAATTTTATTATTGCGGAAATATGGGCTTACCGTTCCGCATTTCATTTGACATTATTCAGAAGTTTACTTAATAGTATGTAACAATTGCATTGCGGTAATGGTGTCTATTTACCTGTTTAATATGTGCACTGCATGAATGTCATATATGTATTAAGCATTTCGCTTTTTATCAATCAAATTAGTTTTGCGTTTGAAATGCAATTACGTCATTAATCACAATATCAAAAACACACATTTCAAATAATTTTGAATGACGCGAACACTTCTAAAATAAGGTTCTGATAATCAGTGTGTAAAAAAATGGTTTTCTTTATTTACATGTATATTGAAGGCTTCATTGATAATGTAAATGTCCAATTCTTGATTCTTAATCTTAACATTAAAATAAATCACCAAATACAGTGCTAATTATAACGACAGTACAAATCTCACAGCGTGGTTTGGAACTAAAATTGGCAAAGTCCTTACGTGGCTTACGCCTTACGAGATGAATTTTGTGCATGTACCTATTTACCAATTTACCAAAATGGTTTACTAAGATACATATGTTTCAGTTGGAATGAAGTTTTATAAATATATCTTCTTATATTAAGTCTAGTATCCTGTTGATTTTAGTTTTTGCAGACGTTTTATGATTTGAAGTAGCTAACTAAGAGTTTGGCTCGATTTTACTTTCATGTCTTTTCCAAACGTGAATAAGGTTATATTGCGATTTCGTAAATGAATTTTATAAATGAAACGGTAACAGTACTGAACATGTAATGATAGAGACGACTTATTAGAAAGAAGTTAGTGAATAGTGGACACAATAGGAATGTGAGTACCTTAATTTATGCGAATGAATATTCACGCACTTTTTCTACAAATAGCAATTTCTATATAACTATGTTTCTTAAGATTAATAATAATATTATTTATTGCCAAACAGATCAGATCAGATTACAAGACAGTAACTGTTAATATCATAAAGCGTGCCAAGGTATTACATTTGGTAAACATCTAGTAGTAACTTTCTTAAGCTAATCGCAGTGTGTTATGGACATGCCTCTGATTGGCCGCGTCTAGTGATTAATTTATCTTACGCCCAGTGAATAATGATTACTAATCGGTTTTATACTGTGACAATAGATGATAAATCTCGTTAATAAACTAAAATTAACCATTTAATATATTCATTATTGGACACAAGTAGGTACAAAAAATAATTACCTAAAGATCTAAGATCTCAATGTAATGAATTATTTGATATTTATACGCTGTAATCAAAGCCAGTCTCTTTTAAATATGTTTATTTATGTTTGTCTAAATGTAGGTAACCATAATAAAAAGAAACCAATGTATGCGTCTAAACAAAAACTTTCTGTAAATACATTTTGAGGCTTTGGTTCTCTCGGGTTTTTAATAAAATGAAAATTGAATAATTGAAATCTAAACAAAGGCATATCACTAAATATTATGACTTTTTTAAACGAAATGATATTAAAAAAAATTTAACTACGCACAATCGCAAATTTTAACAGTTCGAATGTTTATTGTAAGATTTTTGACACAACGAACACTTTGCTATGCCTCCAGTAGAACGACACCTTTTTTTCCAATTTTGATAGAGGCCAAACTATTGGTATAAAATCGAGTTCAGCAGTAAATCGAATCACACTACCGTCGCACCGGTTAGGTCTACTGGACCAGAAATTGCTGAATTATATGAATGTAAATGACTCCTTGTAATTGTTAATTTTTTGTGCGAGAAAAAGTAGATCATAATATAAATAACGTATTAATTTACCCACTTTTTATAATCGTTACAAGGTTATTCATAAAAAGAAACAAGTGAAGTATGAATACCTAGCCCAGTAGTAAGCCAGGGTTTCTTACAAGATTTTGTTAAAAGAGTTTTCATTTCTTAATTATAAGCACAATAAGTTTGTAATTTATAATTCTACGTTAGTATACATTCCCAGACCAGTTGTGATTAATGTCACCTGGCTGTCTGATCGAATAAAGATGCGCCTATGTGTATAGTGCTTTTTTTTATTTTCCCGCGCACATTCCAGTATCGCGTATATCTCCGTTTTAAACATGGCAGCGTATTTTTCAAACGATGTTGCAGTTCTCTCGCTTGCAGTTGCACAGTAGACGCCCACTCCAGCATGTGTCTCGGTTTTTGGCCCTAAAGTGTACCAGACCAGGCTTCCCTCAGGAATTTCCTGGATTTGCTTATGTCCCTCTTCTCGATTACCAATAGTTATCTTGAAGAGTCTGGTTTTGTACCATGTGGTCCGCTCCCATTTCGAATATGAGACCCCCCAATTCTCTCAATTAACTTTTCGTGTTCCGTTTTACGTGCTTTATTCCTCAGATTTTGAATTCTGTGAAGTCCTTTCCTTGCTTGTCCCTTAATAATAAACAGAAGGCGAGGAATGCTTAGCAGAGATTCCACTGCGGTGGTAGGCATTGATCTCATTGCACCCGTAATTCCTAAACAGGCAAGCCTGTACCTTGCATAGTTTTAGTTTTATTGTTTCCTGGATGGCTTTCGGCCATCAGACCAGTACCGCGAATGTTATTGTTGGTCTGACTGCTCTGGTGTACATCCAGTATACCATACTTAGTTTCAGTCCCATGTTTTATCATGAGTGCGCCTTATCACAGCGAGTGTGATTCGCTTTTCTGATGACTTTATTATTGTGTTGGAAGAAGAAGAGGGCCGAGGTTATCTATTTTCCTTTTGCACGTGAATGGTACTAATGTGGTTTTCTGAGGATTGACTCTTGGGCCTTTTGTCACCACTTAAACGTTACATTCAGGACGGTTTGTAAACGCTCCCTTACTGCATTTACAAATTTCCCTTGTACCAAGATGAGCAGGTCATCTGCATAAGCTAAAGATATAAATCCTTCGCTGTTGAGTTCTCTCAGTAGCCCGCCTGGACGACGCTGCACAACAGAGGCGATAAAACCTCCTTGCGGGCATCATGTTCTAGTTTTTCGCGCAGAAAAAAGGACTCTGTTAAAAGCTTCGTAATTTTGACGGTTTTCGATAAAAATCAAGTCAAAAACTCGATTACGTGCTGGTTTGCGCAAATTTCTTTCAAAATAAAAAAAAATTAAGACGAATTCTATTTGTTATTTTACAATCTTTACCAAATTCAGACAAAGAAGAAAAATTGGTTAGCAAAAAATTAAAAAAGGGAAGAAAATGCGTCTCGATTCATATAGGATTCATTTTTTTTATTGTAAAACGGCTACGTTCCGAAAATTAACAAAATCTGCTCAAAGTAACCGCTACCGTTTTCAATGGCGCAACTGAGCTGAACAAAAGAGGAATACTAATAAAGTCAGTGAGTTCCTTGCATAGAAATGCCAACAACACAACCTCTTTTAGAGTCCAGTATAAAATGATGTGCATTGGAAACCGTTGGAGATACAAAGTCGGTTAAATGGAAGAAACGTTGCGTATTTGCCTACCCAAAAACAATATAAGTTTATTTTACTTCAAATCGATGCCGTTACGTAAATATATGGTGAAAGGCAAAAATTTTCGAAAAGCTACAATATTTTCTGTATTATGGTAGCTAAGGTCATCAAATTTTTAAAATAATAGTAAGAGGATACGGCGGTTTTAAAAATGGTATAATTCTACGCCTACTATATGGCAAACTGCCAAAGTTAACTTTTGTTTTTCTTATGGGCTCCATATTGAATTTTTGTATTTTTAAAATCTTCATTGGAAATGCTCTTCAAAGATGTATAACATGTATCTGTTTGGGCAAGATAAGTAATGAAAAATAAGAAAATTGAGACTTCATAGTAGTAGGCTTAGACATTTTTATTAATTTTTACTTTAAACTAGCTAAAATTTAAGGGTTGTAAAAATTTTTAAACGCTGTTTCTTCATACATCGAACATTGCAAATGAAGCAACTACAACATTTTAGGATTAAAGTAAGTGTTCAAATAAGCCATCGTTTTCTCGCACGCACAACGTACATTGTCTCACTACTGCTTCACAGGATTGTCGTATCATTTGCGGGGTGAGACTATTAACAGCTTCTATAACAGCTTGTCACATTACTGGCCCCAGGTTGCCTATCCACTTGTTTGGAAATTCGTCATTTAAGAAGTTCGTGTTAATTTGTTCAGTACGTGGCGGAGCGCCGTTTTGTTGAAAACAACATGTTCTGCTAGGGATAGTTCCATAATTTCTTATGCTACATTCTTTGTAAGAGGTTCAAATATCTCGCAGAATTTAAATTTTCATTGAAAAAATACGGCCCAACCACCTAACCAGATGTTATATCCCCACCTAACTTGGTGCTCAACTTGAACTAGCCGTGGATTTAAATTTAACCAAAAAACAGTATTTTTACGATTAAATAGCCCGCAGTAATCGGCTCTCATCAGATCAAAGGACTTCTAAGGAAAAGATTGATATCTCGTTAATTTTTCGAATAAACCAGTGACAAAATACCATTCTTTTAATCGCATCGCCATTCTGGAGATTCTAGCAGAGTCGTTCGCGATAGGAGTAATATTTATGACGATGTAAAATGCCTCCCGCCGTTGACCGAGCGACGGCTATTATTCGTTCAATCTGATATAGAAGCGTACCAGATGTCTCAACCATGCTTTGCATAACCATAACTTTGCCAGATTGTTGTCTTTCTGGATAGTTATTTAAATACATTTCTTCACATTTCACGTGATTTTTGCGACAAACAATAAAACATATCATATTTGTGACTATTTGAAAATTTATGAAACTCACAATCTGTTAACTGCACACTGGCAATAAATCTTACTTTGACATATCGATAATTAGAAAGGAGACAGCGAAGTAAATCCCTCTGTACGAAAATTGAATAAAAATAGCAAAGTCTACTACCATGAAATCCTAATTTTGTTATTTTTCATTATTTACTTTGACCGAACATACCGTTACACGCACAAAGTGCGGTCGTAGCAAAAGTAAAAAAAGGTGTGTCGTAAAAATAAATAGGGATTTAGCCGGAAGCTTAGTCGGTCGTGCAGCTGGCATAGAGATACAGTAAGAGATACACTACGGTTGAAATAATGCTGGACATCTGGAATTTGGATCCTAGTCCGCAGGAATAAATAAAACAACTAGTGATAGTTTAACACAACTTGGTTTAATTGTAAACAAAAAATAAAAATATATACCCCAATCGGTGCTTCCATTATAAATATGTATATATATATATATATATATATATATATATATATATATATATATATATATATATATATATATTAGAAAAAATAAGAACGCTATCCTTGTACAGATCCCCCCAAAAGTATTTCTAGATAAATTCAACAATTTACACAGGATAATGAATATTAACACAATCGTTCTCGTAAGTTCGGATAGCTGTAACGTTTGCGGACAAAACGTAGCGAATTAATTTAGGCGAAACTAAATACCTTTCCGAACATTTTAGTAGAAACAAACTTACCTTGCTGGGCAGTATTGACCTTATAATATAAACTGACCAACAAAAAAAAATTGAATACACATTACTTAAAATAAAACTTATTTTGCATTGTTCGACATCAAGCGCTGGCCCTAAAAAGTATAAACACAACACACTCAAAATTAGCTAATATTAGCGATTTATTCTCAAGGAATACTTGATTAAGTAAAGTTCATAATGTTTCCACTAAAGCGTATACAACATTTATCGCTACAGGAACATAACCTCGTTAACTGTAATACCATTAAAAGTTCGAATAAAAGTCACCCACACAAATTTAGAAGAACAGTGTTATACTTAGAACTGTAATACTTTATAGTAACGAGTTGCTCTTTAAATACTCTACAGATTAAGTACCGTACTTGTCTATATAGCGAGAGCTCCGTCATGAAGGAATAACAAGTATAAGAAACTCACCAAGGTGTTGCTTGTGTATAATTACTTAACTGAGTGTTCTACTATACATAAACCTATTTGGTTGTAGTTAGATGATGGCCCGATGTGAAGTAGTAACCATAAAGTATCTTCGACCTAGCTGTCGGAGACCATTTGCACGTTACATCACAACTTGGAAGAACGTTGACCAAGTATACTGGTAGAATCGGTCACAGCAATATTGGAAGAACAAAGAATGACGATAATAACCATTAGCGAGAAAAACCTAGAGAACCCTTAGTTTAGATACGAGTTGCATACGAAGTTGCAAGTGTATTTTAATTTATTTTAAATTGTAAAACATGTATTTTATTGATTTAAATGTTAAAACAGAGGTGATCAGTGTAAAAGAAAGAAAGTGGTTTAACTCACCTCTTGATCTGACGAGAAGCTTTTGTTCGAAAACTTTAAATCCGTAAACACGAAAACTAACTGTAAATTTTATTATAAGTAGATAATGTAAAACCAGTAGTCAGGAAAAATCTCTCCCCTATAAATTTTCTAACAACACATTTTTCGTTATCCAAAAATAGCGTTCTGTCGGCACAGAAGAAACCATAAAGAAAAAGTCACATTATTCTGTTTAACAAATGAGAAAATTCGACATTATCTCATTTCTAAATTTCCAAGTATTGAATTGGATACGCACACTGTCGTCAAATTTCTTATAATTGGAGCCACCCTAAATTGTGTTTCCTAACAACAGGCATAAAAATCTCAACTCGTACTAAAATTCCGTTTCTAAATTAACACGTTACAATACATACATATTATACATAGTCGAGAAGCATTTCTAATGAGGATTTTAAAAATGCAAAAATTCAATATGGCGTCCATAATAAAAACATAAGTTGACTTTGGCAGCAGTAGGCGTAGACTTTTTTGACGTCATTTTTAAAACCGCCGTATAATCTTACCTGTATCTTGAAAATTTCATGACCTTAGCTTCCATAATAAAGAAAAAATTGTGGTTTTTCGAAAATGCAGAAGTCTTCTTTTCGCCTTGTATCTATGTAACGGTATCAATTTGAAATAAAATAAGCCTAGATTATTTTTGGGGAAACAAATACGCAACTTTGCTTCCATTTGACCGACTTTGTGTCTCCTACGGTTTCCAATATCCGCATCATTTTATACTAGACATACTGTATTTGCGTTTTCAATTTTCATATTTCATAAATATATTTTGACATCTTAGGTAATTTTTATAGATGATAATATTTGCTGAGGACGATGACTGTAATTGTTGTCGAAATGTATAAATTTATATATAGATAAACAATAAATACACGATTTAATATCTAAATTTAAAAAATAATAAAATAGTCTAGGATAGCGTTCAATTATTTCAATAGTAACCGAGTTTTCTATTATTTAAAAGTGTAAAATAACTTGACCTACTTTAATGTTTAGTTAAAAACGTGACATTTATTATAAAATGGATATTCATAATGATGAATTTGATTGTGAAGTGATTGAAGATAAAATTATACCAGATGAAATTGTTAAGGCGGCCAACAAAGCAACGTTTGATTTATTACCGTCGTAGTCCGGGACACGATATGAACAAACAACCAATTTTTGAAAAGTGATGCATGGAAACTAATGTAATAAGGATTTGGGAGAATGCGTTATTGGCATACTTATCGGAAAAATCAGAAAGGCTGAAATCGCCTTCGTTGTGGTGTTTATATTTGATGATGAAGGTACGTACCAGAAGAAATATCGACACAAGCAAATATTTTAAATTAACACCGTTTACGAAGCAAAAATCCGTAGGGTATAAAGCAAAGAAGTCGAGAGTACTTAATAAAGAGGATATCGATAAGTTCTTGGTAGAAGCTTCAGACGTAATGACTAAAGTTTTTTTGATGGTTTATGGGTTATACTGGAGCATGTCGACTAGAAGAAATCACTAATATATTAATTGACGGCGTAGAAAACAAAAAAAAATATGCCTTTGATTAAAATTCCAAACACCAAAACAAATTCAAGATCATTCATTATTATTAATGGGAAGAACGAGCTAAATCTGTACAGGAAGTATATAGGTACGCCCGACCAACGTTCCTTATCGACGACTCTTTATTAATTACAATAAGGAAAATGTAATAAACATACTGTAGGTAATGCTCCTTCCAAAATAGCTACATCTTTCAGATTGTCAAACCCAAAGGAATGAATACACAGGGCATTGTTTTAGGCGTATTTCGGCGACTTTTCTAGTTAATGAAGATGCTGACATCATAAATTAAAACGACATGGTGGTTGGAGTTCATCTCAAGTTGCTGAAGGCTACATTGAAGACTTAGTTCAGAATAATATTGATTCGAAAAATCTCACGTCAACAAATAATTTTGATATACTCGTACATAATATGTTAATTGAAATAAGTAACTTTACATCACAATTATTTTAATAAAATTCTTAATTATTTTATCCGTATGATCAATTACAATTTTGCCATATTTCAATAACTGTTTTTAATGCGTCGTTCAATATTAAAAATCTTGTCTTTATGTAGATAATAGTGGACCACCATTTTCTTTTTCTTCTTTAAAATAATCGACTGTATTTAAAACTAATTGCGAATTTCTTTACTCAACTTTTCGGCATTATATTAATGGTTAGTTTATATAAACGCTTACTCAAAGAATAATGATAATATAGATATTGCAGTTGTTTTATTTATACCTATATGTACCTACTAAATGGTATAATAATCTATTATTAATTACTTATTGTTACAGTATTGCATATTTATTTGGATTCTTTTGTAATTGGAGTACACTAAAACGTCATTACCATACTTAGGTATACAATGAACTTTCTAAATGTAAATTGAAATACCTATACTTAATCGAATATTCATTATTATGAATGGCTTTTATAAATGTTTATTATAAAACTTGCATTCTTCCATAAATTTTAAATGTAATGTTAAAGCAGTGTTGAGAACCACTGGCATTTTATTATACCTATTGAATTTCTATTCTACCTGCATCTGATTCTTATTGCCTTGTCATTATGTGTGAAAGTTGCAAACGCTTTTGTTCGGCAGAAATAGAGGCATTATTCATAATATATCCATCTTTCTTTGTCACGTACAATAAGTACGAGACAGCAAAGCATTAAGGCGGTTTCAAGCACAATAGAACCATATATTGACAATCCTCCTTGTTAATCCGATACCCGTTCAGTTCTACCGGACAGGCTTTATCGATAAGTTCTTGGTAGAAGCTTCAGACGTAATGACTAAAGTTTTTTTGATGGTTTATGGGTTATACTGGAGCATGTCGACTAGAAGAAATCACTAATATATTAATTGACGGCGTAGAAAACAAAAAAAATATGCCTTTGATTAAAATTCCAAACACCAAAACAAATTCAAGATCATTCATTATTATTAATGGGAAGAACGAGCTAAATCTGTACAGGAAGTATATAGCGCTACGCCCGACCAACGTTCCTTATCGACGACTCTTTATTAATTACAATAAAGGAAAATGTAATCAACATACTGTAGGTAATGCTCCTTCCAAAATAGCTACATCTTTCAAATTGTCAAACCCAAAGGAATGAATACACAGGGCATTGTTTTAGGCGTATTTCGGCGACTTTTCTAGTTAATGAAGATGCTGACATCATAAACTTAAAACGACATGGCGGTTGGAGTTCATCTCAAGTTGCTGAAGGCTACACTGAAGACTTAGTTCAGAATAATATTGATTCGAAAAATCTCACGTCAACGAATAATTTTGATATACCGTGCTTACAGATAAATAATGCTACTAATTGTACGTTTAATATAACTATTAAAAAATAATGCTTATATTTGTAAATCAAAAATTTACGATTGTTACAAAATTGTTAAAATTAATTAATAAAGAGTTCTTGTTATAAAAATGTAAAGTGAATAATATAATTATTATAAGTTTTTGTTATGAACGAATAAGTTCAAAGATAAGCAAAGTACAGGTCGTAGGTTCAAATCCTACTTGAGGTAAACTTTTTATTTATGTATTTAATAAAATTAATAATAATTTCTAATTGAATAATATAATGTTTGTGGTACACCACTGTGCCTGTTTTAAAAAATATTGTACGTAATGCGTCCCAAAAGTATTTTTACTGGACACCTGCGGGTCGCCCTGGAATTTGCCTACTCGTCCAGTAAATGACCACTTTCGGGATTTACTACGTAAACTACTATTATGGTATTGAGAACAGATATTTTTGTAATTTTTTCTTAACTGAATTTTCTTAATTTACTTCTAATTGTAAATTATTTCCATACTTTTTAAAAATTTAAAAATATAGAAAGAAGTACAGGTACGGATCATCCTTAAAACTAAAGTCATTAGTGTCCTTTGACTTATTTAACCCTGCTGTTCTCCTCGATAAGACTATACACTTGTGCTCCTTCGGGTCATAATGACCCGAACTTCTGAAATATGAATTAAAACCAAAATAACAACAATTTTTATACATTTATTAACTTTTTTTCTCTAATGCAATGTTTTTTTATATGAAACGTGAAACTTGCAATAAATTCAATCTAATTTAAATAAAAAAAAGAAAACGGAATAAAAAATGTGTAATAATTGATATGATCCACCACTTCTTACAGTCAGGACAATAATAGGTCACGTGTACTTTACACAAATATTTTTTACACTTAATGCAGGTCATATTAGTTTTGTTATCACATTTAGAAGGGCGCAAAATTTGCAGCGTGCTCGTTTGTTTTTGTTGCTAGTTCCAGGAAGAGTTGCGGTAGAATTTTCCACCAACGGTTGTTGGATAGCTGTTACGATTGCAGCTGCTTGTTCATTACGGGGAAGATGTTTTCTGGACAAAATGTAAGGATGTAATTGTTTGTCCAGTTGTTCCAAAAACAGTCTTCTTTTGAACAAAACATTTTTATTCCAGTCTGGATTTATTTCACGCCATAACACGAAAGCATTATAGGCACTGGTATCTAAAATATTGTAAAATAATGTTATGGGCCATCGATTTGTTTTTCGTTTGCATGTGTATGCACCGATTAGCTGATCTAATGTATCAACTGCTCCTTTGGCAGAATTATAATGAAATAGAAGTATAATAATTTGTGGTTTTTTGTCCTCTCTGTCGCTTATTTGTTTCTGGTTATGAAACGTACTCATTGTATTACCTTCTTGTATTTTTTTGGAATACAAGAGACAACTGCGGCAACTTTCGTAAAATAAAACTTGGAACTAAGCACAACGTTATTTACTTCCATGATATGTAGCTCAGGCTTGCTTTTCCTGACAGTCCCTAACATAGTAAGATTTCTTTTGAGAAGCATTTGACCCAATTTATACGATGTAAAGAAATTGTCTCAAGTTACATTCTGACCTTTTAGTGCATAAGTAAGGTCTAAAACTACTCTCGGCCCCTGATCCTTCTCAGGTTTTCCCCCAGATAGTTTTCCCGTATATACTTGAACTTCTAAAGCATAATAACTTGCACTATCACGAAGCGTCCATATTTTGATGCCATATTTTGCTGGCTTGCTTGGTATATACTGCTTGAATGGACAACGACTTCTAAATGAAACCAGCTGCTCGTCAACACTTACGTTTTGCCCAGGATTGTACAATTTTGGTAGTATTTCAGCCCATTTGTCCCAAAATTCTCTAATAGGAGCCAACTTATCTCGTAGCCTTCTTTCTTGACGATCTTCTTTATTATCAAACCGTAACACGCGTGATGTATAATAAAATCGTTTCAACGACATTGTTGCGAAAAAAAAGGGGCCTGCCTGATTCTGCATTCCACAAACTTCTGGTAGATTCATCATGCGATCTGTAAACTCGTCCTAACAGTAACAAACCTATGTACGCCTGCAACGTAATGTCATCTAATTCTTACCACTTGTCACCGTTCACTCTACGATCTTCGATGTTAGTCATTTTCAAAATTATATTTTCCAGATAACTATTGAAAAATAGCTGAACTGTAGATTTTACATCCTGGACTCGTGCACTGATGTATCTAGTTGGACCTGGAGCGACTTTTATGATATTTGCATTAGTTGCACGCCCTGGTTGAGGAAATGGATATAACATCCAAGTTATGGCATTATCTTTAGATTGAATCGATTGAGGAGGTGGCATCAATTGCGTAGGGTTTTCCGTCCAGCATCGTCGAAAAATCATCGTCTGACTGTTCATAATCACTATCTTCACTGATATGATCTTCCTCTTCAGAAGCTTCATCGTCACTGATGTCACTAAAATTATCTATAAGTTTGTCTTCGCCACTAAGATATCTTTTTGGCATTATTGTTATCTCAGCACTTTAGAAGAACTAGTAGTACGTACAACAAACCGCACTTTGCTCTGCAACTCAACAAACAAAACTGCGGTTGCATACTGCGATATGATATTTATACCTGCTGCAAGTTGCAAGTCTGTTCCTGTTTCGACTTGCACACGCGGCTACAGACCTGCCGAAAATGCTGTAGTAACTCGCATGGGTAGGTACATCTGAACAAGCATGTGATGATATGCATATTATCTATCCTCAAATTTCAATATGAAATAATTGGAAATACAAATTTATACGTCTTACTAATGTATTACAGCCTCGGCGAGGAACATCAATGTAACAATCATGTTTAAAAAAATAAGGAAAAAAAAATTATTAAAACAAACAAGCCACCTCATTCTTCCATGGATTAGAAACAAAGTCATTAACTACGAAGTTTAGATATTAATAAACAAAAAAGTTATCTAAACAACAATTTGATTTCGGGTCATATATACCCGAAGGTAACAGCAGGGTTAAAAGCTTTCGATTTTAGTAAAGTTTACATTTACTGTAAATTACGAATAAAAAATTGTAAAAACCCCTTACATTGAATTTTCAGCCTAAAGATGAAAAAGATAAGAATGAGTATCTATTCTAGTCACCTATTCACATTTATGTATATAGTGCGTACCAAATGTATGGAGCCGGCCTTGTTATTTCAGTGCGTACCAAATGTATGAAACCGGCCTTGTTATTTTAAAACTATTCAAGCTAAATCGATAAAATTTAATATGTGTGCTGTTTACAAAGCCTTCTATTATTTCCACAGTTTTGTTATTTTTTTTAACTAAGGTCGGGAGCTGCACAGCCAACTTGATTTTTTTTTAAAAGGAAGGGGGTCAAATCGCATACCGTTTGAAAGGTATTTTCAAGTAGAATTCAGCGACATGCCGCATGCCGTAGTTATCTCTAAAGATTGCTTCGCTATTGTAAATTAAAGATTGGGAGTAGGTATTAACTGGATAACTGAAGATCCAGTTACCGTGGGGAGCAATGAATTGTTTTATGGTGTTTAATGTAACATCAGATTGTTGAAACCGTGTTTTAAATTTATGAAGTTCATCTAGTACAAGAATCATTTATAAGCGATGCTCAAACTGTTCCCCATTCACCTCTTGGCTGTAATATTTGCTGTTTCTTCTCGAAATCGTTGCACTAGTTGATTCAAGTTATTTGGTGTATCAAGGTAAATACGACTCTTCAGGTAACCCCACAAGAAAAAATCTAGTGGGGTTAAGTCAGATGATCGCGGTGGCGATTCAATACGTCCTCGACGTCCAATCCACATTTCAGGCACTGTTTTAAGCTTTTGACGTTTTTTAAACAACATAAACCACCGCCTAGTTTCAGCGCTCACTAAATCTTCAGTTTATCAGTTAATACCAATATTTAACTTACAATATCGAAGTTATCTTTAGAGATAACTATGGCAAGCGGCATGTACTGAATTCTACTTGAAAAGACCTTTCAAACGGTATGCGATTTGACCCCCCTTCCTATTAAAAAAAAATCCAGTTGGCTGTGCAGCTCCCGACCTTATCAGTTAAAAAATAATAAAAGTGTGAAAATAATAGAAGGCCTTGTAAACAGCGTGCATATTCAATTTCATCGACTTAGCTTGAATAATTTTGAAACAAAAAGGCCGGTTTTATAATTTGGTACGCACTGTATAAACTAATAGTATCGATATGGTTAATGTAGATTTATACTCCGATAGTTTGAAATTCTGAAACACAAATATATTCTAATTAGGTTATTACAATGATCCAGATAAACTTGAATCATTATATGTGGTGTAGTAATTATAAACCTAAAATGTACGAAAAGTTATACCCAGAATAAATATCAAATTGAAAAAAGGGAATGATATAATATTTAAGACATAATACGAGCAGAATTGGGGTTATTTTCATTTCTTATTAATTTTAAGCAGTTTTTGGGGTATCGAAAGTTTTTGGTAGTGTCGATTTCATCGAACCTTCTTAATAATTTATTCATTACCTCATGATTGAACTTCCACTCTGAATGTAAGTCATTATCTAAATTGCCTACTTTTCTTGCGAGTTATTCGATGATTACAAAATTAGTTCAGATTTTGTATCATTTTATTATATTATAATTCAGTACAAAGAGTGTTGAAATACGTCGTGATTTTAGTAAAGATAATTTAATTAACATAGCAAATGTCCCTAATAAATTCTATGAAATGTCAACACACCCAAAAAGTAAATAGTAACTACTACAGCTTTTCATTAGGAATTTAATTAGTTTACTTAACAGTGCATAATTGAATGATAAAACGTTTAAATGAATAATCCGTGAGATGTTCCTAAAATAACATATTAATGTCATATCGGCTTATTAGGTACCTCTCCTTTTCATATCTGCATACCTATACACGTGCTTATATCGACGTTCTAGCAAAGTTTGGTCCCTTTGAATTGATCTTCGCCTTCAGGTCACGTTCTTCCGTCCAGCATCCATCTTGCTTCCCGACTTCTATCCTATCTTTTCTTATCCTTTTCAACATCACCTGGTATTTTTTTTATCCGACATTCTAATGGCGCATGAATTCGCTTAAACCGTATATCCTGGGTCGTAATAGTTTCGAATAAATGTCAAGTTTTAAAGTAAATCTGATACCTGCATAACACTTCTCATGGGCTTTCAAAGTTATCTTATTTGAATGTCTGAAGGACACTACTAATTCAGCCTTGATTTTCACAATAAAAGATTCTTCGCAATTTCAGTAAGGTTGGAGCAACTTTTTATTCATATTTTAGAAATTTTAAGTTATTTACGTATTTGAAAGCGTCAGCGTGAATTGCTAGAAGTACGGTGATTAAACGGGACGAAATGTATTTTTGTCCGGAAGAGTTAATGAAGGGATGCTATCCGAGCACTAAATCGGTGAAGTTTTGTCCGCTTCACTTGAACGCTGAAAGCTTAAAGAAATACAGCTGACTGAATATGATTTATAATGACATACGTACGTTATTTTAAAATTGGTTAAGTGTATTTTCATATGTAACAGTTGCAACATGTAGCATCCCCATGTCATATACACCCATTTTATTAGTTTTATACGCGCATAAACCACTTTACTTTCATTCTCTTCTTATTAAGTTAAAAGTAGTGTAAGTTTTATGACTATTAAAAGCTTTTTATTATGGCGATATAAAAGTATCTCACAAAAACTGTTAAATTATGTTTTATACCATAATGTGCGCAAAATTAACATCTGATGTTTTGACAAAATTAATTTACTTTTTAACATAATGCATTTTTTTAACTGATGCACTCCGCAGTAAATTACTTAAGCGATGAACGTTACAATATGGTGCATCGCTTATTCTCTATGCTTCTGTTTTTTTTTTAAGTCTATGCTTACAATTAATCTAAATTCATTATTACCTCTTAAAAAACTGATTGAGCTAGTGGTGTAAGGTACCATGTTGGGTAAAAACCCAGAAACACCTAAATATCTTTGGTTTTGTTAATAGCATTGCTGTGAAACTATACAGTGTGTCCAAAATTGGTATGTGCTGTATTGCTATCTTGGAAACGACGGTTAAATGGAAAAAGTTTTAGAGAATTATGAGCCCACTAAAATGCTATTCTGAAATCAAGTCTATCTTAATTATTTTTCGAAATATTCGAAAAAAACTGAAAATCGACAATTTCTATTTTAGCTATATCTCTTTTATTTGAACAGATATAAAAAATAAATTACACTTTACCGTTGCCACTTTTTATCCTCTATTGATTGGTGACAGAAAAAAATTAATTCGAGTTTTCGTCCATTAGAGACCATCATCAACTTTATTTTTCATATGGGGCGGAAATTAGCTAATGGTATAAAATGATTCCTTTTTTTAATCTAAATCCAACGATGTATGACACTTAATGATAATTCGACGTTTCTACCTTCATTCTTGACATTTTCATATATTTCTTCTTTTTACGAAACATTTTTGAAAAAAAAAACTACCAAAGCAATTTATTCTGCAAATGTACAATTATTTCAACTCATAATTCATCATAGTTTCGACTCATCAAACGCATCATCAAGTAATCTCTTATGAACAGTAGCTACCTATTCAAAAAAGCCTTTCCAAAACTTGTCTTAAGAATATTCAAATGTTTACTTGGTATTCATAAATAAACTGCTCAAGCAAAGGAGTGAAAATAATGGGGAATATTAAAAAAAACACATAGTAGTTATTAGGGTATTATGTTAAATGTTACTCATACTAAACTATAAAATTATGACTAAAAAGTAATTAAAAAACATTTTTAGCAATGAATCATACATTTTACAACGCTACAATATCAAATCATTTTTATAGTATTTTATATTAATATTAAATGTATTTTGTAGGATAATTATAAAACCGACATTAGTTCTACATGCTATTATTCAAAATGTCGACCATTTTTTTCAATGCACTTTTCACATTTTTTGCGACAGTTATGGTTACTAGACGTATTGTATTACGATTAATATTTTCAATAATATTAATAATTCGATGTTCCAGAACTTGTCTATTTTCTGGGATCAAATTCATACCCTCATTTTTGACATATCCTATAAATAAAAGTCTAATGGGGTAAGGTCCGGAGACCTTGCAGGCCAACGCACAGGACTACCGTTGGATATTATTCTTTCACCAAAAATTTCCCGTAAAATGGTCGGACTTCCCTGAATTATGTGTGGGGCATCCATCTTGTTGGAACCACAAATTATTAAATTCATCAGGGGAACAGCTTCATGAATGGGTGGAACGATTTGGTTTTGCAACATTAAAAGCTATCGTTGCCCTGATAACGTGTGGTCATAAATAAATGGACTAATCAGACCATTTCCTAAAATTAATTGGGAATATTAAAAAAATGAGTCGTAGTTAATTTATTAAATGTTACTCAATTAACTCAAACAAAGATATTACTTACCAATCATTCCTCACCACACATTAAAACTAAATCGTACTTGAAGTCGGCGTGGATCGCGAATATGTGGATTTTCACGGGCCCAGTAATAATGATTTTTTTATTGAAGACCCCACAGTTGGTAAAACGTGTCTGATCTGTCCATACAACTTTATCAGAAAAATCAGAATTTTCTTGACATTTACGATGGTATCAATTGCAAAATTCGATTCTCCTGTCAAAGTCACCTTCTTGCAGGCCTTGTACAATTATTGGCTTGTAAGGATGATTATTTAACAACTTTCAAAACATTCTGTACAGTAGATTTTGGAATATGAAACTCCGTGCTACAATTTTGTACAGATTTCTGATTTTTGGTCAAAATATTCCAAAATGTTTCCGTTACGATTCTCATTATCGATCGCATACTTTTTTGAACGTGGTTTTTCAAAACTTCCAAATTTTATTAAATTTCTTACTATATTATGAAAATGATTTCTGCCAAGTTGTCTTCTTTCGGGGTAAATTTGAAAATAGTCATCACTAGATCTGGTAGCATGTCTTTCATTTTTGATATAGCACACTAATATATCAAAATTGTCTTCGTTAGAATAATTTAACGCCATTTTCAAACAATGTTCATTAAAATTTGAGAAACTATTATAGTCTTTTGACAGATAACATAAGTGTTTTAATAGGATTTTTCACATTTTTCTAAATATTTTCACTTGAAGTAAATGTATTGTTAGGTGTTTACTTAAATTTGAACTTAATAAAAGAGTTATTTATCTCTCATTGTTTAAGACGAGGTTTGGAAAGGCTTTTTCGATATTGCAATAAATACAGTTATCTATGAATAGGTAGCTACTGTTCATAAGAGATTACTTGATGATGCTTTTGATGAGTTGAAACGTCCTATTGTGAATTATGAGTTGAAATAAATGTACATTTGCAGAATAAATCGCTTTGGTAGTTTTTTTTTTCAAAAATGTTTCATAAAAAAAAGAAATGTTTCATAAAAAAAAGAAATGTTTGAAAATGTCGAGAATGAGGGTCGAACGTCGAATTATCATTAAGTGTTATACATCGTGTAATTTATTTTTTTATATCTGTTCAGATAAAAGACAAAACAAAAATTGTTGATTTTCAGTTTTTTTCGAATATTTTGAAAAATATTTGAGATAGCCTTGATTTCAGAATGGCATTTTAGTGGGCTCAAAATTCTCTAAAACTTTCTTCATTTAACCATCTTTCCATCTCTTATAGTTTCCAAGATAGCAATACTGCACAGACCAATTTTGGACACACTGTATACTGATAGATAAAAGTATCACTTAAGAAGGACCTACAACGAGATGGACACAGTATTTGTACAATTATGAAGCTAGACTGACGACTTTTCAGCAGCAACACATTCACACTACTAACTTCAATTTAAATTATTTTTTAAAATTAATACTTGAGCAAATGTCTATCAAATTAGGTAATTAAAACGCTACTTTACCTACTACTACACAATAAGTTTCAATACGCTGTAACAGAGGTTGTGATGTAATAACATGGCGAAATACGGTGCGCATAGTATATAATTGGTAGTGGAGTCGTTGGAAAGTTCAACAATCCCCTCGTAAACGGAAGGGTCAGTTTGGTTTCAATTAACAATAAAATTAATTATATTATATTATAAACATGTTAGACTTAAGTATTATCTCAAGACAGAGTGATTAGTATAAAAAATATCGCTTTGTACATAAATATTTCAATTAATTAAATAATGTAATTAAATGTCGTAAGCCAGATTTCACAACTACAGAAATTGAATAACTACTTTCATAAGTGGTGCAATTTTTTAATTCAATTATGAACTCATTATCGTTTCGAGTAAACAAATAATAATTTCTATACATTATTTTATAAAAATTATATGATAGTACATTATAGAACTTAACATTTAATCCCATGGATTAATATCGATAGTCATTGAAACAATTATTGTTTGTTTTAATCAACCACTTCATTAAACACGGTTAATGGAGTTTGACCCTTAGCTGCGATTTAGTACAGAAGCGGCGATTATTTCTGCATACGTTCGTAATATCTGACTTCGGTCATATGCAATTTATAGGAACGAATTTATTTCTATACATTGTACTATCCATAATTATTCGAATTACAATGTCAATTGCAATGTAGCGTAAAATAGGCGTTAAAAGGGTTGATGTAACTTTCAACTTGTCTAATTCTTGCATGATCTGGTCAACTAGTACTGAAAAAGAACGATTAGCAGTAAGTTTCCCAATTTTTCTCATTTATGCTTTAGAAGTGTTGAACACGAATATCAAGTTTTTGGCCTTAACTTTTTTTCCGGTAATCGTAATCATAATTAATTCAAGCGTAGGTTGCAACTGTCGTTTGTTACAAAAAAAACCGGTTATATGTAATAATAAAGTAGATAAAATCCAAATACATAAAGTCTGTTCCAGAATTAATTTCCAGCCGCCGGGGTTAGACACAATGACCAAAAAAAAGTCGAAAATCACTTATATCAAAATTTCGAAAATTTCCTCGATACGAAATATGGGCATCTTAAAGATCGCAATGAAGGTATTTTTGCAAATCAATTTTTGAAATAGGTATCCAGGTAAAGCTAGTATATTTATAATTAAGTCACCTTTGACGAAGACAGAATATGACATTTTGCGTGGCAACGTTTGGTTGTAAAATATTTCAATTTTATCATGACGTACAAAGGTAAACATTTTAGTTTTCATACTTATTATAATGCCCAGAAGGTACAGGAATCAAGAATATTTAGATATGTTTAAACTATTTGGAGATTCTAATAATAATGCTCGCGCTGCAGAGCGTCTGTACACCAACGTTTTCTTACAAGGGACACCCTGATCATAAAACAATAAGTGCTGTTGAAGTTTGTCTATTTGAAACTGGATGAAACGTTGTTGAAGAAGATCCATCTGTAAGTACCAGGATCTTGGAAACCAATCGACACAATCCTCGTAGTACTATTCACAGATTCATGGAAAGAGAAAATCTGTATCATTATCACTTGCAGCCGCTTCAAAAATTCCATCCTGGGGATAGTGAGTTGCGCTTACTATTGGGGATCGCATTTTTCACCCATATGGCTTCTTTTCGGGGGCGATTTTCAACCCTTGATGGAATTTTCACCCTAATTAGAGCCCTTTTGGTTGCATTAAGAACCTTTTTGCGAGTTCACTCCTCTTTTTATGGCTTCTTTTCGGAGGCCATTTTCAGCCCCTTGATGAAATTTTCGCCCTAATTAAAACCTTTTTGGTTGTATTAAGTGCATTTTTGGCAGTTCAGCCCCTGAAAGGTAGACAAATACGTGCGCATACGATGTTCTAATAGGCGGCCCTAATGCTACCTCATAACAGCTATAAGAACTTGTGTTAGGTTTGCGCCCTCTTGTCGCGGCCCCCTTCGTGGGAAATTTGGAATAAGGGGGTTCTAATGCTAACTTGTAAGACAAGTGTAGGTCTTCGCAACTTACTCTCGGGGCGGCGACACCTTGTCCTGATCCCTTGTTTCGAAACTTGAATTTGCTTTTAGGGTCATGTATAGGTGTATGGGCTAATGAATATTTTTTCTGTAATAAAGGTAGCGTCACTTAGCGGTAGGACTAATTACGGATTGTTGTGGCGCCATCTAGTGGTGCATAGACTAATGAACATTTTCTGCAATAGAAGTTGATCATGCACGCCTCTCTCTTGCTACGGAACTCTTAATTAGAACAGCTAAACTACTAAAAACGCTTTTATTTATCAGAGTAGAATGGTTGAAAAACAAGCATTATACAGTAATTTGATTATCTCATCATTTATAACTAAACTTAGTTTAGTATTAGTTTGTTAAGGAATCTTAAAAATTGTTGTTTTTCACTACCATTAACGTGATTTTTGTTAAATGGTAGCAGAGTTCTTATCAGCTCCTCTTGGAAATCATTGTATGGCACATACCCTGACCGCCGTTTCAAGCCGTGATATTTATCATCTAAATACCTTATCTGTCTTGACATGAGTTTTGATATAAAATAATCTCGAGGTGACTTTATCAGCATCAGCAGTAACGAACCATGATCTGTAATCACGGCAATTTCTTTCGGTATGAATTCGTTATCGACACCTCTAAACCCTTGTATGTCCAAGTATGCCTCCAGCTGTTGTTGTACACCGAAGCTTGTGATCTAGAGTTGTCCCTTTTAACAGGTAAAATCCACCACCACATTCCGATGTTTATCAATCTCAATCACGTTATCGAATTCGGCGTACACCAAACAGTTAACGGTTTCTACGAGAACTTTTTCAAAGCCGACTTCTAGGCGAAGGGAACCGTTTCTAACTAAACGCCAGTGTGTGCTAGCGTTTGCAAGTCAGGGGTTAGATCGCAGGTCATTAAACTGTAGCCGTTGGGGTAATCACTTCTCGATATATCGTTGCCCTCATTAAAAAAATGTATGTCCGTACCAGAGAATAAGGTGTGATATGTCCTTACATATAAACCTTTAGTTGTAAAGCCTGGTTGTAAGGCCTTCAAAGGAATTTGTTGACCGTCAATATATAACGACATGTAGTTAATATTGATGTGTTGAAAATTGAATGGATTTGAGGAGTAATCACCGTTGAAAGATTTATTTGCGACAAAACCTATGATACATCGTTTAGATAACTGGCCCATGGAGATATTATCCAATGATTTTCGCTGTATGCCGTAACTATAGTTAACACTTTTACGCCAGTTCTTGTAAGAGGTGTTTTGCTGCAGTTGTTTCTAAAGCTTTAGCGTGTACAATTAGAATGGTAGGGTTGATTTGTATACGTCTTACCAGTAAACTAGCGTCTATAATTCGCGTCTTGTAAGTTGAATTGTACGCCGCCATTAAATTAAAGGTATCTCTTGATAGTACAAGTTTAGCTTTTAATTCAACACCGCTTATGAGAAACTTTTCCTGATTAAACAAATCCGAGTGCATGAGACCAATCATCTCGATTTGTTTGCTGGTGGCTGCAAGTACGATTCCAGAAACCGTTTTTTGCGGGCCCCAGTGTATTCGTCTGCCCAGCTGTACCATTGTGCTATAAGGTACAACCTATGTGTGAACTCTTGGCCTCCTTTCCATAATTTAGTAACGTTTCGATATATGAGCGGTAGGCTTAGGTGTTGATTTAAGTAAACCTCCACTTGTAAGAAAAGCGAATTCATCCAATTGTGTACCGGTGCTACAACATCCGCGAAGGTAAGTGCTGTATCATCTTGATTTAGAGCTTTAGCTGTGATGTATAACGTGGTCTGACTTAAATCTATGTAATCGTTTCCATTTCCGGGCACTACAAACTCTGTTGGGGCGTCATCACTAAAATATCCATTCACCACTCTCGATACTTGTCTGCGTCGACGGCGAACAAATCCAATTCAGACTTGACGCATTCACATGATTGGGCATGTAGAAAAGCCATTACCTTGAAAATATATCGTCGTTAGTGGGTTTCTTTTTCTTCGCAGCAACAGCTCTCGTTAGAGACTGGTTATTATCAGCCAGACGTACTCTTTTATAGCCCGAAGCCTCCATCATTTTATCGATTTTTTCAATGATTCCTTAAAAGGTCGATCCTCTATGACGTCACCAAGAATATTAGCACCCGTTCTGAGAGCTTATTTTCCAATGGCCTTTGCACCAGACCTAAGTAACGGTATTATACTTCTAAATATACCACCTAGCCAGCTTCCTATTCCGTGACCACGTTGTTATGGTGCGCCTCTGTAGATGGAACCGATACCGTTACCGGCTTGATCCGTATAATATTTTTGATAAGGACAATCCATTATTGCACTTTCTTAAAGAGTAGCTTCAGGCACGACGTCCCAAACTAGAATGGCATTTCTACACCCGTATCTGTTTTTATATTAATCTCGATGTTTTCAAATTCCCGTGTCATTACGGGCATATAGTGTGCAGGCAAAAAAAACCACATCTTTATGACCCCCGTAAGCGTAGTTTTCAGAAGTAATATTTATTATATGCATAAGCGGAGATAAAACATCACACACAATTTGCGGTTCAACAATGTCGCAATAAACAAACATTTGCATTGGTAATCCTATCCATATACTAGCGGAGTGCGGGGTATTGGTGTGTTGATACGGCCGATAACCCAATTATAAGGCTAAACGTTGTGAGAATCCGAATAGCGAGAGGGAGGTTTTAATTTCGAAGTGACGCGCTTAGTTAGATTATGGTATTCAATTGTTAGCAATTTACTTATTAGTTCGTGGTTATTTAGCTCGTTGGCAATTTCTTCAATGTTGGTATAATTTCCCAAGGCGAAACGTAACACATACCATCTGTCCTCAATATAAACGGTCGTCAGGTGTGCCTTGCTAAATGCTGTATCTGTGCCCTGTCACGTAGATTCTTATACAAAATTATGTAAAGAGCGTTGAGAGAGATATCTCGCTGTCCACGTCCTTGATGAAATATGTTTTGAGTTAAAAAAAACACGCTTAGATTTCTATGATGACAACCCTTTGTAAAAATATCAATCACCGAACCGTTAGTCTCGCGCATTAGATCGTGAATTATTATTAAGACCGGTTTTTCACCGTCAAACTGCTCCATATCAGGTAATCCTTTCTGAAATTCCAATTCTTTGAATAATGGCTGCCATTCGCCATAAAACCAGATAATTTTTGCAAAAACTGTATCGCAGACAGTTTCGATATTTTTTAGAAAATCAACGATAAAATACGATTTCCCACACCCCGATGGCCCCGCTACTATTGCAGAGAAGGAATGCTTAAACTGACCATCCATCTTGAAACGGTAATGGATACTAAAGAGTATTCTGTTATCAGCACAACTCAAATACTAGGTGAAAAAATCTGCAATCACATGTATATTCTACCCTGTTTTATCGTGCTTATCTTTTAACATCCTAGTAATCCTATTTGTTGCTGTCTTTTAAATATTTACTAAAACCGCGCATCGTGCATTAGCAATAAATAGTTTGATGTATATCTAATTGTAATGTCTAAGGGGCTACGACAAGAGGGCGCAGACCTAACACAAGTTCTTATAGCTGTCTTATGAGATAGGGCCCCTTATTAGAACATTGTATGCGTACGCATTTGCCTACCTTCAAGAGGCGGAACTACCAAAAAGGCACTTAATACAACCAAAAGGGTCTTAATTATGGTGAAAATTCCATCAAGGGGCTGAAAATGGCCTCCGAAAAGAAGCCATAAAAAAAGGAGTGAACTGACAAAAAGGTTTTTAACACAACCAAAAGGTATTGTAAGTGTTTTGTAACTGTGGTTTCCTATTAGTGGAGTTGATCGGCCTATTTCCACAGTTTATGATTTTTGAGCGCGACGTTTCGGAAGCGGACTCTGCTTCCGTCATCAGGCTTAGTCTTGAGAAGGACTGTTTTCGCATTTGAGTCGAATTCATATGTAATATATAATTTTTTCCCAAGCACTTTACTACTCTCAGATTCGAACTTAGTACCTTTCACTTACTAGTCTGACACCTTTACTAATGTGCCACTGACTAATCCAATATATATTTTTGATATATATATATATATATATATATATATATATATATATATATATATATATATATATATATATAATATAAGTTTGCGCAGTTAGCGCATGTTCCGTCGTGACTTCTTGCGCAGGTTTATTGCGCTTAAGCTCATCGGGCATTATTGGAATCGATATGAGTTTCATTTCCAACGAGTTGTGTTCTCTTCCTTTGCCACTATCTGTATGTTATCGCACTGGATGCGGTCGTCTTCGTTCCAGACATGTTCGGCGATTCTTGATCTTTCTGTTTCGCCCTTGCGGACGTTGTTCTTATGTTCCTGCGTTCTCACTTTGAGTGGTCTACTGCTCTCTACTATGTATGCTCTGCCGCATTCGCATGGTAGGTTGTATACACAATTCTTGTAATTCTGATCTTCATTGTATGGTTTGGTTTTGGTTAGTATTCCCCTGAGCGTTCTGGTCGATTTGAAGGCAATGCGTATCCTGTATTTGCTGCCTATCCTTCGTATTTTGTCTGAGGTATCTTGTATATATGGTATTATCGCTGTATATTTAGGTTCTTCTTTTTCGATTATCCTTTCCCTGTTTAGGTTAGGTGTTAGATCGTGGTAGCCATTTTCTTTGAGTGTTCTAGCGATATTTTCTTCCTATTGACGGAAGCAGAGTCCGCTTCCGAAACGTCGCGCTCAAAAAGCATAAACTGTGGAAATAGGCCGATCAACTCCACTAACAACCAACAGGGCTCTAATTAGGGTGAAAATGCCATCATGGGTTAAAATGGCCTCTGAAAAGAAGTCATAGGGGTGAAAATACGATCCCCACGTGGGCATATAAACAAATGGCGGCCAAGGGTGACGTCACAAAAGTCCAAGATGGCGTCAAGTGCCCCTGTTCTACTTACGTGTTTAAACCTTTGTATTTAAGCTCGTTTTCATGTTCACTGAAGTAGATTAGATTTTGGGAGCAATTCAGCGACGGAGAGGGGTGGTTTATTAGGAGCTGTTTTTGATTTTATCAAATATTTCTGAAACAGCTCTTTGTTCCAAAAATGTAAAATTGCCAATATATAGACATTAATCATATAGATAAATTATGTTCTATGCAATTTTTTGATATGACGCGTAATTAATCGACAAAAGATTCCTAAGGTAGAATTTAAGTGTTTTTTTTTTCAATATCTGAATAATGGTTAATTTTATGTTTCTTAGTATAAAGCGAAATAAGTGTAAATATGACTGAAAATATATTTTAATATATATGTTATATATTATCGATATTTTAGTAGAAGCAGCGGATTTGGAATTTTTTAAGTTAGCATCTAGTTGTCTACTAGCGTTTATCTGACATGAAACTTTTTTAACGTCTGTTTGACATAGATTATTGTTTTGTTTTTACAAAGTTGCCGATTTTCGTAACGAACTTATTACAAAAGAAGTTGCATAATTATCTAAAAAAAAGTTATTTAGATTATTTCATTTCTTTTAATTTCCATTTTGTAGGTTTGAAGGTTCCACACCAGATATTTAGAAAACGTATACTGAGATAATTGCAATAAAGCATATTTTATTTAAATGAAGAAAATTGAGATTGAAAATAATTATTGCAAAAAATGTTTCAACTAAAGGTTACATCTAGAAAATATAGAGATATACTTTTTCTGTAAAATTGATAAGTGAAAATCATGATTTTCCTCTGACATGAATTGAATACTTATGCTATAAACATGTTACTACGGGGATTAAATATCACACTGACATAAAAATTTTGATAAGCGCAATTGATAACTAATTGTTCTATGACTGTAAGGAAAGCAGATATTTCCAATTTAGCAGTAGGCCATGTTAGAAGGACGTTTTTGAAGGGCGTACCACATTACATATTGTCAAAACAGATGTAGGGTTAATACTGTTGGTAGATGTTGATATACTCAATTACAATGAAAACCAAACAACATTGTAATTTGACATGTTCCTGGTAGAACTTTTGAAACGTTATAAAAAGAATTTCCTACTAACTCAAGTTCGAAACTAACGAAAAATATCATGGATTACTTGATTTCAACAATATAGTGAATAAGTACTGTGATAAAAATACTGTGGATATTATCAATAAAAAGGACGAAACTTAGGACAAATCAAACTTAACTAGATTTAGGCGCCATAATGAGATTACGTATTTGTCACACGGAACCGAAACTGTAGAGTTAGTAAGCAATTAAATGTAATATTACTGTATTTTTTTATAAACTTTTTATTACCAGAATTGTTCTATCTGTTAATATTACTTTTTGTGCTGACTGTATTCTTTACATTTTTGCTTTTCTATTCTTAATGTACAGCTAAAAGGTTAACCAGCAAATATCAATTGCAAGAAATTTTCCAATTTGTAAATAGAAACACGATTTAACTGTACTTATTTTCATTGCAGAATATTTATACAAAACGAAAAAAGAAACTTTATATTAACTTATTTTTTGTAATGCAATTTAATTTTATTACCATTTATATGTCGAAATCAACGCTGTAAATCTGTATAGCGGGACTTCAGAACTTTCAACTTCAATCTAAATTAATAACTAAAACAAAACACTTCAACTTTGCATATTGAATTAGTTAAGGGAACACATGTTTTAGGTGTCGAAAATTTATGGCTTCAAATTTGGGAAATAGTTTAATTTATGAGATACTAAACGTATATATTAAATGTTAAGTGTTTTTCATTATAAATTACTATTATTATAATAATTTAATACTGAGAACTACATTGAGATATAATTTAGAAATTTTGAATTGTTAATATAAATATGTATCTTAAATTAAAACTTGAAATAGATGAAGAGTTCGTTATATTTTTGTATGATTGCCTAGACTACATCCTAATTATTAGATTGAATAAAAGTATAGAAATGACAGTATATTAATTTAATGAAATACCTCAGAATGTAAGAGTATTCAATGAAACCACATAAAGGATTAACCTATTTATTAGAAGAAAAATAATGAATAGGAATTTGACGTAAATAGAAATATTTTTATTATTTTTTATTAAAAGTTATGAATCTCTTTGAAATGTTTAAATATTTTCTATACATTTATTTTTTTTTTTGGTAACTAACATTTATTTTTACTTTACAGGCGGTATATTTCATTAATACATTCGGTACACTTTAAACTTACTCATTTAATTATTGCGTATATGTTTTTCCAAATTGGTAGTTAAATAAGATTATCGCACGCCCTTATACTATTTAATAACAAACTTTTTAGATACAATAATAAATGTGTCAGTGTCTATTTAAAACAATAGAAATATATTGAAAACGTTGATTCTTACTCATAAAATTAGTATAACTGATGTCTATCAATTTGGAAAATCCATACCAGATCAAATGAAACCCAGTATTACTATTGTATCAAAATTGTTATTTGCAACACTAGTGATGAAAGCGTCCGTTTTTTCAACAAACAAACGAATGAAAAATTAAACTTTTATCTTGTTTGTACACATAATTTTTTCGTATACAGGGTGTCCGTTTTTCGAGTGCCTGCATGGGGATCTCGTTTATCTTTAGACATAAACAGTAGGTAAAATTAGGACAAAGTTACGAATTTTCATGTTGAACATTAATCTGAAAGAAAATTAGAGCTGTCATCTTTTGTTACTGAATTATTGCAAAAAAAAATTAAAATGTTGGTTTTTTTTTATTTTTTTAAGCAAAAACCATTAAAGCTAGACGTTTTAAACTACAACATTGTGAAGGTACTTTTTCACAAGGAATCGAAATCTGTCGTAGTTTCCATGGCACCCTAGACGCAAAAGATACAACATCCAACTTTGTTTTTTCTTATGTGCGCCATTATGGCCGAGACGTTCGCTTGAAAAGAGAATCGCACTGTACATTGAAAAAGATGGCAGTCATTTCGAGCATTTGTTATAGTAGTTATGTTAAATTGTTAAGAATAATAATATTATTTAATATATTCGTGATATTGTTAAATATGGTTGAATAACTTTGAGACATGAAGGTTTAGGTATAGAATACTTTAATACTTTTTGGAAGAACATTGAATTGGTCACATAACAAACCTAAAATACACAGGGTGTTCCATTCGAGATAAGGCAGAGATTATAGTTTGAATGTATTAATAATGCAATCGAAAAATCTGAACACCTAGTATAGTATTTTTCGCAATTAAATTGCCAAATAAATCAACGAAACAGTCTATTTTCGAGATCCTAAAGCAGTTTTGACAAAATTAGTTTCGTTAGGTAACAATTAATTTTTTTTTCCAAAACCTTGCAATTTAAGAAAAATCAAAATAAATCAAAACGGTCTGTATTTAGATATAGGAAACCCTAACCCTAACTCCGTCGCGTCCGTCGTGATTCACCCTGTATATACAGGGTGATAATTTTTAACTAAGCTTCTATGGGTAACTTTATTATAACAGTTACAGAGTCGGTTAAATTAGCAATATTGGACAAAATTTCAAGACCAACCAAATGACGTTTTGAGTTTTCACCAGTGTTGCCAACTTTCGCAGTTATTTAGAAAAAACTAAAAATGAGCCGAATTTTCAAACTCAAATATCTTTGAAACCGTTGCAAATAAAGCTAAAATACAAGAGAAATAATTGATAGATATTTTTACGAAATTTAAGGTAAGCCTATGTTTTAATTTATTTTGCATCTCATTTTTGAGATATAACACAAAGTTACTTTTTTTTAAATGGAACGTATAGTTCATTTTAGTCCTATAGAATAGCATATTTTTTACTGATTTCAAAAATGTATAGTTTACCACATTTATAACAAGTAGTTTTTTTGTAATTTAATAAAAACTGTAAAGTACCATTACCTTGGCTGTGTGGCAAGCTGTATCCTGTATCCCTCGTTGATTGCCTCCGATCAGGTGAAGGCGATCTCTCGTTGGTCAATTTCGGGAGAGAAACTGGCTCAGTTCTCTTTCTGATGAAGGATCACCGGCGGTGCCCTTTCCCTGGTAGCCGGAATTCTTCGTGGGACAACGGGAACTCGTTGACTACTGCAAGTTGGAATGGCGGCGCGGCTAGAGCGCAACGGTAGCATAAACCTCTTCTTCTGTGTTGCTCGGTGTTGCTCTCTACCCATGACGACGATAATGATAGATGCACGTCGGTTAAGTTCTTTTATTATATGCTTTAAGTGATTAAGTTGTTGATCGCTGTTCGGAACCCAGACAGCGATTGATTTCGTGGCAACACGGAGAATGTATTTATGCCAACCCTTTGATTGGTACACCTTCCAGAATTGTAGTATATAAATAAATTGGAATCCTCCACATCTGCTGGTCTCAAAGCCAAATACCTTCTACACATTTTAATGGCATTTACTGATGACGATTCAGGCGCAATTGTAAAAAAAGTCGTCTTTTGTTTGCCTTCATATATAGTATTGTAACACACTGCCACTGTCTTCAAAATCATGAATTCAATAACTATATACACCTTCTATTAATCCAAAATCAAGCAATTACGTTAACCATTTATATCTATGATCATCTCCTTCTATAATAAATTTCAGTTGTAGTTAAATTTCAACTTTTTTGGTGCACTCTACTGCCATCCTTTTTACAAATTGGGGTACTTTGAGGTGCTAACACTTTTATTTACAAGAAATTCTATTTTTTGGATTGATTGTATAGAATAGACCATAGTGTGGATGATTTCAGTATGCTGCCCAACAGTGTCAGGTAAGTACTAAGAGATAAGCAGACTACATGCATATCTTCTCATAAAAGTAGCCCAACATAATCTTTTCCTCGGTACTGCTTGCCCCATTCTCCATTTTCCAAGTACGGAAAACTCTTTCAAATATCTACCTTTCCTTAATAAATTACTACCGCACTTGAATGTTCTTACTAAAATGGCTTGAATTGTTCTCAGAATTATTCACTTTCCTCCTAAACTAAGTAACAAAACTACTCTCAAAAATGCGACGTAAAATGAGATGCTTGTGATAAAACAAGCTACATAGTATCTCTAAGGAAACAGGTATCTTCGGCTATTATATTGTATTTTTCCGTATAAATCAAGCAACAACAAAAGTATGTTAAAAGCAAGCATTACGAGTAAGTTATTTTTATACAAATCTAAACGTTTCGATAACACTTACAGTTATCATCGTCAGCAGTAATAAAAAATTTTAGAAATATTTCGACATCTTAACTATAATAAAATACTAATCTTTTCTGGGTTTTTTAATGGTGTATTTTAAGTTATACAATCTAAACGTTTCGATAACACTTACAATTATGTTCGTCAGTAGTAATTCTGTTAAAAATTATTAAAGATGTAAACAATTTTGTCAAAGTTGAGAAATTAAAACATAAACATCAGCCTGCTATTAATATAACAGTTTGATAAACGTATAAAGCCAACTATAGAATTAAATTTTAGTAAAGAATAACTAGGTCATTAAACATTAAATATTGTTAAACTGCCTTAAAGATGACAAATCAGAACACTTTCTACGTCGAAAGCTAACAATGAAAAATATAGGCCAAAAAACACATTTAACAAAATTTAATCAAGTTGTGATGTAAGTGTAAAGTTGTGAAAAACTTCAATTTGAAAATGATAGAAGCATTCACAAATTTAAATATCACATCAAATAAAAATCCAGTTAAATCTAACAAGGAGATATCTTTATCAATAAGTGCAAGTGTTATTAACAATGAAAAGCATAATGCAGAACGTTATTTGTAATTTACAATTTTAATCTTAATTTCAACTACTTATGTTAAATTATAGTACTGTGTCTCGGTTTTGGACATACCAAAAGTGTTGGTATGTCTAGGTTTTTTGCTGTTTTTCCTAGACCTTGAAGCAAATGCTTTACCAATTATATGTTAAATTACCACAGCAGTATAATTTAACATAAGTAGTTGAAATTAAGATTAAAATTAAAAATTAGAAAAAAAGTTCTGCGTTATGCTTTTCATCGTTAATAACACTTGCACTTATTCATAAAGATATCTCTTTGTTAGATTTAACTGGATTATTTTATTTGATGTCATGTTTATACATATTTGTGAATGCTTCTATCGTTTTGAAATTGATGTTTTTCACAATTTTACACTTACATCATAACTTGATTAAATTTTGTTAAATGTGTTTTTAGCCTGACATTTTTCATTGTTAGCTTTCGCTGTAGAGAGTGTTCTGATTTGTCATCTTTAAGACAGTTTAACAATATTTAATTAATGACCTAGTTATTCTTTACTAAAATTTAATTTATAGTTTGTACGTTTCTCAAACTGTTATATTAATAGCAGGCTGATGTTTATGTTTTAATTTTTCAACTTTGATAAAATTGTTTACAACATCTTTAACAATTTTTTACAGAATTACTACTGACGAAGTAATTGTAAGTGTTATCGAAACGTTTAGATTGTATAATTTAAAATACACCATTAAAAAACCCAAAAAAGATAAGTATTTTGTTATGTGTGATAATGGTGAAAGTTTACATTTTCAAACATCTTAACTGTTTATAAAAGATTTTATTTCTACTGAGGACAATAATTGTAAGTGTTATCGAAACGTTTAGATTTATATAAACATAAATACAAAGATACATCATTAAAAAACCCAAAAAGTATTTAAATATTTGTAATAATCGTGAAAGTTTACATTTTCACATAACGATTAAGTGATTGCTTACCATTCTACCAAAAGACAAGTAACAGTAAATATTTCGTTTATACATTTGTATCTATAGAAAAATATCTGCTCTTAGTGAGAGGATGACCCGATGTGAAGTAACAGCCAGAATGTATCTTCGACTTAGTTATCGGAGACCATTTTTAAGTTACACCATAATTCGGAAGAATCGGTTACAGCAGTTTCTTGTCTAGACGAAGGGCGATAATAGCCAATAGAAACAAAAACCTTCTGACAGGACGTGAAGCTTTTATTAAGAAACTTTGTATCCATAGAAACGAAAACTAGATTAAGTACTTAGTATAATTTTTTACTAACTGTAGAGATTTTAAAAAACCAGCACTACGCTGTATGTAACGTTTATTAAGTAAATGTTTACAGAAATTTCAGAAAGAAATCTCTCCAACATACCTAATTTCTAACAACGCAATTTTTGCCGTCCCAAAATGGCATTCTTTTTCAGAAGAAGACAAACCAAAAAGAAAAGTCACCTGATACTTTTAACCAATCAGAAATTTCCGAAATTATCACATTTTTTAATTTATTTGAAATTCAATTGTCACGCACCATGTTGCCAAATTTCTTATAATTGAAGCTAATGTGTGTTGGCTACACAACAGGCATAAAAATTCTCAAACTCGCTCTAAAACCCAAAGTTACTTTAACACGTTACAAATGAGTACAAGCATCACGAACACTAAGTGTTTTAACTGTCTCAGACAATACTCCTCCTACTCAGCCTCAAACAGTTTTCCACCAGTAAACAACCATACTTAATCTATACCGATCTGAGAGAAATTTTAGAGTTGGCTTTTTCATCACTTCTATTTAATAATAATTACATATTGCAAACGTTGTATGCTTAAAATCCTGACTAAGAACTTCTTTGAAAAGTGGTACAGGTAGTGCAGCTTTTTTTCTAACTTAATCACAAGACTTTCTCTGTTGAAGTATTAACTGTAAAGTGGTATATTATCATATCATAAAATGAATAAACTTCTAACGTACAGTGCTGTACGTGTGGGTTGATAGATTTTGATTTTTTAACCGGAGGTCTTACACGATGAAGCATTGGTTAATTATGTATTACTGATGTAAAATCTTTATTTCTGTTTATGTAATAGTTCACGTTCAATTGCAATTACCTTGAAGATAAGATAGTAGAATTTCACTAATTCCAGTTATTTTTATATTTAGTTCTTTTATCTCAAAGGTGCCTAAATATTCTGTTTAAAAGAAGGAAATTCTTTGTTTAAATTTTTTTAATATCAATTCCTTGATAGGAACATATTTGTGTTTTATTTTTATACTTTATATTAAATTCATAAATTGCCAATTTTTCTTGTCTTTTCTAAATATGAAAGGAATGCTTTATCCGATTGTTGATTTAATTTTAAGAATGTTTTGTATTAAACTGGTAGTTTTGTGAACATAAATACCATCTTAGAGGATAAATGAAACAAAAAAACTTTATATATCAAAAAGACCATCCGGCTGAAATACCGCAGGATGCGAAAACTCAAGCAAAAACAAAATGATATAAAATAAATGAAGACTTCAAAGCTCGTTGTCTGATATGCGGTCGATAAGTTGAACTTTGATGTTTCCATTGCTTGATTTAATAATTTAAAAGTAAAAAGGAAAAAAAGGCGTCAAATATTACGACCGGTTTTCGTAATTAGAAATTATACGGTCATTACGATTCGTTTTAAGTAGCCCCTGTTTTATAGATCCACGAATCTAATCGTAAATTAAGGTTGCAATTTTATTTTAATTTTACGATTTATGTGTTAACTCATTTTTCTTCTTTATAATTACTGTCTGTAATACGTTTCATTCTCTTATGAGTTATGTTGTTATTTATGGCATGCTGGTCTAGATGTAGCAAACATTATAAACGATCACAGGATTTACAGAGAAACAAAGGTTTATTCAGTGCTAGTTAATTCCTACTAGAGTAAAGCAACAATATAGGTAGTAGTTTCTGTCATACTATTGTTTAATTATACTTTGCAAATATTAGGTATTACCTACAAGTATAATTTGTAAATGTATCCTACTGTATACATTGATTTTAGTTATAGCAATAACGGTGTGGTTCAATAGTGTATTGTTATTCTAACATTCCACTTAATATAGTGGCGTGTTTCTATTATCACATTGTTTGACAACTATTCTCGAAATTTATCTTGAGCAATTAACAACTGCGTGTTCTTGGATTGTTGTATTTCTTAAAATTTGTAACATTTCCAAACCGTACAAATGTAAGAAAACTAAATACATAAATGCAGTTTCAGAATGTCTTCCCATTTTTCTAGTATAGGTTTTTCAACGGTCCTACCATTGCCCGATTCTGTCTATGTTCATACCTAACCTGCAAAAGTGAAAAATTAGTTCTTTTTAATTAGTTTCTATTCCTAAATATTAATTTAACATTTTTATACTGAAATACCGCCAAACCATGAAACAAGCAATAACTAACCTAAAAAATGAATAACATACTTATCAAGTCTACATTACTTGCTAACATACATAATAAGTTATGTAGCGAACAATTTTGATTGTAGTTACAGAGAAAAATTATGTGTAAAACTCTCGGTGAATTTTGAACTCGTGTTGAAAAACACCACCTTCTACTCTAGTTGTACAAATGACTATTTTTTGTTTGGGTATTCTTCTATGAATGCAATTTGTTTAGTTTACTTCTAATATGCAGAGGTGTGAAGAATTCTTTTGTATACCTTGCCTCACCTTTAAACAGGTTTCGTCAATATGTCCGCCGTTTAAATATGTCACTAAGTGCGCGCGAACGTAACATCCATAGGCGTGCATGGTGTAAATAATTTATGTTATAGGTAGTATACAATTAACATTATTTACGATGTTTATTAAAACTTCTACTAGTTATATAGTACATTATTTTAAAGTAAGGAAAACTAACGTTTTACAGTGAGTGCAAAAAATTAATTATAGAAATATTTTTTATTTACCTTATTAAAAGAAAAATAAAAATAGAACGTTATTTAAAACTATAAATTAGATAGAAGAGATTTATTAGTACAGCTGTATGTACACATACAAAAAGAATTAATCATACCAGTTATTCATCGTCCTCCACTGAATAATGAAAAAATCACACAATGTATCACTTTAACGCGTAAATAAGAAATAAAATCAAACCAATTATTGTTTCGCTAGTTATATTTGATTAAACATAATTTGTCATTAAAGTGCAATTTTTAGGCAATTAAGAAAATATATTTATTACTACATGTATTTCATCCCTTTACAAAACTTACCGTGTACGCTAATGGGCTACAATTAAATTCGTAAATATATTTCAAGGACAAATTCAGTGAATGTTTTGTTCTTTAACAAATACATTAGTTAACATAGGATACAAAATACTGTACATGTTAGCCAACTAAAACCTGTTTCTTTTGTGTGTTATGTATTTAAGATAGTTAGTCACTTTGCGTACTAATGTTACAGTACCTGAAACGACGGCCATATTGACGAAACTTGTTTAACGGTGAGACAAACTATATTAGGATATAATAAATTGAAAAGTTTTTAAGTATACGTTTATTACAGGTAAATTTTCTATCGTTGTCACTGACAACGATATTTTCTGACGGAATCTCCCCCGAGCTTAAATTAAAAATCCGTAAATGTCTTAAGAAAATTAAAAAAAAATAGATTATAATCTATTTTTTTTAATTTTCTTAAAAAATTTACGGATCTATAATTATAAATAGATTATAAGTGAATAACTAAATATAGTCGTACATCTAAAATTAACCAAAATAGTCTAAAATTAAAAAAAGTATTAAAACAAATTAGGAATTACTAATTTAAAAATTACAAAAAAAAATTAGTTACAGCAAAGTTATTTTCATTAATTTCCATGACTAATATCGTGATAACGTTTTCCGGTTATATGTCCATAATAATGTTCTCGTTCTAAAGTCGGGAGAAATCGGGGTAATTTAACAGGAACATTGTTAGATAATGTTTTATTAAAATAATTAAAATTATTATTAATTTTATTAAATACATAAATAAAAAGTTTACCTCGAGTAGGATTTGAACCTCCGACCTGTACTTTGCTAAAGTACCGCGCTAACCAACTGCGCCACCAAGGTTCAAGCCCCAATCGATGTAAACTTTGTCTTTATGTAAGTAGAACTGATGTAATTCTAAATATAATGACATTACAGTCAAATTACTTATATTAGTGGAATGTGAGCCTGCAATATCGCAAGGATTTACACATACCAAAGCAACTTGACTAATGTTATGTATTTAATAAAATTAATAATAATTTTAATTACATATTTACCTTTGAACTTATTCGTTCATAACAAAAACTTATAATAATTTAACATTAGTCAAGTTGCTTTGGTATGTGTGAATCCTTGCGGTATTGCAGGCTCACATTCCACTAATATAAGTAATTTGACTGTAATGTCATTATATTTAGAATTACATCAGTTCTACTTACATAAAGACAAACTTTACATCGATTGGGGCTTGAACCTTGGTAGCGCAGTTGGTTAGCGCGGTACTCTAGCAAAGTACAGGTCGTAGGTTCAAATCCTACTCGAGGTAAACTTTTTATTTATGTATTTAATAAAATTAATAATAATTTTAATTACGTATTTACCTTTGAACTTATTCGTTCATAACAAAAACTTATAATAATTTTATTAAAATAAGCGGTAGTAATATTATTGTTATATGGTAGAGCTCGATCTTGTTGAAATCGTATTCTATTGTGGCTTACATCGTGTAAAATGGTTCACAATTCGTGAGGTAATAATCTTCTGTTTCAAACTTCATTTAATATTGCATGGTATACACGTGCTCCGTCAAAAACGTAGACGGGCGTGTCAAACCCGACATGTCCTAGCTGGGGACGACTGAGCGCTAGCCGTCCTCTAATGCCGCAACCGCGAACTGTTCTTCCGCGACTCTAGCAGGACGTGTCTATAGAATGTCGCACAGGTAGTGGTTGGTGGCCTTGGCTTAATTGCCTGGACTGCGAGGAAAAGAATTACCTAATCCCTAGGTCGTATGGCAGTTTTAGATGCTGAAGAGATTGCGTGGGGGAAGCGCGGTCTGGAGAAAGCCTGGTACTTAGCGTTAAAAGCCTGTGGAGAAACGGGCGCCTCTCCACAGCATCATGCCCTACAGTAATATGCCTGATCTGCTTCAGTTGACATCATTTCAGTTAATGTGAGAGGCATGTGTACCCCATTCCAATTGGATAAGTACCGCCACCCTTACCATGGGCTACTTAATATTGGGTCTCCTATTTTATGAACTCGGTAAGGGCTGCCGATAAACCTTTTCCTTATCCTTAATCTATTCTGATCCTATTCTTCCACTCGCCCTCGCCCACACTGTCTTCGTATCTGATTGAAAGTCCAAAATCAAAAAGAAGATGTCTGCGGTCTCTAAGGTAATAAATGCAGGGCGTATAACCCTGTCCCATTCGTATGCCCGGGAGGGCAAGGCCCAAGTGTCCCAGTCGTCGAAAGTAATCACTTTCTGATCCATCATTGTAACATCCTCGGAATCAGGTTTAATCTTAATGCTATTCACCGGTATCTTGAACAGTTACAACCCGACATTTTGTTTTTATCTGAAACACAAGTCTCATCTGAAAGCTCAGATTTACCCGACTTACAATATCTCCAACACAATATTCACTCTAACTTTCGATACAAAGGAGAAGTATGTGCCGATTTCAAGGACAACATAGCTTGTAAGAGGATTTCTTTATTAGAGAAAGAAAATTCGACGTGATCTGGTCCTAAATTCGTGAAATTCTACTGTTGCATTTATAAGTCTCTTAATGACAGTATACCTTTCAAGTCTCCTTCGATTACCTTAGTTTGAAAGTCGACTACCTTCTGTCTTAATTTCCATCTTGCGATATCTCAATGTTCAATAACTCTAATTGGCAGAAACATTTGTTATTTCATGTGATCTCACGCAAATTATTTCTGAACCCACAAGAATCCCTGATAACCCTAACCATTCTCCACGTCTTCTAGATCTCTTGCTTACATCAAACTCACTTGCTTATAAAACTTCAGTTTTTTCACCACTAGGTCTATCTGACCATTGTCTAATAGAAATAACTTTAACTTTCCCTAATTCGTCTGTTGTTTGCAACACTGATAGAACCTCGAGGTGTAAGTCAGCTAAACGGTGTGATTTCTTTCAACCTTTTCATGGCGTGAATATTGTTTTAAGTCATCCTTAACTTAGGACATTGCTCATTCAGTATCTAAAATCATCTTCATGAGCATGGAGTTATACATTCCCAAAAAACAAAATCGTATAGGTCATTCTCGTTCCCAACCGTGGTTAAGTAAGGCTTGTTCTGATGCAACATATTTGAACAACAAAAATGTGATGAACTAGCGATATCTACTTTTCGTTTTTAACTAAAGCTATCAGTAATAACTTTGGTATATCTTCATTTCCCCTCATGACAACCTTTAAGGGATCTGTAGTTGCTGTTTCTGTAGACAAAGCCAATCTTTTTGTGGATTTATTTGCATCAAACTCGTGTCTTAGTGATTCTGGAAAAGATGTACCCCTAGTCGCCTCTTCCTCATACACTATGAAACTAATTCAATTTCGGTACAAGGCGAGTGGCCCAGACGGTATCCCAGCTATCGTCTTAAAGAAATGTTCCCTCGAACTAGTGTAAGTCCTATCCTAAGCTCTATTCGATCTCTATCTTTTATGGGGAATTGCTCACATCACGGAAGTTTGCAAATGTTCCACCTTTCCCAAAAAAAAAAGATAAAATCGATCCTTCTAACTGCCGACCAATTGCCATTACTTCCTTTGTGTCTAAAATCATTGAAAAAGACATCAATTAACAACTGCTCTTTCCTTAAAACTAACAAACTCCGTAGTGAACACCAATATGAGTGTTTTCATGTATGACCCAAGTTTGGAACAATACATTAGAATAATTCAGTGAAACAGTCGTAGTCGGTTTAAATATCTCATGATCATTTGACTAAGTTAGGAATAAGTGTTTACAAGTCACGCTCCCCTTGTTTGGATTAAATGATATGCTCATCAATTGGGTTTCTAGTTTATTTGGCAAAAGACGAATCCTTTTTGCAGTTCTTTTCAAAAGAAGTTGGCATTAACATGGGCGTGCCACAGGGATCCGTTTTAGCGCCTACACTTTTTCTGCTATACATAAATTATTTTATTTCTACAACGACTAACCCAATCCATTGCTTTGCTGACGACAGCACTCTTCATTGTAGTTCATTTACACCGATCATTTCCTGTGGTAAGCATGAATGGCTCAAATATTAAGTTTTCCGATTCTATTACTATGTTGTATCTTCGAATCTATCATGGGTTGAAAAGTACTGTTAATTGAGCTGAAACGGGCACAAAATCCTTGCTACTTTCGAATCACAGTCAACTCCAATAGAGATCGTTCCTTTTTTATTTTTTTATGCGTGAATCATGCTTAAGTAAACTATTGATTTCCTTAAAAAAGTCGATTGTACACGTTTTGGACATTTTCAAATGGTTTAAACCGTTTTCAGCACGATGCCTGGGTGTGAGTGTGACTTTCTCCGCAATAACGCATTTTAATGAAACAGAGTTATTACTTTTTTGATTCTACCAAATTTTTGTTGCTATTCATTCACAAATCACCAAAAAAGCGCTGGAGTACATTTTGTGAATATCGGGAAAACTGTTCATTATAGCTAAACTGAGTAGCCATAACTTTAATATTGGACAAATGAAAAGGAGACTTCATTTTATTACTAATAGATAATAGTTATTTTTGTATTAAGGGCATAATGACGTTTTTTTGGTCCGCTATTTCGAGCCCGAGCGCGTTAGAACGAGCGCTAGGAGTATAAAAATCAGTTAAGTCCGCAATGCCTACAAAATTTTATGCACGATGAATATATTGAATATGTAAAATAAATAGTTTTTTTCAAATGAAATAAATTTTTCATTTATGATAGTAGGTATTGGTGCGTTACCATGAAAACGAGTACAAAAGCAGGCATGACACATTGATCATTCATTTGACGTTTTGATTTAGTTAGTTTTAAGCGCAACAATTCAGATATTTCCATATATAGGATGAATTAAACTGGAGAATTGTACTACCTAGTGTAAACATGACTAACTGTAATAATTGCATTGTAAATATTTTTAAATGAGACTCATAGTTTTGTGCCTATTGTTTTCAATTTTTGAGGTTTCATTATAGTCCGCTGGGTCATAATGACGTTCGCGGACTATAAGAAGACGGTTACATCAAATAACTTTATTTTATATTATAATGTAATCGTGCATAAATTTTATTATGTATTCAATGTTTTAAAACAAATTGGGTCTATGGTATTGTACGTTTAAAATCAATTAAACATAATGCAACGTATGAAGTTTAAAAAAATCGTGCTGGTCATATCACACTTTTTTTCTAGGTATTCTTTATGAAAGAATCCTGTTGCTGATTAAATGTTTCAATAATTATGTTTGTTTAGTATAACGAACTTTCATACAGTGAAATATGAATTAGTATTATCGATAATAGGGTTTGTCTGTACTTTCACTAACATTGATTCATGAACTTTCCTGTTCATCGTAGCTAAATATTTTTGAAAACTCTCTAATCTTGAGATTAAAAAGTATGTAATGTTCAAAAATAAAAAAAGTTTAGTATAATACTGTATTTAGTTCGTTCTGAAAACATTTTAAAAACTTCAATAATTTCAAAATGAAACAAATAAAGCCTCCTTTTCACAATTTAATAAAGTCGAGTCCCTAGATCATCAGTTTCGCCCTCACAGCGGCAACCAAAGCGATTACTAGCGTAGAAGGATTACTGTAGGTGCAGAACTTTAGAAGATATTATACCCTAAACTTTATTATGTAGTAAGACAATGCTTATTCTGAGATATTACCACGAAAATTGGACCATTTAACCTGCGATTTATTCAAGTAGCTTCCTCTTACTTTAAGGTATTTTACCTCAAATAGGTAAATTCAAACCTTAAATTTTGCTCGCCTTTATAATCTTTAAAGCATAGCGTTTATACTTGTTTATTATTTTAATCATGAAGCATAATAATTGATAAATGAGAATAGAAAATAAGTTATAATTACACTCCAACGTAAATAGCTTAAACAAGTACCATATAAATTGTATTTCTGAACTTCTTAGTGCTTTTATTTCACGGGTTTTAGAGAGCTAAATGGGATATAAAATAAGCGAGAGACGCAAGGAAGATTCTAAAGCAGTAATAGCCTGCTTTTTTATTTGGCTGGTACACGTTGTTTACCATGCATTTGAATACTTGATAAGATAAGGGTGACGGTGATGTGTTTTAGGGGGTACTGTGTATGAATGTTATTGATGTTTTTGTTGCCCATTTAGCACTTAATAAATGGAACAAATTGTAAATATCTTTTGTTTATGTAATTGGTTATTTGCACGTTTCAGGTTTGTATTTCGTCGGTTTGTTTACTATTACTGTGTTTAATACTTTATACGGTATTTTTCCAACCCTCTTGACAACACAATTGAAACTGATTTTATGCTAATTATTAATAGTGTTAATTAAATATAGTCTCCTCTCTTTTCTTATGAAGTTCTCCGACTTGGCCTGTCCTTTTAGTACATCACAAGAAATTTATTTCTGTTATACGTGTTAGTAATATTGGAAGCACCTAATATTTGGCTTTATTCACATCTATTTAAACACCAAATACATATATTTTAATTTTGTAAGCCTAATAATAATATTTTGTACAATTAATTGTGTTAATTAAACCATATATCAAAAGTATACGTAAAAACACAAAACTTTCCCCGCAATATTTTTAGTTGGTTACAAAATGGTGACTAGTTTCAAACAAAGAATTGTTATCTTCAGACCTTAAACTATTGACAAATTTAACATCTTATATGAATAACTTACAAAGATTTACAAGTACTTATACATGTGTTTATACTAAATATGCACAAATACATAAAAGAATGCGGTTCCGTCCTATGATTAAAACGCTAAAGCGTAAGGTTAATCAATGTCAAGATATTATGTTTTGACGTACTCATCAAGAATTCAACTTTGAAACTCCCTTTTACCTGAAGTAAAAAAGATAAAATTCTAAACCGAGCAAACTTTGACATAATACTTATGGGAAAAAAATTTAATCGGATTTAATATTTATTACAACTGAATCTAAGAAATTTAATAAAAACTGACGCGAGACACCTGCGTGTAATCAGCTGTTCTCCGAAAAGAGAGAAGTTAGCCACAGGTGTTGTCAATATACTTATGGTGGGTTCATACAAGCGGCTAACAGATAAAGGCTTAGGAAGCTAAAAGTTAGAAGTGTTGTGATGCATACAGATGTTCTTACAACGGGTTACGATAACGACTAACGGACAAAGTTGGTCAACTTTTAACTTTTAAGCTAGCCGTTGGCTTGCAAAGCCGTTGCGCACGCGTATTGTACGTTATATTAATGGCGTTCATATCATAATCTGTTTTCGTGGTGCGGTGAATACGTAACCTGGCTTTTCTTTTCTGTGGTCTTTGTTTTGATATAGATCAATGGATTTGGCATTGGTTAGTGTAATTGAAGGCTATTCGTTGATTTACGACAAGTCGCATCGTTTTTACAAAGATGTAGTAGCAAAGAAAAATGCATTTGCTGCCATCGCAGAAATGCTAAACCTACAACATCAAACAAGTAATCCTGGTATGTGCAAAATTAATTATTTTAGTTTTCTTTTATTATTGAAATTTGTATAGTTGAATACTATGAAAAACGTTGGCTACAACTACGCAAGCGGTTTACTGAAGAGCGTCGCAAAAGGTTACCCTCAGGGTCAGCAGCTTCAACGTATAAGTGGCCCCTTTTTAACGCAATGCAGTATTTGGATGCACAGACATCAAAACGATTGTAAAATTTCATATATCTTTACAACTGTATCGTTTAATTTAATATTTACAGAAAATGTACGGTTGGGAATGTGCAGATACCAATAGAAACAACTGCAAGTTTCTGTATATCACAAGAGTCTAATTTGGAGGATATAGAGAATCTGTATAAGTAAAATGTTAACTTTGCTGATAGTAGTAAATAGATGTTTTAAACTTTGTTTGTACGTAGGACTAGCGAAACGGTAGAATTGATTCACGAAGATGAAGATACAGCGGACGAATCACAAATGGACATTACAGTTGTGGAAAATACACCAAAGGCTCTCCGAAACCGAATGCTGAATAATGACCATATAATTGGTCGTTGTAGTAGTAGGACTTCTAGTACCAATAGTAAAGAGTCGGCATCAAGCCATAAAGGAACACTTTCTAGTACTGATGAAGCTTCTAAAGCAATAAAGGATGGCATGGATACTTTAACTAAATATCTCGAAATAAGAAGTATGGAAACTAAGTCAAAAAATGTGGACCTGGCTATTGCTGAGGCAATTGCATTAAAATTGCAAGAAATTAAATGCCCTCGTAGAAAAAAAAAGGTACATAAAGAAATTTTTAATATTCTTAGTATTCTTGTGTTCTAAGTGAAGATGAAGAGGAAAAATAAATAATCATTTTAAATGTGTTATATTTGTCATACATAAAAATACACCTACTATATGTTAAAAGTAGCTTTCAGTTGGATACCAATAAAAAAACCAAAGTTTAATTCTCTTGGTTTTTTATTTTCCTTCAGGAATTGATCCTCTTGTGATCACTCTATTCTGCCACGGTACCGTTCCAATGGTCATAAAATACTCAGCTAACTTATTCCTAATTTGTTGCACTAGTCTGCTAGGATTGTTTGAGCCAACACGATTAACAGATGGTAAGTTTACATCCTCGTCCCTCCAAGTTCCATAATGTGAAATACCATCTTTATCTACATAATCTGCCATTCCAGTTGGGCAGTATCTTCTTTCAGAAATTGGAATGTCTTCGTCACTTACTTGTATGAAATTGTGCAATACAACACAAGCTTTAATAATTTGTTCACACGTTGAAACATCGGCAACTATTGGTTTGCGCAAAATTCGCCATCTTTGAACAAGTATACCAAATGTATTTTCGATACATCTGCGTGACCGACTTAAACGATAATTGAATGTTGTTTTTATGTCACTCAGTTCATTTTGCTCTCCTGGAAATGGCCTCATTATTCTGGTGTGAAGGGGGAATGCTGGATCAGCAACTAAGTAGCATGGAAAACTTGTTTCTGTTTCTGGTAAGTTCCTCTCGTTTGGAATATTTAACACATTTTCTTGCATTAGAGCTTTACCAAATCCAGATTCCCGAAATATTGTGCTATCGTGATCGGAACCATAACCCCCGATGTCAACCAATATGAAACGATAAAAAGCATCACATGTTGCCATTAAAACGCTCTTACATAAATTTATTATTATTGACATTTAACGTACCTACCTAAAACTTTTTTATAAGAAAAATATTGTGATCCTGTATATTTTGGAGCTTGTATAGAGCAGTGTTTTCCATCAAGTGCCCCAATACAATTTGGAATGTTCCATCTATTGTAATATCCATTCATAATTTTTTCCCAATCGTTTCCTTCAGGAGGTTTTAAAACTATTGGTGACAACACTGCCCATAAAACATCACAAGTCTCCTTAATAACATAATGTGCTGTAGATTTTCCGATATAGAATTGCCAAGCAATTTCTTGCATGGAGGATCCTTGTGATAAATAACTAAAAATAGAAAAAGGTGTATCAGATATTTCTTTATAATAATTAAAGATATTATTTCATTACTGTAAAGTTATGATTAGCCTATGTCCAGGTGAAAGAGGGTTTCTATTTTCAACTCTCTCAATGTAAGGAGTCACGAGTCTTAGCAGATGTCTATATTGTTCCACTGTTAATCTCGTGAATTTGAAAAACTCTACTTCGTCATTTCTTTCTATATGTTTGACAAGCTGTTCATATTGGCCTAATGCAGCTCTTTTTCTATTAATTGGTCGAATTTTAAACCGTCTAGGTTGACGTTGTTTTCTAACATTATTTGAATTGCTTCGAGCTTGAAGGTACAATTTCAATATACTTATTAATGGAAAAAATATAAAAATTTCTTCATCCATTTTCTTAAACACACGAAACCTCTCTTTTTTCTATGACAACGAAATACTTTAACAAATAAATTCTACAGTACTAGCAAATAAGCTGGTAGCTTTGATTAAAGATTAAAGGTAGTTATACACGAGTTACAGCAACAACTGAATAATAAAGGTCGGTTTCGTATAACCATTAACTCGATCTATGAACGATGTGAAAAAGCGCTAGCGTATCTGTCTATTAGCAAACGTAACTGTTGGCCATTAGCCGCGTGTATGAACCCACCATTACTGTGTGAACTTATTTCAGAAAAATATAATTTTTATTAAAATTGAGTGCTTCATTAAGACAATACTGAGAGTTTTCTACTAATTGTTTATGAATTTCTAATATTTCTAAAAAATTAAGTTTTTTATATGTAATATTTCAAATTTACCGGGATCGAAGTTATGATTAGTAGATAAAATGTGGTGTGCGAAGGCTGATCTTTGGGTTGTGTGGTTGTTCTTTTTAATACAATTAATGTGTTCAGCGAACCTATTCCTGAAAGAGCGCCCAGTTTGACCTATGTAGTTACATTGACACGAACTGAATTGTAACTTATAAACACTTGATTGAGAAATCCTATCAGTCTTATCTTTGGTTTTCATTAAGGGAGATTTGAGATTTTTATTGTTGCTGAAAGAAGTATTTATGTTAAACTGCTTAAAAACCTTTACGGATTTAAATGAAGAAGGACCAATATATGGAAGAGATCTAAAGTGGAGTTGTTCTTCTGTAATGTTGTCTAATGTGGTGTAATTTTTAATATGAGCGAAATAAACTGTTTTATGAAACAAACTCTGAATTAGTTTCTTGGGATACCCGTTGTTCTGAGCAATCTGAAAAATGGTGTTAACCTCCGTTTTAAAATTTTCATTATTTAAAGGTAAATTGCAAACTGTTGAAGAAGTACTTAAAAGCTGCTAGTTTGTGATATAACGGATGAAAAAACTTGTAGTGAATTACATGATCTCTAGTGGTTGGTTTCCTATAGACAGTAATATGTATGTTATTGTCTTTTTTGGTGATGGATAAATCAAGAAAATTGATGGTGTTCTCCACTTCTTTTTCTAATGTGTATTTAATGTTTTGACGGAAGGAGTTTAGCAGATCATGACATTGACTCAACTCTCTATAAGCCCCTTTGAAGATTACTAATATATCATCCACACATCTTTTGTAAAAAACGAACCGTTCTTTAATGAATGGGTTTGAGAAAAACTGTTTTTCGAGCTCGCATAAGAAAATTTCGGAGAGAAGAGGAGAAAGGTTGCTGCCCATAGGTAATCCTGTTTTTGTCTATAAATATTCTGATTAAACATCAGAAGTTTCAGTTATATCTTTCAGATTGCCTAGAACAACGGGTACCCCAAGGAACAAATTTTATTATAAAACAGTTTATTTCTCTCATATTAAAGATTACACCACATTAGACAACATTACAGAAAAACAACTCCACTTTAGATCTCTTCCATATATTGGTCCTTCTTCATTTCAATTCGTAAAGGTTTTTAAACAGTTCAACATAAATATTTTTTCAGCAACAATCAAAATCTTAAATCTTCCTTAATGAAAACCAAAGATAAGACTTTCTCAATCAAGTGTTTATACGTTACAATGTAGTTCGTCTCAATGTAACTACATAGGTCAAACTGGACGCTCTTTCAGGAATAGGTTCGTTGAACACATTACTTGTATTAAAAAGAACAACCACACAACCCAAAGATCAGCCTTCGCACACCACATTTTATCTACTAACCATAACTTGGATCCTGCTAAATTTGAAATATTAATACATGCAATAAAAGGAAAATACTAATTTTTTTAGAAATATTAGAAATTCACAAACAATTAGAAGAAAATTCTCAGTATTGTCTTAATGAAGTACTCAATTTTAATAAAGATTACATTTTTCTAAAATAAGTTCACGTATCTAGTATGTATATTGGCAACAACTTTGGCTAAATTCTCTCTTTTCGGAGAACAGCTGATTACACGCAACTGGTCTCGCGTCAATTTTCATTAATTTTTATTAAATTTCTTAGATTCAATTTAAACCGATTAAATTTTTTTCCCGTAAGTATTATATCAAAGTTTGCTCGTTTTAGAATTTTATCTTTTAGCACAATGGTTTTTGTGCATTAAAATTTTTTCATAACCTCTTTCGAAGTTTGCCACATGGGTTGTTTTACACATAAATTTAACTAATTAATCGTTGAAATTGAAACTTTTGTATTTTGAATTGAAAGATGGATTAATTCATCATGTTTGACAATTCACTCCTATATTTCAACATGGGTTTGAATTTTGTTATCCTTCCCGCAATGGAATTTTAATGTTTTAACATAACTAGGTAACTATTTTAGTTCTAAGTTTTTAAGTTTGTGACATTCTCTTTTTAGGAAGCTGTTTTAATAAAAATTTCTTGACATTCTAATGAGTTCCTCTTCAAGGCCTCATTTGTTTCTTTTGATTGATTAGAACGTTGGTTTTTAACTTTTTTAAATTTTGAAACTTTCGTGTAGTGGAACCTCATATAAAAGGGAGTTTCTAATTTTAATTCTTGATATGTACGTCAAAACATATCTCGATATTGATTAACCTTACTCTTCAGCGTTTTAACCATAGAACGGAATCGCATTAATTTATGTATTTGTGTATGTTTAGTATAAATTTATGTATAAGTACATGTAAGTATATGTTAGTTATTCACACATGATGTTAAATTTGTCAATAGTTTAAGGTCTGAAGATGACAATTTTTTTCGACACTAGTCAACATTTTGTAACCAACTAAGTATACCTTTTATCACCACAACCCCATTTAGAGTTGCCAACATGGAGTCGAATGTAAATAAATAATATATTTTAAAACTTTGTCCAGTTACTCTCTTACCGCTGATTATACGGTAAGTGTGTAACATAGCGGTATTTTTGTATTACAGTTAGTACAAAAATTAAAAGGAAAAGTGCGTTAAATTTAATAACTTTAGAAAAAAGTGGCCTTTATACAACTTAAATATCTGTATTCGTTTTATTTTTTTTTAAATGTCTTCGTCGGTAACAGAACTTATATCGTTCTGCAGAGAGAAATGGAAATCACTCATACTTCCGTATTGAGAAGATTTTCTCACACATTTCACTAAAGATTCGCCATGAAAGAATGCTGCCCTCGAGATTATTTACTGTTTTTTTTGGTGGCGAATTTGACTATAACCTAAGGTGGCCATTTATGTAAAAAGGAAATATGGAACAATGACGAATCACCCGAAGAGTCTGAGTACCAAATACTCCTCAGCAAGGGGAAGGAGAGTGAGAAGTTTCTTCAAAATTATGAGTTTTTATGCTCTCTAGTCTAAGTGCCAGATGTAGTGCTTGTTTATGGTAATTCTTTAGGCACCCCATGTCATGATGCTGGTGTCAAAAAAAATCTATTTAATTCTGTTTTACTTCGGTTTTTAAAAATGTACATAGTTAATAAAATGGCGACTGAAACGTTGCCTATTTGAAAATTTTTCATTGAATTCGTAAAATATCTGGGAGATTTTGTAGACACTTAAAAAAATTCATGGCAATTCATTTCAAAATTATGTTTTGTCATTAAAAGTCCTTTTAGGTTCTTACAGTAAGGCTAGTTTTTTAGCTGGTCCAAAATTTGTTCATATTAGAATGAATCCTTTCCTTGGTAAACATATGCACATATCAACAATTTTTAATAAGTTGCTGTGTGGCATTTTTTCACTCTTGAAGTGGTTAAAAAGTTCGACCCGTTGTTTGTCAATATAAATAGAAACTCCTCCCCGTTCTTTTATTTTCTGACTGGTTATATATTTTTTAATTCACACAATTTCATCAAAAAGTTCCGAGTCATCCATATGAATATCAGGGTGTTGCTTTTAAAGAACTGTTAATGAGTTTCCCACATCTGACTATAGAGGTTTTTTAGCACTACCCAACGAAACTTTTGCGAATCTTAAAAGTGTTTCGTATTGATATTCTCCTTCATTAGCCAAAGATAGTTGCATAGTGTTTACTTCTATTAATTGTTGCTTTAAATTTGATAGAACCATGTATACTTCTACTCTTGAAAATTTTTTAGACTGCACTACCAACACAAATTTATGAAATGTAAAAACTTGTGAGTGAAGAAACCATCATAGCCCAAATTAAAAAGAAATTGTTTCTAAAACTAGTAAGTAGCTCTGTAAGGGTGTGCACATTGTTAATATTCTTTCTATCGAAGATAATAACTCTGACCACCTGGTTTTAATGTATCCCAATAGTTTTTGGTATTTAACATTAACAAACACACAATATTCTTTTAATTGTTCAATTCGAACAGTATGTATACATGTAGCAATAGTCCAATACCCCAATTAAAGGTTTTTAAGTAATAAAATAATTACATATATGAAATGATGTCTTTAAAACAGGGACTGTCCGTATGACAGGGGACGCATGATCGCCTTACTACAACCCAATCTACAATTTGTTTCTCCGCCTCACATCTAAATGTCTGTTGTTTTTTGTTCTTCTATTCTTAAAAATTGCCAGAAATAATTATCACTTGAATACTCCAAGTAATAAATGCTCTCATCTTTACGATTTTTTAACAGACTATAAGATCTTTCACTACATCAGTGATATATTTTTGGTCTTCTTTTTCTCACCATTTTGCTTTTTGTTGTCTTCGTTTTGTTAACTGCTCAAGGCTGATTCCTTTAAGAATTTTGGAGACATGATCTAGGGTAGATGCCGTTGAATTTAGATTCGGAAAACTGAAGATGATGCACATAGTTAAGAAATTTAATAACACGTGTGGCAATGGCTGTAATATATAGCTTGAGTTTGGAGGCAATCCAAATGTTGTGATATGTGTACCTTGCCACCTCACTTAAAGTGAGAATCTGTTAACCATGGGATGACTAACCTTTTTTTCATCGACGGATAACCAAGGGGGGTCAAAAATGACCCAATTTGTGTTTAGAAAATAAAAACATTTATTTATAATCATTTTGAAACATTAGCAAAACGAATTTTTATTACAAGTAACCAGAAAAAGTTTTTTAATATTCTTTACAAACATTTATCGCATTTGGACGAGAATTTTTTGTCGGAAGATCAACTGCAAAGTTTAGAACGGCCACATTTCTTGGGATTTTCGGCTGACTCTGTGTCTTCTGGATCTTCTGAACATTTTATTAGTACCATATCTATCGCTGTTTGAATGTGTTTATGTATACCTCACCGCGACCGGGATTGTATAAAAGGTGTAACTAACTCAAAGCCCAAATCTTGAAGAAAGAGCCTCCTTCGTTTTTCGTAGTAGTCTTATTTATCGTGGAATAAATTCATTTATTCCACCCATGTCAATGAAGTTGAAAAATGCAACTAGAGGCCATTGCTTTGCAGTGCGACTGCATGAATATTCTTTGACCATTTTATCTAAGGTATCTACTGCACCTTTGTGTTTGTTATAATCAAAAATTATTTGGAGTTTATACGCTGTTTCTTCACCGGATACATTTAGGTCTGAATGTTATGTGCTTATCATCAGAACACTTCTATTTTTTTTTTTTGGTACGTAGGATATTAAAATGGCATCTTTTGTATATAAAATTTCGATTGAGTGCTCTGCTCAGATTTTGTTGGGAATAAATTGTTTCGCTGTCTCTCTACGACTTTGTCTAATTGTCCCTGTAAGAGTTTTTGATCGCTGTAGAAGTTTATTTGACAACAGCAGAGAGGTGTAAAAGTCCGTGTTACACCATGTCCAGAGCCTAATCCATTTACTAAATCCAAGCAACAGGCTTACCCACAACAGAAAAAAAAATTATTTAGCTCCATTTATGATGTTGCCATCTACAGTTACCTTGCTCTTTTTCTGGTATGTTATTCGTCATTCCTGTGTAGACTTGTAGCAATATGTATTAGTCTAATCAGGCAAAGCCCAAATTTTTATGCCATATTTATCTGGTTACATTTCACGTAAACCCTGAATGGACATCTCCCACAAAAAGGCACAAGTTGTTCGTCGATACAAATATCAGAATTTGGAGTGTAGGCCTTTTTACAGTTTGATGCAGAGATGTCATATATTTCTCGTACTGGAGCTAATTTATCTGAAGCGCGTCTTTCTGAGCGTGTTGCTAAATCATCAAACCTTACAAATCGAAGTAAAGACTTCGTTCTGTCACGGAACATTCTTGTATAAAAAATAGGCCTCTGAAACGCTGGATTCTTGGTACTCCACAACTCCAAAATTTGTTCGTGATTTGCCTTGAAGCATCCAACAATAGTTAGTAATCCGATAAAGGCCTACAGTTCTATTTTATTGGCAGGCTTCCAGCTGTCGCCTAAAATTTATTGTGCGCGATTTCATCGGGGAAAAAAAGTTTGAGACCTTCAGCCTTGGTCGTAAAATTTGAGCTGTAATTAGCTCTCCCAGGCCTTTTAGTTAGAATATTCCTTGCTAAACGTTAGATGCTTTTAGGTTTATGTTTATTCCGCAATGTGCCATCTTTTGCCAACATATTTTCACCTTGGTTTGAATCATCGTCACTTTCTTGTCCGGTGTTTGTTGAACTAGCATTTGAGTCGTTCAGTAATACTGCATCCTCGTTTTCTGATATCATTTCATCTTCTATATCGTCATGAAAGTCACTTGCATTAGCTATCTTCTCTAATTCAGTCGTGGTGAGAAATTTTGGGGCCATATTATACACAGAATACTAAATAACTAACTATACATTCCCCACGAAGTAAAGATAATAACGAACTATAACTAACTAAATATTGGGTCCATATTATACACAAAACACTAAATACCTAACCAGACATTCAGCACAGAGTAAAGATAATAACTAACTGAAGTAAGTCGCACGTCACCGCAGTCGTAGAGACACTTTCTCATAATAGACTTTGATCATGCGCGCAGTGTAAAAATGAAACATGAGGACTAAATTCTGAAAAAAATTGTTATGCGTGAAATACCGGGAATCTTTTTATTATAACATTGGAGGATACTACGCACAATAATATAGGCAGTTAAAAAAATAATTAGTCAAGAATTAAAAATGTTTATGAATTTGTTGAAGAAAAATATACATTGCGGTCAAAATTGACCCTTCGTCGCCCGAAGGTTAAATGATCATCTCAAATTACTAGAACTGATATTTTTGGACCTGGTATTTTACTAAAACCGCTTTTAAACAAATTTTCAAATACTTCAGTTTCCGTTAATTCTTTCGTCGTAGCAGCATAAGTAGTGTCAAAAAAACCTTGTATTTTGGGGCCATAAATTCATTCCTCGCATTTTTACCCCCGACAATTATGAAGGGCGGAACCGTCAGGCCAAAAATCCTACATACTAAGACAACTGTAATGTTCTCTAAATCTAATTCATCCTTAACGTTTTTCAGTAAGTACAAATATTCGGATATAATAATTCATTTTGCGGTTTTTTAATGGACAACTTTTAAAAGATATAAACCAGCTATAAAAGGAGTTTTAAGCCTTTTTTGTTTCACGTATTCCCCAACTAACTCCAAGAGCTTCATTCTGGTTAAACCAAAACCATGTGTCTCCATATAACAGAGACAATTTACTAGTTCTCTGTTCTTCTATACCTAGTACTGTTGTTTTTCTGAATATGGTGGATTTTCTCTGCATCATCCTTTAGCGTGGTCTACAATTGTAGAAAGCGTTGAAACAGTATGTTAGGTACCAACTCCTCGTCACCTGTACTATTTATTAGCTTTGACAGTTTATTCTAGATTTGTCATCTGTCTATATACTATTTATGACTCATATTGCAACAAACTCTTTCCAGGAAGACACAACTTTAACTTATTTTTAAATATTTGTGTAGGGACTGAAGTATTGTTGAAAAGCTTAAATGCATACACCATGTTTCAGTTGCAGAGAAGTCTGCGATCTGGAAACTGGACATTCACGGACATTTCGGCGACCTTTTGTAACCGTGAACAATATTGTAAATTACGAGACGGTCTGTGGAACTATAGGACGCCTAGTCACCCTAATATTAAATCAAGAACTTTAATCTTCTGTTTAAATCAGTTATAAGAACAAAATGGTCATTCCTTCCTCTCTAGATACGTTAGCTATGGTCATCTATCGATTGGTACTTAAAGTAGTAAGATAGATTTTTACTGCGCATGGTCTTCGTAGGGTATATGTAGAAATTAGGGCTATGTAACGTAATGGCCCAATTACGAACTTCCTCAAATTCACCTTACTATTAATGTCTTTTTTTTGTATATGTGATTTCCGCTAGACGTTAGACGTATTGCCTCGATGAGCTAAGGCTTAATAATTTGAGACCGTGTCTCAAGAAAAACGACATGTGTACAAAATTTACTGTTTTTTTTTCAGAAGGAAGAAGATATAAAAGCTTATTACAAGTTATTTACAATAGTTTATTCGTTATAGTGACAGAGCTGATAGAATATTCGCCATAATCGACATTTGACATAACACCAAGCCTGATCGCGTTACCGTGTACGTGTACGCATCCGTTATTATGTCCGTAATAGTTCCTCATAAACTACAAATTACGTCTATAAATCATCATAAAGTCAACAAATTATTATTTTTTTTTATATGTATAAGCCGCATCGACAGCTATGACCATTAGCGGCATTCCATTTTCATATTAAACTGCACTTTTTATTACATTTCGAGTAGGTGTTACTTTTCTTACATTCTCTGATAGAGATTTGTATCTGTTATATAATGCAGAAGGTCCGTTTCCTGCTCGTCTTCAAATATGCGTACTATTCTCTTTCCATTTATGTTATGTTGTATACGCAATTCTTCTCGCAATGTGGACAATTGCGCGCTGTTCCCCCTATCAACAAGTTCCCGTGTGTTAACCTTGTGTGGCAAATTTTTACTCGTGTGAGCACTACTTCATCTTTTCTTTTTAGGTTTACTATTCTTCGATTTTTTGGGACTCGTTCTAAAGGCTCCCAAGACTAATCTGACCGCTTGGTTTACGATTCTCTCTAACGGAGTCAGCGTTGTTCGTCTAGCTGATCCATATACCTCACATCCATAGTTGATCTGTGTCAATAATGTTGCCTCCTTTATATGTTTTAAATATTCGGTTTCTGCTCCCCAGGTCTAGTGAGCTATTGTTTTTTAACCTGAAAGGTCTTTTTTCCCTTGTTACAGGTATATTTGACGTGCTCCTTCCAGTTTAGTTTTTCGTCCCAAATCAGTCATAGAAATTTTACCTTGTTTCGATATGGAAGCGCTTGTTTGTTAACTTTGCACTGTGGTAGTTCGTGGTATTTCCTTAGTCTGCAGAAGTGTAGACATGTCGTCTTTTCGGCGGAGAGGTTCAATCCTTTGTATTCCGCGTTTCGTGTTATATCAATATCGCCCTACGTTATCTCTGCATCTTCCGAGACAATAGCCACATCATCTACATATTCTAGGCTTCTTACTCCTGGCGGGAACCCTTTCCTAATCCCACTCATTGTCACCGCAAACAAAGTTGTGCTAAGGACTGACCCTTGCGGCATCCCATTCTCTTGGCTTCGCATTTGTGATAGGATTTGTCCAATTCTGACCTGTATATATCTTCCGCCCATAAATGTTTTTATTAGTTTTGGAAAATTCCCTTCCATCCCCCATTCCTTCAGTTGTTTTAAAATCGCCCATCTCCATACAGTATCGTATGCCTTTTGCATGTCGAAAAATTCTACAATGATGTGTTTTCTGGTGTTGAAATTATTTTGTATAGTATTTTGCAGTCTTACTAAGTGATCAATAGTTGAGTGTCCTCCCTGAACACCTATCTTACTTATATCCATCAACCTATCTTTTCCTAACCACCACTGGATTCTGCTGTTTGCCATTCTTTCTAGAACTTTTCCCAGGAAACAGGTAAGTGACACAGGCCTGTAACTTTCCGGTTCGCTTAGGTCCTTTCCTGGTTTTACTATTGGGATAACAGTGGGATATATTCCTGTGCAGAATATTTGATTGTATACCTTCATTAGATGCTTTTGGGCTGTTATTGGCAGTTTTCTAATCATTAGATACGTAGTTGAATCCTGTCCAGAGCTAGTATCTTTTGTTGTTCAGACTTAATGGTACATTATATTCTAGTTTGCAGTCTTCTTCAAAGGAGATATCTTGCTTTTTTTGCTCCTCTTTGTATCCCCTAAATCTTTCTGAGTAGCCCCTGTTGCTGGATACTTCCGCGTAATAGGACGCCATTATCTCCGCCGCCTCGCCAGTGTTGGTCACATACGGTTGAGTGGCCTGCGCCTTCCCTTTCACCGCAGCAATCTTATTCAACACCTCTTTAGCTGGCGCTTCGATTTTAATGTCGGTGATATACTTTCTCCATGGCTGTTCCCTTGCTTTACAATCTTTTCTTGGGCCCTTTTTCGTTTAAATTCTACATAATTGCCTTCTGTGGAATATCGTTTATATCTGTTGAACGCTCTTTTCTTTTCTTTTACAGCTGCAGCTACATCTTCTGTCCACCAAGGGACCCGTGTTCTGTTCAAGGTGCCTTTCGTTTTTGGAATAGATTGTGTGGCTGCTTTTATTATCATAGTCGTTAGGTGCCTCACATTTTCGTCATCGTACTGGCCCATTTCTGGGATTACTATTGCCTCTCCATACGCTGTCCAGTCCGCGTTCTGTATTTTCCACTTCTCCATCATTTTGGTTTGTTGTATTTTAGGAAACGTAATCGCAATCGGAAAGTTGTCACTTGATATAAATTATCTAATGTGTTCCACTCTAGTCCCACCGCCAGGGAAGGGGTGGCGATTGATACGTCCACTGCGCTAAACCTTCCAGTCCTAGACACGAGATGAGTGGGTTGACCCGTATTTAAAACTATTAGGTTATGTGTGTCTATTACTTCCTCAATCTCACATCCTTTTTCATCCGTTCGGTCCTTTTCCCATAATGAGCTGTGACAATTAATATTTCCTACCAACAATATAGGTGGAGGGATTTGCTCCAGCACCCTGTGTAGATCATCCATTGCCCATTAAAAGTTATTAGCCCCAGTCGATGTAAATTTTGTCTTTATGTTTGTAGAACTGATGTAAATTCTAAATATAATGAGATTACTATCAAATTACTTCTATTAATGGAATGTGAGCCTGCAATATCGCAAGGATTCACACATACCAAAGCAACTTGACTAACATAAAATTATTATAAGTTTTGTTATGAACGAATAAGTTCAAAGGTAAATATGTAATTAAAATTATTATTAATTTTATTAAATACATAAATAAAAGTTCACCTCGAGTAGAATTTGAACCTACGACCTGTACTTTCCTAGAGTACCGCGCTATAATAATTCCATTACCCATGTTTGGTCTGGTAGGTATAGATTATATATCGACATATCTGCTGGTGTTTTGACTCTAACAAGCGTTGTCTGTAGATTGGTTACTATATCCAATTTTTTTCTGTGGTATATTGTTGCGGATGAGGGTGGCTACTCCCCTTGTAGCACGTTCCGCATCCTCAATTTCCACTAGCTTTAAGTAAGTAGTGTATCATTTAAAATCAAAATCAGTTTGGTTTTAAGTGTGTTTCTTGGATACAGAAAGCAAACGGATTCTGTTCACCCCTTAGGAATCGTAATTCGTCGATTCTCCTCCTTAGGTCTCGTATATTCCAGTGTATCAAGATTTCTTTTTTATTTGACCTTGAGTTATTTATCATTTAAGTTATGTTATATAGGGATGAAGTTTCCTTATTTAAATATAAATAATTTAAAGTTTAAAATCGTTTAGGACTCTCACAAATAAACAAATAAATAAATAGCATATAAATAGATTTATAGACTATTCAAGCATATATATCACAGAGAGCTAAAATGACGACATTAATAAATATAGAATATATAAAGTAGGTTTATCACATCTGTCTTATCACAGAAAATATCACAGGTTTTAATCATTTATTTCGTAACATCACAGTAACTATCACAGCTATTTTCTGACCCTCATTCCAATTGGGTACTTATTTTTCTAGGTTTGCCCTTAGGCCACCCCTTTTTCTTCTTCGAGCTTTTGTCCTTTCCATCCACCGACTCAATACTCGAGCCGGTAGATTTCGTTCTTGCCAATGATGTTTTTCATTTAGCGTCCCTGGATTCATCATCCATTGGTTCTGGAGTTTGAAAACCTTTAGGATGCACTACAAGTTGCGGTAACGACTGTTTAATATATGTCATCATTTCGGTGGTCAGTGCTTTATTTTCATCACTATTTTCTTAATTTGAGGAATATGATTCGCCTGGGTGGAATCAATAGGTTGTGCGGCGACTTTAGAATACAGGTTCCCCGTAGTAACTGCACTATTTGCCAACCGCCTAGCTTCCAGGTACGTTACCCTCCGCGTAACTTTAATTTCTTGGATATTTACTTCCCGTTTATAGGCCTCACACGACCGAGAGTTTGCTGGATGATTTTTCTTACAGTTTGAACAAACCACTGGTACATCACACCGACTACCCTCATACGCACACTTGCGGGTCTTAACATATTTGTGATGTATGGCCAAACCGCTGACATCGGAAGCAACGTATTGACGCTGGAACATACGGTCTTACTAGTAAAGTATAAAGGGCCGCATTTATTGTCTTAGGAAGATCAATAGATTTAAAGGTTAATATAAGATTAGGAGAATTTCCTCCTCGGTGCAATTTAAGAAGTCCCGACAATAAATGACTCCTTTGGAAACATTCAGGGTCTCGTGTGGTCTGACTTGTACTTCGAAATCACACAGTCTCTTTATTTGTAGTAGCCTCTTTGACTGTTTATTAGCCGCCGTCTTAATAAATAATATTCCTTTCACTTTTTTAATCTCTTCCACTTTTCCTATTAATCCAAACAGTGCCTTCGATAATATAAATGGGTTTGTCTTGGTGAAATCTCCTTCATTTCTTTTTATAAGCAGGAACCGGGGATAGATGTCGTTCTTTTCACTGCTTACATGTGTGAGTGAGGGAAAAGATTCTCTCACATCAGCACCTCTATTTCGCTGGTTGCCAACAGCGCCCATTTTAGAGGATGGGTCCTCTATTATAATATTGGAGAAACCCCATACAGTTCCCACGAGTATGCTCGGAAATAAAAGTACACATCGGTAGAGCCGCCTTACTGAAGGTTAGTTACTCCCAGGGGTCGTCTGGTACCTTGAAGACACCGCTAAAGACTACGTGACGTGTGGCCACCCATCTCTCTGCACGATACTTATGACACATTGGATTACGCCTTTTTTCCGGAATAAGGTTTCCATTAGATGAAATAAAAGACAGAGGACTAGAACCACCAAAAAAGACAACATAAACGACCTGGGATATCTTAACTTCATTACTGCTGATGATAGAAGCTACTAAGCCCCCCACCGCGACAAGGTGTATCCCATGGTGGGGATATTATTATTATTATTATTATTATTATTATTATTATTATTATTATTATTTCATTTTTTATTGACCAATCGCGTTACCGTGTACATGTACGCATCCATTATTATGTCCGTATTAGTTCCTTATAAACTACAAATTACATCTATAAATTATTCTAAAGTCAACAAATTAGTAAAGTACCTACAAAATTCGGGTAATGAATAATTTCGCAGTTGTATTTTTTTAGGTTATACTGGTTACTGTCAGTTGTCAGTATTGCCAAGTTAATTTCAACAAATATGAAATAGTAACATGTACAATAATTTTGTTTATTGATTTTAATAACAACCGTTGACGTCTGCACAAAAAATCTTATGCAATATCTGTCATCAAATAGTTTGCGATGCCGAGACGAAGTTACAAAGTTTACTCGTATTCCCAAACACCGATTTTCTGGCCTTGTAATACGAATAACCATTTTTTTTATTTGCCTTATTTTCTGCCCTGACGTCTCGTATAGTTTGTATGAACCAAATTAAAATGGTTGCTATGGAAATGCGAATAATGTAAAATTTTCTATTGGTAGAGTTACTCTAGGTATAATTATGTATTATCTAAACTTAATCTAAACGTAATTGGATTGGTTGATAATGATACGAAAAAACAATCACAGATATAAATATACTAACTGCGTCTGTGGTGTTATCTGTGGAAATTAAACTAATTAGAGAGTGGTTCGTTTGTTAATGTTAAACTGGAAATTACATACCTTACTACTACCTATGATTTTGTTTATCTGGGCAATTAAAAATAATTGTAATTGTAATTCCGTAACTACGTTGTTAAGATTTTTTTAGGATATTAATGTATTATATAGGAGTATTATACGATTAATCTTTATTTTTGAAAAAGAAAATAAATAGTAAATCGTTTAAACCATTTGTATCTGTTTAAATTAACATTACTCCCTTTTAGTGCTTATGAGAATTGATTTAAGACAATTTTATTCTTGACTTGCGTCTGTTAACAGTCTAACTTTATGGTTTATATTTAGGAGTTTAACTAAAATAGCTAAATTAAATTAAAATACCGGAGTTGAAAATTTAATTAGAAAGCAAACATAGCACACAGGAGTAGGAAGCGGCATGCATTGACATAAAGTTATTGTTGAGATAAAAAAGAACAAACAATTGCATTGTACAACTTTATTGTTTGTATGTTCCTTCATTGTTCCGGCGTCGTCTAAGGCGTCCCGACGAACCGTAACATAAACCGGCTGTTCATTTGACCTTACTTCTTCCACTGGTATACGGGGAACTAAAGGGCATACTGTCAAGAAATTTTCCATCAGTCATGCATCTTGATTTTTGTATTTTATGCAAATCCAATTACCTATCTTACATGTTTGCTCAAATTCTTTATTACAGTAAAAATATATTGAATCAACTCAATTATCTTAACTAATTTATACAAATAAAACGAAAATACCGAGAAAAGTTTTTATGTTTTTCAGAATTATTTCTCTATCACCGACAAATAATCGGAAGCCACAATTTATTTCAACTAAACTAGATATATTAGTGATGCTTGACTTGTCTAATTCTAACTTAATAAATATCTCTTTTTTGCTATAAAGCTTTGTGGATTTTTTATTGCTTAAGTAACATGTTGAGATTCACAAGCGTTGAGTATTTTTCTTCACTAATCTCTTTGACGTCTTAATTTGTGTGTGTTTTCCGATTTAGTGGTTTTATTTTTAGTAGCAATTACTTTTTTATCTTTATTTTCGTAAGTAACAATCTTCATAAACTTACATGGTTTTGTTTAAAAGACGTTTTTTTACGGAGTAGAATCTAAAAACTTAGATATTTGTAAATATGTAAAAAACAGTATGAACAAATTTACATAATGTAATGCTCTAGCAATTAAGCCAAACTTTAGTTTATTTGGCTTATTTATGTATTTTACACAATTTATGAATATGTAAACTTTCACTTTCACTTTAAAATACTTATCTTTTGGGTTTAAATGGTGTATTTTTATATTTATATTTATATCATTCTACACGTTTCGATAACACTTAAGTTATCGTCCTCTGTAGTAGTAAAATCTTTCAGAATTGTTTAAGGTGTTAGAACAAATTTATGAAATATGAAAAATTGAAAACGGAAACATAAGCTTGCTGTTAATATAACAGTTTGATAAACGTACTAGTCTAATTTTAGTAAAGAATAACTAGATCCTTAATAAAATTAAATATTGTTACACTGCCTTGAAGGTGACAAATCAGAACATCCAGTAATGGTCGAAGGCTAACAGTGAAGAATGTCATAATCAAACTGCAAACTTAACAAAATTTAATCTAATTATGATGCTAGTGTACCAGGTGACCACTTAGTACGAGAAATATTATATACAAAAGTTATAGGATTCGTGGAGGCGCAGATTCCTAAATAGTATACAGAGTGTTTCAAAAAATCGGGGCGGCAGAAATGCATTTTTTTTAATGGCAACCCCCATTTTTTTACAGAATCGAATTCAGTATGAAATTCTACGTATAGTACAGTATCTTAATGTAAGGTGTTATGTGTAATTTACAAAAAAATGTGGCAAAAACAACCTATCCAAAAAGCGTTAAAAAAGTACTAATTAAATGTAATAATACGGTGTTGCGCTTTTATAAACATGAGAAATGTCGGAATAATTCTGTAAAGAAAACTGGTTATAACTTACAATATTGAAATTTTTGAAATAGCAGAACTTAATCTTTTAAATGGATCACTATGTATTTTATTTCAGAATGTTATACAGTATGTTATGCTGTATAAATAAACTAATAGTCTAAAACGGACCGTGTTGCCACAATTGTAGGTTTTATTTGAAAATGTACTATAATACCCGTTTTTTGTTATTTCATTCCGGTGGCATGCTGTGGCTTGAGCATTTTGTTAATTTGTGTTTATAATATTATTAAAATATTTCATCCTAAAGAACGGACTAACGGAAGTGGAAAACATGCTTATAGAAGAATGAACAAGACTTCGTTTCACAAACTAAAGATAAATATTTATCTTTTAAATATTTATCTTTTAAATATTTGTTAGATAAAATGATAAGGGAAACAAAATGAAAGTAAATAAGTTAGGTACTTGGCAGTTTTACTGCCACTGTTGCGACTTATATTCAGAATTGTCTGGTCAAACTGAATGATTTCTTTAATGAACATTATGGAAGACAATATAATGTTTTCGTCAGACTTAGCACCATGCCATTACGCCAGGGAAGTTCAGACCTGGCTGAACGCTTATAACGTACCATTCGTACCACGAAACGACAATCCCCCTAATCGACCTCAGACGCGCCGGAAGATTTTTAAATTTTTAAAAATTCGAGAAGTAGATATTACAGCCGCCTAAGACTTTATGCGAGATGTTCGTAGAAAATTGCGGCTTGTTGAAAAACACGGACCACTTTATTTAATTTAAATGCTCAATTTTGCTAATTATAAGTTTATTGAAATTTTTGAAATAGCAGAACTTAATCTTATTGAATGGATTACTATGTAGTTTATTCCGGAATGTTATACAGTATGTTATGCTGTATAAATATCCAATTACAACTAATAGTCTAAAACGGACCGTTTTGCCACAATTGTAGGTTTTATTTGAAAATGTACTATAATATCCCTGTTTTTGTTATTTCATTCCCGTATGCCGTGACTTGAGCACAAACGGCCATTATCAAACTTTAAAAGTGTGCTTTTAATTGTATTTTATTAATTTGTGTTTATAATATTATTAAAATATTTCATCCTAAAGAACGGACTAACGGAAGTGGAAAACATGCTTATAGAAGAATGAACAAGACTTCGTTTCACAAACTAAAGATAAATATTTACCTTTTAAATATTTCTATTTTTAAATATTTATCAGGTAAAAATGTTTAGTTTTTTGTAAGAAAAAAGTCATTCGTAGTAAGAAATTAATGATAAGGGAAACAAAATGGAAGTAAATAGGTTAGGTATTTGTCAGTTTTACTGCCACTGTTGCGACTTATATTCAGAATTGTCTGGTCAAACTGAATGATTTCTTTAATGAACATCATGCTGAAGACAATATAATGTTTTGGTCAGACTTAGCACCATGCTATTACGCCAGGGAAATTCAGACCTGGCTCAACGCTCATAACGTACCATTCGTACCACTAAACGACAATCCCCCTAATCTACCTCAGACCCGCCGCAAAATTTTAAATTTTAAAAAATTCGAGAGGTGGGTATTACAGCCGCCTAAGACTTTTTGCGAGTTCTTCGTAGAGAATTGCAGCTTGCTGAAAAACACGGACCACTTCATTTAATTTAAGTTCTCAGTTTTGCTAATTATAAGTCTATGGAAATTTTTGAAGTTGCAGAACTTAATGTTTTTGAATGGATCACTATGATCATTATGTTTGATAGCTATAAGTTTAAATTAAACACATCTGTTTATAAAACTGAATATAATATTTTGTGTCAAAACTTTTGAGACATACATTTTGTCAGAGAAATATATTGGACCTAGTATCCCATCTGTTGGGCTAAATTAAAGCTAATTAATAAGCTTTACATGTTGTAATTGACGTTTCAGTCGCCCTTTTTTCGTAAAATGGTATATACCTCATAAAACAAATAAATATACGTGCTAAATATTTTTTACTGTTTTTTTTTACTATATTTAATGACTTTTCTTGGTTGTTGTAGTAAGCTAGGTTGTATTTACGCAACTTTAATTTGTCGCATTAATTAGTTAATTCACTTAATTAGTGAGATCGAAACACAGTGTTGCAGAATTTAATGCGCTTATTTGTTCTCATTCTTTAGATATCTTGTTTTAAGTATATAGGGGTTTTCTTTGATGCGTGCCCGAGCAGGGCTAAATTTCAAATGTTTCGGATTCTTCACGTATAAATAGTTTTATTTTACCTTGGGAGCCTTATTGTTTACTGAAATATGCATTACCTTTCTTTTTAATTTGAATTTATTTGGAGTTGAACCATTTGTGTGCAGTATTTCTGGGTTCATTGTACATTTTCTAACATTGCACTTATTTTCTGTGTCCTTGTATAGTATACGTACTAATCTTGCTCGTTAAGGTTATATTAAACCTTCCTTTTCTTGGATATTTAGACAGCAGCGCTATTTATTCAATTTCCATCACACATCTATGTGCCCTCTAATCATATTCATAGGAACCAAGTTGCACCTGTTGTTTAATAGGGCAATAAAATATGGGGTTCACGGAAAGTTCACCAACAACACTTCACCGAATGAAAAATGTATCGACCGAAAAGTTCACCGACTTGAAAATTCACACAATTGATGATGAGAACACAGATTTTTATTGAATTTATTCATTTCACACCAAATTTATTCACGAAATATTTGGTTATCAAGTTAACACGAAATTTTAAAGAAATACATAATCCATATAACCAATAAGTACATAATTTATAATTGACTAGAATAAAAATATCGGTTTTCGTGAAAACCAGGTATCATTTTAAAAGGCCATTATTTAGATTTATTTCTACTTAAATGATACCTAAATTATTTATATTTATTTATATAATTTTAGGGTCGGGGAATTTTCCATTCGACAAACTGCGGGTTGGTGAATTTTCAAGTCGGTGAACTTTCCGGCCGGTACATTTTTCATTGGGTGAAGTGTTGTCGGTGAACTTTCCGTCGATAGATTGCAGTCGGTGAACTTTCCGGACACCAAAATATGGCACTTGATCCCGCTGTTGAACAAGGCAGAGACTTGTGAAAATTTGGTACAAACGCTATGATTAAAATTAAGTATAATCTTAATGTGTTGGTATAATTAATATTTAATAAGAGTTAAGGTAGGTAACTTGAAACCAAATGAAAATCGGATAAGAACGCTTTTTTAAATTATTCTTACCCAGGGGAGATCAGAAACGAACGTGCATTGTTATGAAAGTACCATGATATCCATCATGAAGTACGAAGTTTGTTGATTATTATAAAAACTTATCTAAAGTCTTGAATTCAAAAATGTATCAATTCGATCGCAATCATATTGCTTGACAAAGAATTTGTGCGTTCTATATTCTACAACTGATGTAAGTTTAAGAATTATTGGTATTGAGTGAAAATCTGTACAATCTCTGCACTTAATTAAAAACCGTTTATTATATGAGCTTTGTACAACTTTTTTCTAGTTTTAACGTTTTTTATTTAATGGTTTCCTTAATTGTTTGTGTATGGATATTTGAGTAGGAAAGTAATATAAGAGCATGGGGAACAAACGTAATACGTTACGTTCGCCTTTTTTACATTTTTTTAAATATGCAGCTGAAGAACACGGACCAGTATGAGATCAGCATCAAAAAAAAATATATATTAGAAAAATATAATCAGAGATACATCAGCAAGGGTGGAGTATTGAAACATAATGAGTTGTTTTTTCGGACGAAAGCGAGACTAGTTTTCAAAACTGTATTATAGTTAGTAATTATTCGACCTTTTCCACGAGTTGAGCCGAGATTATAAAACAAGGGGCGTAAAAAAAGAAAAACTGCGCTCCTGACTGATACACCAGAAAAAATGCCTTACAATAAGACTATAAGATTAAAAATAAAGCAAAAAAAGAAAGTGTTTCAAAAAAAAATTGAAAACGGTGCAAGACTCGAAAAAAGAATCCCAACGCTGACTTCTCTGAATCTGATGATGAATGTTTTCGCTTGGTGTGTCTTGAACCATACAGCAAAAGCTGGTCTGGTGAGCAGTGGACTGTCGTAATTGGTCCTGTATAAAATGCACAAAAGGTGATTTGAATCATGCGTGTCGAAACTGTTTATCAGGTCAGGTTGACCATATGAATTTGCAATACGTTGCACAGTGTTTATATGCTTAAAATTTACATTCGTTGACAATAAACACAAATAGCTATAGACTTAGGTTTGTAGCTTTCGATGCGTTTATTCTCAAGCTTTTGAGAAAACAGTGATGTTACAATATGCCTGCCAGACCAAAATTGATATCATTTGAAATATACAATAATATAAACGGATTAAAGTAGATTACGTATACTATCTAAAACTTAATTTAGTCTTGTGTTACCATTATTATAGAGTGTATGATTCTGACCATTCGTCCCGTATTATGCGATAACTTTTTTATCCCGTTTCTGATGTTTCATTGGTTAAAACTAAATAATCAAAGTCTATAAAGTACGAAAAAGATAGCGTGACCTTTCAGATAAAACACAATAGAATGACATCACAATTTACGAGACCATTCTAGTACTTTTGTCGACTTAAATAAATAGCGCGCGATCCCGTTTATGAGGCAGTATTTAGCATCAAATGTAGCGCGCAAAGAATTAGCTTACCACGGTGTCTTGTACGTGTGAAAAATAAATATACGGGTGCGTACTTGGTGATACCACAGCGTGATCCACAATCAGTCTTTTCGTTCTATGGATTGCACTAGTGAGCTAACAAAAGTTGCTTCCAACAAAACTTTGTATGTGCCACAACCAAATCAGAAACTATTTTGTGCAATATTTTACAAGAAGAATCATTAAGCTCCATGCAAAATGATCTTGGAGCGGTCAACTTTGTTACAATCTATACCGATTGCTCAAATCACGGGAACGTAAAAACTTGTATACTCTTAAGATATTTTATGAAAGACAAGGGCATTCAGGTAAAACTTTTGCAAATTCAAGATCTTCCAGATGAAACTTGAGGCATTGTACCCGAATATATTATTAAAACGGTTAACAAATACGAATTAACAACAAAATATGCACTCACAATACAATTTGCAATTTTAGAGGAGCAGCAAGAGATGACCAAAATAATATCTTTCATAATGTTCAGCCGTTACTTAAAAGACCTTTATTTAGGGTGCGCTGCGCTGCTTATATCCTCCATAACTATATTCAAACATCAACAGACTGCTTGTCTATTGACATCAAAGGCATTATACTAAAAATCGATGGCTATTTTTAGATTTATACTGTTCGAGTTGAACAATTAAAAGAATTTTGTTAGTTTGTTAATGTTGAATACCAAAAACTGTTGGGATACAATAAAACCAGATGAATAGCGTTGTTACCATCGATAGGAAGAGTATTAAAAATGTTTCAACCGTTACAGAGTTACTTCTTCTCTCAAGAAAAATGTAATGAAAAATCCTTAATGGTTGAAGTATGCATAGTTCTGGTAAATTTAAAAATTAATAGAACAGAAAATGAGGTCCTTGTGCCAATCAAGTTAACACTGTACTAGTAGCTTTGGTAAATGCTTTATACTACTTCTATAGCTTATTTGGATAAATGGACGCGACTCTTTGAAGATTCGCAAGCGTTTCATCGCGTAGGTTAAAAAAGAACCTCTGTAGTCAGATGTCGGAAACTCATTAATAACTGTTTTTCAAAAACAACACCCTGATGTTCATATAGATGATTAGGAACTTTTGATAAAACAGTGTGCATTAAAAAATATACAACCAGTCAAAAAATAACAGAATGGAAAAATGTTTCTGTTTCTAATGACAAGCAATGGCTCGAGTGAGCATATTAAAAATTATTGAAATGTGCACTTGTTTACCGGGATCCAACGCCACGGAAACGATTTTTTTCTGATATGAATAAAATTTGGACCAGCGAACAAACTAGCCTTACTGTAAGAACTCTAAAAGGACTTTTAAGGACAAAACATAATTTTGAAATGAATTACCTTGAATTTTTTTAAGTATCTCCAAGAGCGCCCTAATATTTTACGAATGGTTTATGCAATGGAAAAATATACAAATGAGTAACGTTTCGCTAGTCATTTTATTAACCGAAAAAACCGAAGTAAATACAGAATTAAATAATTTTTTTTTCTTTTGATACTGTTGCATTATGACATGCGACGCCTAAAAACTTACCATAAACAACCACTACATTTGTTACTAGAGAGCATTCCCAGTCTCCCCATTCAACATACTCCTGGAGTTTGATGCGTCTTCCTCACTCACCCTGTATGTATGTCAATTTTTGTCTAAAAAATTGCTCACATGAAGTATAGACTCGAAGATTTACTGTATATTATCAATCGTTCCACTTCAATTAAAATTATTTAGAATTCCCTATAGGAAAAAGTATTATGTGGATTTGATGATATTAAAGCATGTACAGGCTGTCCCAAATTCGAGGGCAATCATGGGGATCTCGCTTATTATAAGAGATAGGATATAGGTTTAAATTCGGCACTTTTGCTAAATTCGATGCCGAGTAATAATCTGAAAAGAAATTTGAGCTAACTCGAATGGATTTGGTTTTATGCTCAAAAAGTAAAAATTTCGATTTTGTTTTTCGCGTTTGGCTACCTTATTATTAGGAATTTTCAAAATTCGATTAAACATTATTAAGGCAACTTTTACGCACAATACTAATACGGTATTAAAAATATTATGCGACGTTTTGTTTATTCTGAACCATCATCAGGTTTATTTTTCTTATCGGGGTTGACATATTTTTATGGCGTTGAATGGAGAATGTTATGCTGATTTTAGCAATATATAACACTTCATGGTTTGATCGACTGCGAACTACAATACTCTTAAATTAAAAACTAAATATTACATTATTACGATACCCATGAATCAAACAAAGGAGTTGGCTTTTGTCATGTTATTTTCTAATTGTAAAATGGTAATAACTGCAAGATCCTTCGTGTTAGTGCTTTAAAATTTGCAAATTTCTTTAGAATGTCTTCAAATTCAGAAAAACGAGACATGATAAGGATATTTTATAGCTGCAATAGAAATAGTGTCAGAACAGAACAAAGATATTTAGAGGAATATCCGGAGAGGCAGCAACCAAACCAGAGATATTTTTTTAAATTAGACCAAATTTTGCGAGGATGTTTTCAGAAACCTCGAAATGCATATGGTAGCAGACTAGACAGAGATGCCGAAGAAGAAATATTACATCAGCTACTATTTGTTAGTATTATACTAATTATAAGAATTTCCACTCACTTCACTGCTAATTTCAGCAGATATTTTTTTGGAGAGTTATGACTTTGTGTTATCTACCTTAGGTTCAAGAAAATCCTTCAACATCTACCAGAGAAATAGAGCAAACTATTGAAGTGCCAAAAACGACAGTTTGGCGAGTGTTAAAGCAATACCGTTATAAACATTTAAGTTACACGTTAGTCAAACTCTTCGGCCTGGGGACGATATGAGACGGTTGGATTTTGTAACCAACTTAATACCAAAATGCTGGAAAATCGCAACTTTCTCAATCAAATAATTTGGACGGATGAGTGCAATTTTTCCACTAATGGAATGTTTAATCGTAATAACGAGCACTACTGGTCCGTTGAAAATTCACGAATTAACAGGCAAATGCGAGGAAAAGGCCACTGGTCCTTTAATGTGTGGGTTGGAATCTGGAAGGATAGGCTCCTTGGGCCAATTATTTACGAAGTATCCTAACGTCTCAACGCTACCTCGCATTTCTAACACACGAAATATCAGACCTTTTGGATGATGTTCCGCTAAACGAAAGATGGACTCTCTGGTGGAAATGGACGGAGCTCCTCCACATAATGCTGCGATAATAAGTGAATATCTTAACGGCAAATTTCCTGATAAATGGATGGGAAATAGGGGACCACTTAGGTGGCCAGCAAGAAGTCCAGATTTAACCCCTTTAGATTACTTCCTCTGGGGCTATTTAAAAAATATGATTTATAAGACGCCACCGCAAAATATAGAAGAACTCCAGAATAGGGTTGTTAATGAACTTCGTCAAATTCCCAGGCGAACCATTCAAAGAAGCGTAAACAATTGTAGAAGAAGAATTCGTTACTGTATTCAAGAAGGAGGAAACTTGTTCGAACATTTATTATAATAATTTTTGTTTGTCTGTGTAATTATTTTGTTGTTACCTATCGATAAATTTGCGTTGTCGCTATTATGACCGTGTTAATGTTTTTTTTAAATTGTTTAAATGTTTTATATTTTTTGGATGTTCTAACGAGTTTAACAAATTAAATAAGTAGAACTACTGTAATTATTCCTTGCTGGATCCAAGAAGGCGGAATCTTGTTCTTCGTATTTTTCTCATTATTTTAGTTCGCAGTCGATCAAACCATAAAGTGTTATATATTGCTAAAATCAGCATAATATTCTCCATCCAACGACATAAAAATATATCTTAACCCCATAAGAAAAAATAAACCTGATGATGGTTCAGAATAAACGAAACGTCACATAATATTTTAATACCGTATTAGTATTGTGCGTAAAAGGTGCCTTAATAATGTTTAATCGAATTTTGAAAATTCCTAATAATAAGGTGGCCAAACGCGAAAAACGAAAATCGAAATTTTTAGTTTTTGAGCATAAAACCAAATCCATTCGAGAGATTATTACTCGGCATCGAATTTAGCAAAAGTGCCAAATTTAAACGTATATCCTATCTCTTATAATAAGCGAGATCCCCATGCTTGCCCTCGAATTTGGGACAGCCTGTACAGTGGAAATATTTTTCAACTAGAAAATAATGTGTTGTTTTTAAACTTAAACTACAAAATGGAAATGAAAAGAAATGCAATAATTTTAAAAACATTTTTTAGGATAATTATGCAACCTCTTTTATAAGAAGTACGTTACGAAAATAGGCAACATTGTAAAATCAAAACAATAATCTATGTCAGAAAGACCTTTAAAAATTCATGTCGGATAGAGATTCATAGACATAAATTCATGTTAACGTAAAAAATTACGAAGCCGCTTATATAAAAATATCGATAATACAGCTTCATTTCATTTTCAATCATATTTATCTAATTTTCACATTTACTTCGCTTTATATTAAAAAACTCTATAAAGAAAAGTGATGTGAAATTAAATTTTCTTTAAAAAATACGTCTACATTTTTTCGTATAAAATTAATCGTTATTCAGATAATGAAAAATTTGAACTAACACTTAAATTCTTCCTTAGAATTATACATCATTAATCGATATGTTTAAGGTCTATATGTAGATATTTTTATATCTTTCAAATATGCAGCTGTTTTAGAAATGTTTGATAAAAAGCAAACACTGCCCCTAATAACCCCCCCGCCCCCCCGTCTCCGACGTTGGATGAATGAAAACAAGCTTAAGTACAAAATTGTAAGTAGGTAAGTATTTTCGTTCTAGAGTTATCATGGGTACTAACGTACATACACACACAGCACGCGCATACAGCCATATACGCACATGCACACAGCACACACGCACACGCACATGAACACACCACACACACAACACACACGACACACACACACGAAACACACGACACACACCGCACACACACGCACACACGCACACACACACACACACGCCACACGCCACACGACACACGCACACACGCACACACACACGCACACGCCACACACACACCACACACCACACACGACACACGCACACACGACACACGACACACACACGCACACAGCACACACACACACGACACAGCACACCACACACGTACACGCACACATACACACGACACACATACCACACTCACACGACACACACACACAGCACACGCACACGCGTGCGCACTCAGACACATCCAGACATCATGACCTATGTGAAATGAGCTAATAAGTCGATTTAGAGATAGTGAAAAAAAGTGGATTGCATAACCTTGTGTATCGAATATATATATATATATATATATATATATATATATATATATATATATATATATATATATATATATATACGGTATGGAAAGACTTTATTGCAGGTCTGATATAATAAGCTAGAAAGAAACCCAATAAGCATTACATGAGTGTGAGAGAGACATAACTTTACCGATGTTGTACATATTTGCATGTAGGCACAAAATATGAACTGCTTAAGTCTCCTTCAATCTAGCTTCAACATTTCTAACGAAACCAAAGCAATTAAGACGATGTTGAAAAGTCGCGTGTTCTTTGAAACTATTAAGTAAATACTTTACAGTTAAACATTAAATGATAATACCTCAAACATCAGTGTTAATTGTAATTTCAAATTTATGACGTGGTTCGATTACTACTCGTATGAAGAACCAAGAAAAAACTTTCGAGAGCTACAAACAAGAACATTAACGTTTACATTGATAGTATAACTTAGGTTTAAGGTGTAACTTTAGCATCATAATTCTTATTGAAAAACCAACTATTTTTAAAAATTAACAGAATACACTTTTTCTACTTTTATACTCTATACTCTACTTTATAAAATTTTCGAAAGACCTCCACCTTGCAAGGCAGTAACCCAATCTGTTATAAAATTCTGTTCCGTGTAGTAATTGCACTTCTCATATCAATTATAATTTTATTCCAATATTAAAAAAAAATTCATTTTATCGACGGTAATATAACAAGACCTCGATAAATAGTCGACTATTTTTATTGCATCTAAATTTCAAGTGTATTTTAAAATCAATGTGTGGAGACGTAATTTTGGCATTAATAATCTGATTAAAGCCCGAGAACTTTAGCTAATGCCAAAATTATGTCGAGACAAGTTGTAAAATACACGAGAAATAGTAGTTAATTTATCGAGGTCGTGTTATACTTAATAAGATTATGTCCTGAGCCAACAACATTTCTATATGTATAAGTAAAAACACACAGAAAGGATATTGTGTGAATAATATAATTATAATTTCAGAAAAAGTGCGAAATTCATTTATTTTATGTATTTATTATCAACAAACCATAATGAATAGTAGACTATTTAGCACCAAGGTGAATAGCCGCTTTATTTTATTTTGATTGGTCATATCAAAGCACGCGATTGGTTAAAAATTGAAATTTGACAGTCGAAGGAAATAATCCAATAAATAAAATCTTAATTTGATCATTTTCAACAGGACAAATTTTAACTTCATTAAATTTTTTTTCCAATTACATACTTAATATCAAAACTATGAGATAAAATTATATTTAAAGTTAATGAACTTGTTAAGTATATATTTTGAAGATATAATAAAACTTATATCCTCTATTAACTTTACTATAATAAATTAACTAAAGAATTTGGACAAAATATACAATTCGGAACTTGCAAAAACACTGATTTTCAATTCTCGTTGACGGTAGCAATTAAATGTGTCATTGATACTAGCCTACTCAAAAGACGCCATGCATGGCATCAGCGCTTTTAGTTTGTTGTGTATTCTATCTCACTTAGCACTTGAATTGATTGTACCGTCTTTGTTTTATTTATTATAAGTCAGACCCGCGTTAATATTTTTCCATGCCTGTATATATGTAGATTGGATGGTAAAAATTAAATCTAACTTATAGTTGTCAAGCATTTATTTAATAACATTAATATTGTTAACAATTTACTGTGTGGCGTCCAGCTTCATCACCCAAAATGTTATTTTGTTCCCAATAACATATTCTATTAATACTGAAAATATGCATATGAATATTTTTACATTTATACTAAGTGAAGAAAATAAACTGCAATTAAATGTTTTTTTTTCTGTTCTCTAGGTAAATGGTCAAACCTTGTTGTCAAGACAGTTTAAAATAGTTAAAAAAAAGTGTTTGCACATTTCATTATCTATGAATTCTACTTTTCTATTTTTGTACGTGAAACATATGAATTTTGAAAGAAAACAAAGTAATTCATTATTTCGTTTCTATTACTTAAGATGCTACTTTTACTTTTTTTACCTGTAACACCTGGTGCTGCCAAAAGAAAAGGGAGATAGATACATGTGGGACCTAATGTAACGACCTTTGTGAATAGCTGCTTTTTTTGTACAGTTGTTAATACATGCTGAAATTTGCAAGAAAACACAATCTAACATTCTACAAGAATACGCTATTAATTTTGAAATATTACATCCACCATATGTTTGAGGATATCTACAATTACGCTCTTCTAATATCATTAAAGAGTAAAGTGCGTAAGTGCATAATTTCCTTCCGGAGAAATTCACGTTACTGATATAAGCTATATTTTAGAAATAAATCGTAAAAAATGCATTTTGTAAAAGTATATAATTGCTAAACCAGTAACAATAAAACACATTAAACGTGAAACTACAAAGTAAGTGATTAAGTTGCTTTTAAGTGAAAGGTTTGGCACGCAGAAAAATTCTTTTGGCGAATGAGACGAATCAAACACGACAATAGATCAATTTAGAGACTACAAAGGAGCGTTCACATATCGTTATCAAAAGAACTGATAATGCTCCATAACCAGCATGAATATTTTTCGAATGTAATCTCATGCATTTCTCATCCAACTTCAAATATCGAGGGTAGGTGCGAATCATACATCAAACGCAGGGTGCGGAGAAAGCGTACGAACGGGAAGCAGTGGTAGAAACATCGACGGAACTTTGCATAATGTCGGCGGAGACAGCAGAGAGCTGCTGCTCATAAATCACCGCAGCTGCAGTGCCGTGTTCTCACTTTTTACTGCACGCGGTGGCAAAGACAGAGTACGATTTTGATTGTTCTTATTGATTTATTAGATATGTTACATTTGTTGCTAGAACTACATTAAACTTACAATTTAATAACCGAATAGGGCGACTAACAAAATTCGTAGTTAATGACCAACTGTGTGATTTCGTAATGTGTAGAATTGAGGACACCACAACTATGTAACTTTTAAGGGTCACATTTAATAACCATTCAATCTTATTTTACTATTAGTTTTAGTTGATTCATAGACTTCACTTAATCAACGTTATAAGCACTAAAATTCATACAGATTGTATTGCACTAGTTTGGTACCTTAGAAAAATAGATACTGTATCTAGGCGTTTTAACAATCCTAATACTGTATGTACTGTTTTAGTCATAAGTAATGGCCCGCTTATTTGTAGGCAACCAACATCCCACTTCGCCGTTGCAGTCAATCTTTTATTATATTTATTATTAATTAGAGAAAAACAACAAATAATATCGTTATTATCACAATTACGTATTTTTAATATCCGGTGAAGGTAGTATATTTATGTGACACAATACAGAATCTCTATACAACTTGTCGAATTTACTTAAGTAAAGTAAACAATGTTTATTTCTACAAAAATATTTATATAAACACGTGACTAACAAATTAAGCTTAAACGATAAAGTGATAGACACATCCTGCTTAAATATTAGGTATTTTGAAATTACGTAAAGATAGACCACTTATTCAATTAATGTAATATTATAAATCCATTAGAATATTATCAATTCAGGAAATTAATCGAGATATTAATGAATTAATGCGTTAGTGATTATATTCAGTAATGGATTTCAAGATTCGCATACAGATGTGTGGAAATACAAATAGGCGTTGAAACATTGTAAACAGTACAATATATAAATTAAGGTTTAGGTTCAATAAATTAAACTGAACTTTAAATACCTAAATATAAGCATAATGGTGAAAATTCCAGGCTAAGTATTTTCGGGCGGCATTGGCGAAATGGGATGTTGGTTGCCTACACGTATGCGGCCATTACTTATGACCAAACAGTACTTTCATTAAAAATACTCATATTAATTAAATTTACTCCTAGTATATAGGCAACTTACATATTAGTAGTGTAAGTTTAGTTATTTGGAGCCTCTTTTAAAGTATAATTTCTTACTTATGTACAGGGTGGCCAACTAAGAATGCGAGGTACTGTATCTGGGAAACTATCCATCGTAGAGGCTTGCGCAAAAAAATTTATTACTAAAACGGCCAATACAAAAACCTGGAAAATATTTCAAGTTTCTGAAATGGCCGTTAGGTAACTGCAATCTTGAATCAAAAAAGTGATGTTTCTGTGAATTCTGCTGTATTAACCTTATAAAAATATACTTATCTTTAAAGTCGAGGATAATCTGAACTTTTTTGTTTGGCACTTTTTGACGTATGTCTAAAATAAAGTAGTGGGGGTATTCAAAGGTTTCCTTAAATCACCCCCGTATCTTCGAAACGGCTAAGTCATTTTAACAAACTTGGGCGCGTTGAAATGATCTATTCTTAGGCTACAAATGTTATAATATTTGAAATTTTGTTAGTTTCACATGTCGTCGCTAGAGGGCTTTGTTCGACATTCCGACAGAAACGATGAATTTTTTCGCAAAAAATTAAATGCGTTGGTATGACTTTTTTCATGGACAAGTAACTAAATGATGCCTCAACAAGCTCGCGAAAACCGCATCTCGATTTTTCCTAATATCGGCCAAAGAAAGCTTTATACGAAAATTCCTTGAATTTTTATTTTTTAACTATATTTTCTGGAATTGTTTCTATTATGTAAGTTGTGGCCCTAAAAGGACCGATTTAAAGGAGGAAGGTTTTAATGCCCCGTAAATGTTCGAAATGCTGACCATCACGCTCTATGCATTGTGAAGCCCTCATGACTAGACAAAACTATATCTTCAATTTCGGCTCTCGGTATGTTATGCATTGCGTTACGAATCCGGTTTTTCATATCTTCTCTAGTAGTAGGTTGAGTCCGAAACACGATGTCCTTTAAGCGCCTCCATAAATAAAAATCGAGGCAAGTTAAGTCTGGCGATCGCGGAGGCCATGGAAACAGACTTCCTCTTCCAATCCACCGCTGTTGAAATACTGCATTAATATGCTCGCACATTAATAGCAAAATATGCTGGGTAACCATCTAACTGCAAAAACAATTTTTGCCTTGTTTCCAGAGGCCATCTTCCAACAACAACGGTAATTGGTTGGTCAAAAGTCAAGAATACATTGCCATTTAGGGTTGCTCGAAAAATATGGCCCAATAATTCTGCCTCCCAGTATGCCACACCATACATTTAAATTCCAACGTCCTTGGCGCTGAACTTCACGCAACCAATGGGGATTTTCTGCAGACCAATAATGCATATTGTGCAGATTGACTCTCCCGTCACTACTGAAGGTGGCTTCATCGGTCCAAAGAATTTGAAATAAAAATTCTCTATTTTCGCGTATCATGCCTAACATCCAATGGCAATAGTCTAACCTTCGATCAAAATCTTCCTCTTTCAAGGCCTGATGCAAAACGACATGATATGGGTGCATTCTCAAAGTAATTAAAAAAAGTTTAAACGAATACCTATATATTTTGATGGCCATTAGAACTTACCTATGGCTTTCAAAATATTTTGAACCGTTGCCGTGATATGCCCAACTCAGTGGATAATGCTCTTGTGCTAACATGAGGATTTCCTTCAATATATCCCAGTACACGGTTAATGTTTTCTTGTGTTCTTCCAATTCTTTGCCGTTGAAACGTAGGCCGAAAACTACCATTGGCTCGTCAGCTCGCCACTAATCGGGGAAAAACTCTTTTAGATACTGCGGCATTCTGAAGGCATTCAAAATAAATTGCAAGCATATCAACAGCTTATTATTCGTAAAACGCATTTTGAAAGCACAAAATTGCTCAAAGTAACGCGAAAGTATTGACAGGATTATGTATGCTTTGTTTAGGTATCTGTTTCCATTTCCTGCTTCTATTAATTGTATTTTTCGTATATATCCATAGTGAATATGCATTTAAAGAAACAAAAAATAGGCCTTTCGTATAACTTTTAGCATTGCTTACTTGCCCGTAGTAATTTCAAAAAGGTGATTTTATTCTGGTGAATAAATTTACAAACATTTAAAATCGCAATTTCTAGGTAACCTATTCAGAGCCGAAATTGAAGCTGCTGTTTTGTCTAGTAAGAGGCCTCAGCAATGCATAGAGTGATGGTCAGCATCGAGCATTTACGGGGCATTAAAACCTTCCTCCTTTAAATCGGTCCTTTTAGGCCACAACTTACATAATAAAAACAATTCCAGAAAAATATAGTTAAAAAAATAAAAATTTAAGGGATTTTCGTATAAAGTTTTCTTTGGCCGATATTTTAGGTTAGGAACAAGATATCGAGATGCGGTTTTCGCGAGCTTGTTTAGGCATCATTTAGCTACTTGTTCATGAAAAAAGTCATACCAATGCATTTAATTTTTTTGCGAAAATTAACCGTTTCTGTCGGAATGTCGAACAAAACCCTCTAGCGACGACATGTGAAACTAACAAAACTTCAAATATTATAACATTTGTAGCCCAAGAATAGCTCATTTCAACGCGCCCAAGTTTGTTAAAATCGGCTTAGCCATTTCGAAGATACGGGGTTATTTAAGGAAACCTTTGAATACCCACCACTTTATTTTTAGACATCGTCAAAATGCCAAACAAAAAGTTCAGATTATCCTCGACTTTAAAGATCAGTTATTTTTTATTAGGTTAATAGCAGAATTCACAGAAACATCACTTTTTAGATTCAAATTGCAGTTACGCCCAACGGCCATTTCAGAAACTTGAAAATATTTTCCAGGTTTTGTATTGGCCGTTTTAGTATAACTTTTTTGCAAGCCTCTACGATGTATAGTTTCCCAGATACGGTACCTCGCATTCTTAGTTGGCCACCCTGTACATATCAACATATTTAGTGGGCTGTATTTGGCTACTATTCAATTTTTGAAGTAAATCCAAATTCCAGATTATACTGTACTTATGTTACACAATACATTTTTTATGATGCATGATGAACCATCTTAAAACAATTATTTCACTATTCGTATGTACAAGGGTAGTCCAAATTGGACACTTTATTATGGAAACACTCATTATTTTAACAAAGTGAAAAATGGATCTAGGTGTGTGGAGCTAAAATTTAATGAGAAAATCACGGAGTTTTCTACCACGTTTGTTGTTTTTTGTTTGTTATTTCAAGTTAAAAATATTTGGAGCGAATAAAAATTTTTAGATAACTAAGAAATTGCCGTCTGCAAGAAAAATATTTTAATGTATAAAATGCAATATTGCAAATAATGTTTAACATAAGTATAACAAGTGATTCATTAAAATTTAGGAAATTTTATGCCGTTTTCAAAAACTCCAAAATATACAGGGTGGTCCGTATGAAAAAATGTAGTTTAGGGTCGTATAAAAAAACAAACGCCCTGTATACAAACTGTCTATCGCAATGGACGTAAAAACTGTTTTAAGGAATCTATTATCTTTAATAATCGGAAAGTGATGGGGCATTAAATAAATTTACTACATTCGAGAAGGGCCCCCTAGCTGCCAAGCGACTAGAGATAACTGAATTCTGTTTGAGCCAGTAAGTATCTTATGTTTGAGCTCCAATCATCTAGGTCCATTTTTTTCTATCTCTTAAAATAAAGGATATTTCCATAAAAAACTGTTTCTACCACCTTCCGTTTTTCAGTTATGATGCTAACATGTTTTTTTTAAATGGCATACCCCGTATATTATTTCTTATATTTATTAGGCATAATGTGGGATTTACAAAATTATATAATTGTATACAATTATTTTCAAAAACAAGCTCAGAATTTAAGGTTTTCTAAAATTTTTTTGTCTCGGATCGACCTGGTTACAAGGGCCGGTCAAGGTTGAAACAGACAGGCCCGTTGATGACGACTGTGCAAGGAATGAATGGCGAGTCGGTACATGGAATGTTAGAGGTATGTATGGTAAAGAATTTGAAATTGCGAATGTAATGTACGAAAGGCAGCTTGATATTCTGTGTGTATCCGAGACAAAGCGCAAAAGAAGGTATGTTGTGGAGATGGAGGATGGCAGCCTAGCACTATGATCAGAAGTTAAGACTGAAGAGCATGGAGTTGGGGTGATCATAAGTGAAAGAGCGAAAAGATATGTTAAACACTACGAATTGATATCTCCCCGGGAAATGTGGGTTAGAACAAAAGTGGTTTCGAAGAATTTTTCTTATTGCATGCTATACACTGGGGAATGGAGAAAGACCAAGAGTGTGAGAACTTCTGGAACGTGTTGAACGTAGGTAAGCCAATCGAAAGAGTGATGATGTCGGAGATATGAACGGATAGGTGGGTGTACCGAGAGAACATACTGAACGCGTTCTAGGAAAATTCGGAGACCAAAGAGTCAATGAGAATTGTGAACGCTTGGTGAACATCTGTGTGGAGAGAAACCTGTTTGTATCTAATATGTGGTTAAACATAAAAATGTGTATATGTATACATAGCAAAGAGGAGAATATAAAAGTATGATTAACTTGATAGTGTATGATGAACGGCTTAGAAACCTGGTGAGAGACACAGAAGTAATGCGCGGATTGGAGTGTGGATCGGACCTCCTTTTGGTTGCATCGAGAGTATGTTTAGGGCAAAAGTGGGTCTGGAGAAGGAAAACAAGTGTAATGTGAACGTCGAGAATTAGGGTAGACAAACTAGTACATAATGGTGCGAGAATAAAATACGCAGATGGTGTGAGTAAAGAGTTGAATGTGAATGAAACAGTGTGGTATGAACAAATAAAAGACACTGACATTGAAAGTGCATGGATAAGCTTGAAAAACTGTTCAATTGTGCTGTGCAGATATGTGGAAGAGCGACTGTTGTTACGGTATAAACTGGCAGTAAAACGAACTAACAGATAAACTTGGCTTTTGCTCGACTAGCCAGCGGTCGGGGTGGATTCGATGTACTAAGTTTTGCGCACAATAGGAGCGTTTATCATATACAAGTCCAAGTAGGGGTTGAAACGACATAAAACCTGAAAAGGGCGCCAGAGTATTTGAAATGTCACGATAGTTGTAGAAATGCCTAATTACGTCAGTTCACAGCTTTCTCAAAATATTCTAATAACTTGGTTACCTAAACTTAATCTTCGCAGGCGGTACTGGAACCAGCGGATCTCGACAACCTTAAAGGCTTCAAAAATATTTGCACGCAAATATCAATCACTAATTTGATTAAAAAAAACAATAATGTATTGTTAAGTTAGGTTATTAAAATTCGACTTTTAAAGTCAAAACATTTAATTCAGTACACAACCACTTGAAAAGTTTTCTTCAAATTTCAATTTATTATGTTCAAATCATAAAAGGAATTAATGCAATGATTCATCGGCCTCTAAATGTTACGAGATAATTAAATAATCGCTTGAAAAGCTTTCGGCCGTAATTTTTTTATTTAACAAACACAATGTAATGACGTTAATTTAATGAGAAAATTAAAAAAACAATAAACATTAAAAATACGTGTCGTTAGATGCTGTGTAATAATAGATTCACATAAAAAAAACCTAAATGTATGTAATGTGAATAAATAAATAAAAAACAGAACTATCGAACTGTCAAATATTACAATCTTATCACCTAGTTTATCTATTACCGGTGAATCTAGCTAGCTCACGATGACCTCTATTGCAATATACTATAAAATTGTTTAACCAAATAATGCAGATTACACAACATAAATTTATTAGCTGTTATCACTCAACACAATAATATAAAACACAGAAATGTTACCTTAGGTAGAGGATGCCCTTTTGTTACACAGTCATTTGGAACGGACCTGCAGGAGGACCTCGGCTCTATCATTGACTCGCGTTATGATTAGATTTCAATTTGTTGTATGTACACTGACAGTTATATTAACACGCTAATAATTAACTTTACTTTAATAATGTACAAGTTCGGTATAATTCTTAATATTTGTAACTTAACTTAACGAAAAAGCCGTCATATTTACAGCAGGTTATTTAATTAACTCCAAACTGTGAACGTATGAAACCTTGGAACGAACGTTGTATTTTTCCGCCAGAAGCGAAGACTTCTCCAGAGAACGACGAAAGCACTTGGTAACTTTAGGCACTAAACGCCTTTCTGGATCTCGATAAATCCATATGGATCAACTACACGTACGATAAACTGGTCTCGTGAAGGTTGACGATTATATGATTCCTTAAATGGGTTGAGAGGGAATGTGAACCCTGTGACAATAGTTTCTTCAACGCGGAAACCGTAACGAAAAAAAACTGGACGCTTCTACACCTACGTTACTACTGACTAGTACTGCTCTGGTGAATAATTTCACTTGTCGCCACGTTGGTTTTTTAAACCCCCTCCATTTAACTAACCAATTAAAGAAAAAGGTACTCAAATTTTCCAAGCGCGCGCATCCACGAAGTTAAACTCGAAAATCGTCGGGAGAAATTGAACGTCAACAACACCTACCTCTTCTCGAAATCTTATCTAAGTAATAGATATATGGTAAATATTTTCCTGAGAAGCGCATGTGGTAAAACGAGAAGGGATAAGATAAAGAATGAGTGTATAATGACGGAGGGTGGCGAGGAAAAGACAATGATGGACAGATATAAAAGTAAGCACATTGCGTTGGTTTAGTCACGTTGAGAGAAGGGACAACGCAACATTAACGAAGCAAATACATGTGGGTGAGATTGTAGGTAAGGCCTGGTAGACCGCGTAAAGCTTGGCTGAATGTAGTAGAAGGTATCATAAAGAAAGATAGATAAGGAGTTTTAAAAATAAATGGACATGTCAGAGGCAATGTATGAATCTTGCGGAAGCTAGGGAGGTATGAAGATATAGGAAAGCATGGAGAAGCATTGTGAATGAAAGCTAAATAAGAGGCTGGAATTGTTTTGCCTACCACGCAAGGGAATAGTATGAAGGTTATGTTATGTTTACCAAAACAACGAAAAGCAGCATTTTAATTAATTACTAACTATTCTACCCGCCAAGTACATAATTATAATAATAAATATAAAAAATTCATTAGCTAAATGCTAAAATGTTTTCATACCACTAAAGCAATTAAAAAAAGAACATAAGATTAAATTAGTATTACCTATTTCTCCCTAAGCCTCCAAATTATCGCACATAAGGTTAGAATGAACCTGTGAATAAAAACAAATATTTAGCTATCAGCAGTAAAATTAAACCTTATGGGATTAAACAGAACCTGTCCAACAGCAGCTTGATTGAATATCAACAATTCAATTTCGAAAGATATAATTACCACTCTTTATTTAAGGAATCTACCAAGATACAAATCTAGCAATCAGCGATAGTAATATAACTATTGTATGCTTAACTTAATACGGTTTAAAACTACTTGATCTGATTTATAGACACAATAAGTACTTTACAGCTTTTCCAAGTACATCAGCTGACGTTACAAACTCCGTCCAAGCAGCTGATGCGGGTCAGCCTTTGTTAGTGTTTATATGCAGTATTGAGGAAAATTCATGTTTATTTAATAAAAATATCGTGTTCTGTTGAATAGAGTTAAGCCTGTGTGAATTAAATAATTGTGTGGTGAAGTTCCGTTTTTGTATGTGGCTTAGACCACAATTAATTATAAACATTGTACGTCGTTTCTTACCAAGAAACAGTTAAATCTTTATTAAATAATCAATTTTAAACAAAAAACTACAAATATATGAATGATCACTGTACATAGACAAAAACTATAAGTACATTATACATGTATACAAGTTGTAACACTAATGACCTCATCTTTATTAGAGATTTAATAATGGTAATTAAGGTTAACATGCAACCAAATGTTTTAAAAACGTTACTCAGGCTGAACTTAAATTTTTCTTAATACAAATTGTGAAAGTAAATCCTCGTCCTTTATTTGTAATCAGATTTTGTATAAAAAAGGAAGTATTTGTCACTTTCTCAAAAACAACGTGTTTATTACGGTAATAAAGGTGAAAAACATTAATGAATTCTTAATTCAATAAATTAAGAAAAAGATCAACCCTAAACTGATTTAAGTTACTTTAATGACATCATAATAAACCTGATGTACTATATAACGCAGCACAAAATCTTGTCATGTTTAACCTTGCATTTCACCCATTCCACAGAGAATTTTTCACAGATTATGACCGACCACAAACTCGCTCATCATGATTAAAGATTTTTGTAATTACAAAAATTATGTTATCGCTTTGTCCCTTAAAATAATGTTTTTTGACATGCTCTTCTGACGTTACGAGGAAAAGCTCAATGGTCTAAAAATTCTGTTTTGTTCTGTAATCAGAACTTTACTTGAATACGCAAGTATCATCTGGTCTCCTCATTATATATTACACAGATTAAAATGGTTGAAAATGTACAACGAAAACTTTTAAAATACTTTCGTACAAGGATGATTTTACATTTATACACTCCAATTAACTCAATTTGCGTAGGTACAATTTACAGAGCTTGGAAGACCGACGAATTATTTTACATCTTTGATTTGCTCGCAAATTACTTTCTGGTGTTATTAATAATGCGAATCTACTCAAGCAATTCAATTTTGTATCTCAACCTGTTTTACGTTGTAAGAGAAGTAAGCGACTTTTTAATTTAAGCCATCATAGTACTAACTATGGCCTATTTAATGTTATTGAGCACATTGATAGCATGATAAATATAGCCAACCATTTTAAGTGTTTTGATATATTTTGCAGTTCTCATATGAGGTTTAAAAATAGTGTGAAGCTCATTTATATTTCATAATGGCGTATGTCATAAATGTTTTTTACTACTCACCATTTGTTCTAATTCAATTTTTGCTTAAGTTTAGAAGTTATATGTATTTTGTCTCAGTTATAGGTTAGGTAGGTTATACTTTAGTTTATACTCAATTATACTCAAAACATGTCTTAGTTATTAATTTTTTGTGCTGTAAAAATGGGTGTCTTTTCCGTTTAATAAATATTATTATTATTATTAACAAGTGAAGAAAGCAATATCATTTAACAATTATTAACAATACAAAGGGTTCTGTATTATAAGTGTTTTGTAACTGTGGTTTCACATTAATTGAGTTGATCGGCCTATTTTCACAGTTTTGCTTTTATAGCGACGTTTGAACATCTAATCAGCTTAGTACGTTTTCGCACTTAAGCCGAATTCATGTATTATGATTTTTTCCCAAGAACTTGACTACTGGGACACAGATCACCAGTAGAGAAGTCTCTTCACTACAATATATCGTTTTTTTTTCACTCCCTTTTCAAGTTTAGGGTCTTAAAGAAAATTTGTGGCCCTCCCTATTCCAAATTCAAATTCAGTACAGTGTATTCAAATTATGGGTACAATTATTGATTATGGGAATTTCACAATTTCAGTCGACTGCTCAGGCGAAGTAGCCTCTTCAGCCGATTGACATAGTTGTTGTGATATAGTTACATATCATTTTTGTTATAAATTTATAACATGTTGCTTAATGTCTAGGGCAAAAAAGAAAAAAAACATGTTTAACATGGATTTGTGTTACTTAAGTGAGTAGTATTGCATTTATTCTATGAAGATTGTTGTGGGCGGGACTTGTAGGTGGGTGGATGATGTTTCCTTAGAAGCAGGTGAGCTGGTTCCTCGGAGCATCAAAATGGATCGGGATCACAGACGTCGGTATAGCTTCTTGTGGGTGTAACCTGTAATTGGATAGAAATATCATTAGTGTTTTTGTTTGTATTTGTATATTGAGTTGTATTATGTTGAATAGGTGTTGTGTATCATGTGGTAGTTGTGTTATATGTAAAAGAAAATTTTTCGATACTGATAGCTATACTTATTCCGGCAGACATCCGTACTCATCGCCGTTCCGGAGGTATTTAAAATGCAAACACCTCCTGACCGTGTGTGAGGATTACTCGCCACAGGTCAGTCGCAGTTGGTGCTGAAACTAAGGCCGCTGCCACCCGTTGGATGACAGGTAGGACCAACGCAATATCCAAGCCTCCAAGGAAGCCGAGAACAGCGTCGAATCCTAAAACGGGCAAAGCGGGCTTTTTTACGTCTGCGGCTTTCGCTACCGCTCGCTGTCGCTTTGGCGTAAATAACGCCGTTTCGGACTAGAAAGGGTGCCGCTGTGGTGGGCGGTGTCCTCTTCTGTCGCTGTTGAGGTGAATCTTCGGTCCTCTTCCGCCGCGGGAGACGTGATGTGGAGCTTCTGTCTTCTTCCGCTGCGGGAGACGTTGGTACCTCAGGCAACTCCTGAATTTGGCCACCACAGTTTACGCACCTTGCCCGGTCTATACGGTATTTGGTGCACTCACTGGAGTGGTGATATCCTGCACACTTGACACAGCGTGCCGTCGCTCCTATAGCACGGCTGTGCGCGACGGAGTCCCTGATACCAGTGACGCTGTCCGATGCCTGGTCTCCGCCTCAAGTGTTCAATGGAGACACGTAGGTGAGCCACGTACTCCACCAGCCGGATCTTCGTAAGGTCCTCTTCTCTTGGTAACTGGACCAGCAGAAGGGGGATCGGTCTGCCTTGTTTCTTCATTCTGAAACAAGAGCTTATTTCAGTGTTATGACTTTTTAGCTCAGAGGTAACTTCAGCCTCGGAGATTTCTACGGGTATTCCCAGGTTATATGATCTTTTGTACTTTTTGTAATAATATCACAAGACTTCGTGGTATATTCGAAAAATACTTGCCCGACTTGAGAACAAAATTAGTATTACTTGTAACTGCTCCGACGGAACGCGTGGGGTGTTTCCTTAAACCAATACTAATTTTGGTCGAAAAGGAGGAAAAGTATTTGAATATACCGAGAAATTCGAGTATTATTGGATCAGATTATATCACTTATTTTTACTAATAAACAATAAAATCTAGTCTTAGAAACTGACTTATTTATTGCAATTATAAACTGTACAATTATTATAAATTACCTTAGTTACCGTGCTTAGTTATTGTCATGACAGACGTCTCACCGCTAGTTGCATATATCTCATAAAAGGGACCAATGAAAATACGAAATCGAAAACACAAAACCGAATATACCCCGTCCTTAAGGTAAACAAGCCGTATTTTCACGAAATACGTTCGTGATCGGTCCAAATTTTATTAACCAGCATAAACCGCAGTGAGTGCTTTTTTAACTCCACTGCCACCCATTATGCATATAACGAATTGACCCCATATATGGCATAAGCGTATGAAATGATCCCAATCGGACAACTAAAGTTTAATCTGATAAACACATGGCTGAAGCTATATCACGTGATTTTGTATACAGACGCTGATCAAATGTTATAATGCATGTTCGCATATCGAACGATCTTGCGTTTTCTACTGATATTTTCATCGCCGTATATAAGGTATTATAATCAATTGGTTCTGAATTTTAAATACATCCAGAGAATATTCTATTTTCAACAAATTGTGGGCGTTAAATTTGGTTCCGAAATATTTATTTAGAGTTTTTCAATCCTTCGCCAGCATGTGAAGGATATACAGTTGAAGGGGTATATTGCCTTGTTGATAAACTTCAGTCTGTCGGAATCTTATCCAAACGTTTAATTGATTCTCTAGATTCTATCCCAGCAGTTATAATTTCAATGGATTCTAAATTATGGAAAATTCCTTTGCCATCCAGCGTGTTAACGTTAAAATCTGCGTTGTCGTGCACAAATAGTACAAAAGTGCCGGCCTTTATTTTTGCAGGACTTGTAGAGGTTGCCGAAGCTTCATAGATTTTCGCTTCTTTGTATGATCCGCAAAATTCTAAAGCGTTCCATATTTCAATTATTTTTTTGGAGCTAAATTCTCTGTGAAGAGTGACTACTAATACCACATGCAGCGGCGATATAAATGATCGAGGTCTTACCGCATATATTACAGCACGAACTGTTAAGGCGCACTTAGTTTGGTAGTAACTAATACATTCAGGTTTACCTCTTTTATCATTCAGAATTATTTCTGATAAAAAAAAAGTTCAGGGATGTCGTTATAGATTCATGAACGCTTTAAAACATTTTGTCGCTAGCCGAATCAAGTTTGTTATTATAAACCAGTGTCCGGATATGTAAAATTTCATCAGCAGCCTTTAAAATGCGATATTGTTCTTCTTCATCATCTTCCAACCTCTGATAATACCAGTTTTCGGACAATATTTCGTGGTGTTTTTTTTTACAATATTCACTTTTTTGGTGACATTAAATTTAGGTTGGTTTCCTTAAAATCAGCATCAGTTAAATAGTTAATTTTTCGCTTATCGATTTTTTTACTTTTTTCCTTGTTTTTCACAGAAAAAACACCTATTTTTCCAATCGAAGCTAGTTGAAGTAGGTGTTTGAAGTTTCTTCTTAGGCGGAGAGAATGGTGTTCTTTTTATTTAAATATGCTTTAATATATTTTTTCCTGCATGAAGATTGAACGTAATCAAATTCGCGACATTTAAGTACTGAAGCAGTCCATCCGCTCTTTCTGCAGAAGTAGCCTTTAGCGTTACTATTCCTCTTGTTACTTTTATCACTTCTAGATCAGAGCTCGATCGTGAACTAGATACTATTTTGGCACAAATGAGGCAAATATTTTGTCCATAATAATCACTATTCGATGATTCATCCATTTTAATACGAGGCTGTAACAAAAAGTAGTAGTAATACTAATAATTAACGTTTATTTCATTGATTGATAATTAGTATTATTGTATTAAACTGCAAAATTATAATCTTTAGCATCGATGCAAAATATATGTTTGAATATTCGATATTTTTTGTTATAAACGTTCCCTCTCCCAAAACTTTTTCCAACGGCGTATCAACGTCTGCGTATCAGGTACGCGGATGAAGGTAGCCGTAATCCGCCAACCCACTCCGTAACTCCTTCCCAATGGATATCATAGCAGGGGCCGTTAATGCCAGGGGCGTGCGACGGAAACGTCCCTTAATCAAACACTTTTTACACTTCCACAATATTCACATCCTCTCCATCACCGAAACAGAGCTTACACCCAGATGCACCCTTAATTTCAACACCTTTCACACTTATTCAAACAATGGCCAACATGGAATCGCCCTATTAATTAAAAATTGCTTCCCCTCCACTCCTTTTCAACTCCCGGCGCACCTACAGCATCTCGAATGAGTTGTTGAAAATGTGCACTTTCCCACTCCTACAGTATTTATTTCCTATTACAACCCGCCAGGTCACAACACACTATCAGATGACCTTTTAATCTACGCTTCTAGCCTCCCTAATGCTGTTATCCTAGGTGGCTTCAATGCCCGCCACGCTCAATTCGGAGACACCGCAACCTATGGCAACGGTAACAGGCTATCAAGTGCTTTGTTGCAGTTGCCGCTCCTGCGAATCTCCAACACTCAACCAACCTATTTCACACATTTAGGTGCCTCTATAGTAGACCAAATCGTAGTTTCCGAACCCATAGCCCACTATTTCGATCGTGAGTGCTTTCTAGACACCACGATCACATCTGATCACATACCACTACTGGTCAAAACTTCATATTATCCAGCTCCCCCTACACCTCCTCAATACACAGTAATTAAAGATTTTTCTAGAGCAAACTGGAATGTGTTCTCCGAACACATCTCCAACAACCTTCCTACACCCAATATTCAAACGACCCAAGATCTCGAGAGAGCCATTAACTAACCTAACTTCCATAATTACGGAAGCGGTTGAAATCTCAGTGCCTTTAAAAAACATCGATATCTCCCGCAAACCGCCACCACAGCACATTATGAACTGGATCAAAGAGAAAAGACGAATATATATCGTCAATTCTTGCGATGCAGGGATCCGGTTCTCAAGACCGAATACAATCGCCTTAACGCCTTAATCAGGCGAGAAACCAATAAACACGTTGAAGATTCCTGGACCAAAGCCACTTCCCAGCTAGATTATAGAAATGGTAAACTCTTCTGGCAACAGTTCGATAGACTGACCAGAAGAAAAGTAAACCCAAAATCCCACCTAACCGACCTTCAGGGCAACATAATCTCCTCCGACCAAGAAAAGGCCGACTTCTTTGGTCAACACCTTCAATCCATTTTTCAATCCCCAGATGATCCCCAGTTCGATAACCGGTTCAAGGTACTCCTCGAGGGTCGCAACCTTAATCTTCCTGAAACCCAAGTCGATAACGAGCGTCCTTTTTATGCCCCTATCACGCCCGACCAGGTCCAAACATATTTCAAAAAAGGGAAAAATTCAACCCCGGGTCATAACGGCCTACATATGAAAATCCTCCGGCACCTACCCTCCGTATACTTTCCGACATTTATAACAAATTCTTAACACTCTCACCTCCCGACGGACTGGAAATCGGCCTCCACCGTCATGATACCAAAACCCCACGCTGACCTAACCTCACCCTCCTCCTATAGACCCATTTCCCTTCTGTGTTGCCTCGGAAAATGCTTCGAGCAGATCCTAGCCAGGCGACTCAGGGACCACCTAGAATTTAACGACCAGCCAATTCGGCTTCCGTCCCAACCGAACGTGTCACGAACCCTTGTTAAAGCTGCTTACAGAGACCACCAGGGTATTAAATCACAATCAATGCAATCTGGCTGTTTCTGAACATTAAGCAAGTATTCGATTGGGTCTGGCACGTCGGTCTCCTGCACAAGATCCGTAACCTCAATATACCCGACCCCTTCTCCAATGTCCTACTCTCGTACCTGACCAATCGGTCAGTTCGAGTCAAAGTAGGAAAAACCTTCTGCGGTCCTCTTCAACCTACAGCAGGCGTACCGCAAGGCTCTGCCTTATCCCCGATCCTATATACTATCTTCGCATCCGACATTCCCGAAGTCATACAACCCGGAGTAGTCATTGCGCAGTTTGCGGATGACACCGCCTTCTGGGCGGTTAATCGAAACAGCGAAACGGCCTCCCGCCTCATATCGAAAACCCTGCGGAACTTCTCCAACTGGGCTAACCAGTGGAGAGTCTCCGTCAATCGCACCAAAACCCAAACTATCCTCTTCCGCCATCCTAATTACACTGAAGATAAGTTCATAAACCTTGACTCCAGAAATATTTCCCTCGCCCTAAATCAAGAAAGACTCCCACTTCAAGATGAAATCACCTACCTAGGAATCCTCTTTACTAGAACTCTCAATTGGCTCCCTGATGTTAAAAAAACACTCAATAGGATTAGGAACCGCGTAAACCTACTGGGCGCCCTCCGGGGTAGAATCAGAGGTTGCTACCCCAAAACACTTCTACACACTTACAAAACATACATTCGCCCTGTTATGGATTTCCGATCACCAATATACACCAATATAAACCCCAATCACCTTTCCTCTATCGCCTCCTTTGAACCCTCAGACGCATACACAGGTTACCTCTCAGGTACCCTAGCGACCTCACAACACAACACGCAAACATACCAACCATCACACACAGAATCCAAATACTACAGAAAAGCTTTGCACATAAAAGAATCTTCGGCGACACTATCCCTACCAAAGAGATCCTTACCACACCCTACAAATACCGTTTTCCACAATTCCCACGAAGAAAACCTAAATTAAAATTCAAACATCCCCCGCGATCATTACACAACTCCTTGATGACCTCCCCGAGGAGATAGAAAGTTCCCTGGACAATATCCGATATGCCCTCCGCATCCCCCTGTCTATTCGATGACGACCCAGCAAGAAACCGGACGACGAATCTGATAATCACACTAAGCACACTACACCCCACTTAACAATACACACATTTAAGCCTATTAACCCACTATTAAATATTAAATAAATAAACCTTTCGGCTATTAATCCAAAATAAGCACATCTCATGATTGTAAACTATACAATAACAACAAAACATCGCAACACCAACAAACATGGATTGACCAGGGCTGAAGAAGAGAAGGAGTCCTAAACAGTCTATGCCAAGGATATATACATACATATATATATATATATATATATATATATATATATATATATATATATATATATATATATTAGTTAAGCAAATTAACAGTACTGGCTAGCAATTAAAAATTATTATTTACTCTAATTATTTAAATTTACTAAATGGGGATAAGGTTCTTATCGTGATAATATTAACAAAAAATATATGCGCCGTACTAACTCAAAATCTCTTTTGGGGATAGGGATCAATTGTATTAAACATTGATTGTTGGCAAAATAAATTAAATCTGGGAATATTAATGTAAGTAATCAAATTGTATTTGAAATAAACAGTTACAATGTGAAACCAACTTTGTTGAGATTTGCACAAACTACGTGTAATTATTATTTATTGTAATAATTAAAAAATTGAGATCGACAAAAATAAATGGGTAAATTATTTAATGTTATTTAGTGAAAACACATTCCAAAAAGATTTACAAAAATCCGTTCGGTGAACCCAGGTTCCGAGATATAAACCTTACGACACTCCACTACTTTCAGAGGATTTCTCTTAACCACTTTTATTAAAAACATTTTCTCTCTAAAGCTGTGCGGTACAACCGACTACCTCTCTTAATGAGACACCCGGTCTAAAACTACTTTACCATATCGTTGGCTCACCCAAGCTTATCTATTCTACTAATATCGATATGTACATACCATAAGATCAGTAACTCCGTTAGTAAAACCTATAATATTCTACCTTAATTAGCACAACTGTTACAAATGATACGAGGGCACCATCTTTTTTCTGGAAGCTGTAAGCTGGACTAGTATGAAGGAACAATTTTGGAATTGTTCTTTAACCTCTTTCAGATTATAATTTTTAGCATTCCTTTACTCTACATGCATTTGTTGGATTTTTTTAGGTATTCCCAAAGAGTTACAAACCTCGCTTAGTATTTTTTTTATCTGAAAAATAATTAATGGTAGCATCTATTACATTAATATTATTTTAAATCATATTATTAAAAGTTTGGTTAAATTTACGCAAAAGTTATTGTAAAATTTACAAAAATGTTTGTAATAAACCAAATACTCGTTAAAGTATGTTTGTTTGCAATTAAATGCAAACATTTATTTCAGTGGTATCTGTTTCTGATGCATTCAAATTCAAAATCGATTTGCTGCACCCATTAAAAATGGATGTAAAAAATACATGATTTCGATTTTAATTTTAGAAAACATGGCTCATTTAAATATGCATAATTATCATAATACCAAATCTCTTCCGATAATTTAATTAAATTATCGTTGCACCTAATTCCAATCATTATAATTTAGTTTGGAAAAAGAAATCGCATGTTAGTAAAGGAAGTATAAACCATATAAACGGAAGCAAAAATAATAAATTGCATTTCTGAATTAGAAATAGCATTTAGTAATGTTTTAACGTTATCTTTTTTGTATCAGTGCGTGTAGAAAACTGGAATTCATTTATTTATTTGACATATTTTCTTTTTATACATTACACGTCAATATTGCATTATAACAAAGTTGAGTATGAGTTACTTTATAAGTGATTTTATTAGACGACTTGGATAAAATTATTAATTTTTAAGATTACCTTCGCCGTTGTATACGAAGTTGGAAAACTTGGCACGCAATCTCTGTTGACTACCGAAGCCTTTTGTTGCACCGTGACAAGGCTCTTTATTTCTTTTTCATGAGCTAATTTCACAAAGAGTTTGTTTGAGAAGTTTCTTAATTAAATTCCTAAATAATACCTACTTACGCTTTCAAAAGATGATTTAGAATAATTTGTGGGTGTAATATATATTTTCTTCATACTAATATGTGGAAATGGGTATTTAGTGAATGATATTAGCAAACAATGAGCGTAAACTCGCTTATAGCAATTACATAATATAATGCTACTCAGAATATTAAATGCTAACATTCAGAGTCGTTCCGAATCCTAACCGTATACATGTGTGTACCTCTAATTAGAGATATAATGAATAGTGTTAATTATGAAATACGTTTCTCTATTTCTTAGAACAGAAACGTAGCAATTAATGCCGTAATTCACGTACTTGTTTCTAATTAAAATTAACCTTAATGTGCGATCAGCTTATTTAAAATCCAATTTGTTTATGAAAAAACGACACAAATGAAAAGATGCGGAACATAAGTTTTAACTCCGCTAAATTGCACCATATAACATCATTTTATGTTGTTATGCTTTTGTGTACTAATTCAAAATACCATTCATGAATGTATTAACTTCATTGTGATGTTACGATAATTGGACTTGAAGGTGTCGACGCATCCGACTAATTTGATTGGCATGCCTATTCCATAATCGATATTGTACACTTTACTGTCTATTTCCTGCTTAATAGGATCAATTTATAATAGTCACACTAATTGTAGATAATTGTACAATATGCAATATAAGATATAGGAGTAGGATTGTGACAAAATCATTTGGAATGGTTTACCAATATAGTCATATAACTCAGAAATGTTAATAATTTAATGTTGTAGCTACGTCTGAATCATGTCTGAGAGTACAACGCTGAAAATAGTGAATTTCATACTTACTATCGTTTTGCAATGAAATGTGTAGTATTTTGTAAGTTTAGAAATTCAATGTTTCCTTTTTACGTTCATATGCGAAGTAACGTTTTTGTGAAAACGCGTGTGTGGATATGTGTGTGCGTGCGTGCGTGAGCGTGCATGTACGTGTGCGTGTGCGGTTGCATATTATACATATCGCAATCCACCAAATTCAAGGCCTTTTACCTTGTTTTAATATAATAATAATCCAAAAAAAAAATAAATAAATAATAATGATACTAATAATAGAGCCCTTTATTTGCTTTATGTCAGTTAACATGTAATTTTGAGACATATCAGGCGAAGTTCAACTAAGCTGCTGGCCACTCGAACTTACACATAGTGATTTTTAGGCAAAATTTAAAGTTAAATATTTTCAATAGAAATGCAAATTTTTGAACGCAACTCGCAAATGTTAAGAGCTAGTTTTTTTCGGATTAAGCTGCATGACGTATATTTATTGTAGGACCATAGGTTTATTATGTATGGTTTGTTACTAAGGTAACATCAATGTCTCTAGACGTTTTTGTCAGTTTTTGGATTAAGGCCCTTAGGCCTTGCACACACTACTCAACATAAAATTTGGGTAGCAAAATTTTTAAATGCTTGACATTGCATTGAGGGTTGAAATTTACACATTATATCGGGTCGATAATAAACAAAAACGTAGGGTACGGCGCCCTCTAAGGTTTGGCATTATTTAAGTTTTTGTAAAAATAAATTCTCACCTCAGGTTGTTTTTATTTAATGTTCTTTTCACTGTTCTGTCCGAAATTCTCACCCCACTTTGTTGTCTCAAAGAGTCATTCAGTTTGTCCACCCCCATGCCCATAATTATGATCGGGTGTAATTTCTACGCGACGCGTCAATTTCAAAGTAGGCATTGGGAAAAAAATGTGTTGCTATGGAATTAAAAACTGTTAACATTATTTTAGAAATAATCTGACACATTTCGATGTTATAATTTTGTAAATTTTAATTAATATGAGGCGTTTAAGCACGACAGAAAGGGAAAATTGCATTCGACTTCTCAACGAAGGAATGTCAAAAGAGCAAATTGCGCACATTACAATGTTAGCCGAAAGACAATTTATAATTTGAACCGTCGTGTCGAAACTACTGGTGATCATAATTATGGGCATGGGGGTGGACATACAAAAAAAATAAACCAAAGAATCGAAAGAATTTTAATGGGAGAAACTATGCAGAATAGAACAAAGAACTCTAGAAAACTGAATGACTCTTTAAGACAACAAACTGGGGTGAGAGTTTCGGACAGAACAGTGAGAAGAACATTAAATAAAAACAACTTGAGGTGAGAATTTATTTTTACAAAAACTTAAATAATGCCAAACCTTAGAGGGCGTCGGACCCTACGTTTTTGTTTATTATCGACGCGGTATAATGTGTAAATTTCAACCCTCAAATAAAAAGTTTAGACCATAGAGAATATACGTGAAACAAGGATTCCAAATCCGCAAAAATCATCAAGAACCGTCAATTCAATGTCAAGTTATAGCATTTTAAAAATTTTGCTACCCAAATTTTATGTTGAGTAGTGTGTGCAAGGCCTAAAGGCCTTAATCCAAAACTGACAAAGACGTCTAGAGGTATAGATGTTACCTTAGTAACGAACCATATTGCAGTGACCAAAAATTTTTTTGCGGACTTCATTGATCACCCCGTATATAATAAACCTATGGTCCTACGATAAATATACGCCATGCAACTTAATCCGAAAAAAACTCGCTCTTAAAATTTGTAAGCCGCGTTCAAAAATTTGCATTCCCATTGAAAACATTTAACTTTAAATTTTTCCTAAAAATCACTATGTGTAAGTTCGAGTGGCCAGTAGTTTAGATGTTTAACCCTACATTCGGTACTGTAGTAAGTACATAAATATAATTGGTTTCCTGTAGCGCATCTATGCGTATTTGTGCTATTTTATTAATTTTGCAGGAGACTAATGTAAAGAAATCGTTTAAATTTGTTAAAAGAATAGTTTGTTTATTTATGTATTTAATAAAATTAATAATAATTTTTGATATGAATATTTATTAAATATTTTGACTATATTATATGAAAATGAACGTTGACGAATGGCAGCAACGTTAAGAGGGCGCGTTAATCTACCTTTAAACCTAAGATTAAGATTATGAGCATCACAACGAAAAGTGATTCTACGATACAAATAAGCTATGATTTTAGAATTGATATAGAAAATTCCTGAATATTTACGCGATCAAATTTTTTCCCAAATACTACAGCAGCTGATTTTTTTGAATTAATTAAAGAATGATCTAAAGAAACCTGATAAACTGAAGCCAGGACATAATTGATGGCAACCAGCGCTTGAGTTTCTTCATTTGGTTCGAATGAAAAATAAAACTGAGTGTTATCAGCGTAACGGTGATGATACCAACCAACTATTTAAATTGGATGTGTATATTAGGAACAGCAAGGGACCAAGAATGGATCCTTGAGGAACCCCAGACTTAAGACCAGAAAATTTCGATATATCATGTTCATGCACAACAGCTTGATATCTTTCAAACAAGAAACTATAAATAAGGGCACATGCTTCTGGACTTAATCCTATATAGCTGAAAATTGATACCATTAACTTATGATTCAACGTATCGAAGGCTTTTGTAATAATTCTTACCATTATTTATTATTATTATTAAATAATTAATATCATATATATATATATATATATATATATATATATATATATATTATTGGATCAAATATATTGATTAATCATATTTAAAACATTTAAATCTAGGTATTTCTCAGGTATTTCAGAAAAAAAATCAAGTTATACACTCGTAGGAGGATACAGGAACAATGGGCTTAATGTTTGTGTAGAGTCTTATGTTATTATGATATCTTATATATTGATTATTCACATACAATTGAGATGTAGGTATTTTTCGTAATTTGAAAGAAAATCATGGTTACGCTCTCGCTGCAGACACTTTCGGACGTTTGCAACACCAAGCTGTGTATGGCTGAACCAAAAATTGTTAGCAACTGTTATGTACTTTAATAACATAAATCGATTAATCACATATAAAAGATTTGAGATGTAGATATTTCGCTTACCTTACAAAAAATCGTAAAGTTTTACTCTCGCAAGATCCGCTTACGGGATGAAATAGGGATAAATAGTACAATTTTAGTAGGTTTTATGAATTTTAATAGCTAGTATATATTGATTAATCTCATAAAAGAAATTGAGATGTAGGTATTTAAGGACTACTGCAACCCCAAATTGTTCGTAGCTGACCATGGAGCCCAACAATAAAGGAACAAATAGTACCTAGCGACCTCACTGGCTTAAACTTTTTGAAAAATTTTATATTCTTTTAATAACTTATATTAATTACACATGACACTAGAGATGTAGGTACTCGTGTAATTACTTTCGCAGAATCATATGCCCCATGAGTTGCGGATCCATAGTTTTGTTTACTTATATGATCGTGTATAATAGAATAAAATAGTATTTAATAGAATATTTTCATTATCGTTTTTACACTCCGTTTTTCTTAGTCATAAAAAATATTATCAAATACATTTAAATGTGTGTCCTTTGACGAAAGTTTAAATTTGAACATAGCATACATCTCAAATTTTTCATATGTAATTAATAAATTTACAAGGTGGATGCGATGTAGTTCCCTAGTTTTAAGTGTCTATAATGTTTTTGCTAAAGAATATTTTATACGGAATAATTGTGCTCAGTTCTCAGGACCATGAGAATATGTGTACCACACTAAAATCCCACATATGCTCCTGTATTGTCGATCAAACGACGTAAACGTATAGGAATGTCCTCAATCAGCTTCTGTAGGAAAGTCTGAGGTACTTTTCCGAGAACAACCCTGATTCTCTAATTTGTCCAGTGTGTAGCTTTGTTCGGTACACTTTTGCTTAGGCCCAACCCCACAAAGTCCAAGTAGTGAGCTCGTGACTTCTATGAGGCCAACCATGCGGTCCTCAACGTCCGCGAAAGTGTTTGTCCAGCCAGTCACGAACGATTAAGACCAAATAAAGTGGTGCTCCGTCTTGGTGGAAAATGATGTCAGCAAAATTGTCCCATTGTGATGTCACCGGCCACATAGGTATATTCATCTAGCGATACCGGTCGCTGTTCATGGTGTCTCGTAATATGAATGATACGATCCGCAGTCATACCACACCAGACTTTGCTCGACTTTGGGATTTTCTAATGGTTATTTCTGGATTTTTTCTGCCCAATAATGGCATTTGTTCGATTCACCCCGAACGTAAAAAACCAGACCAGGTCCTTCTTTAACACTACACGCACTGTATGCCTACTGATTTCACTATCCGATCTACATGGCGTGTTGATTACCAGGAGTGCAAGAGACTAACTCCCTCACGGCCGATGCATTGTCTGGAGATCGCGCTACCGAAAGTCGTCCTCTTTTTGGTTTATCCACAACTGATCTAGTTGTCATTAGCTTGGTGAGACAATTCCTTATGGTTTTAGCATCAAGTGTGGCATGTGGGTCATGAACACTTCGCCACCATCGCTGAACAATAGTTACAGATCGCCACACTTTAAACCACGATGTAACCTGGGCGCGCTCTTTTGAAATCAACCTTCCTGCCATCTCGTCGTTCATTGGAATAATATGTTACTGACGATCATGACATTCTCAGGGATACTATAACAAAACAAAACAACTTTCATTAATAAATATCAACAATTATAAAACTTTTGAACATTTAAAACTAGGGAGCTACATCGCATCCATCCTGTATATGTTAGTAAAATAATATAAAATGTTTAAAAACTTATAAGGTCTAGGGGTCAGCTCGTGCTATTTGGGGCTGTATCGCACGTCAACGTCGTCTACGAGAGTTTTAACTATGATTTCTTGTGAAGATATGCAGAATACACACAGCACACATTTTTTACGTGTGATTTAATAATCTATACACTATTAAAATAGCATAAAAATGTGGGGTCAACGATGAACAATTTGATGTTGCGGCAGTCCGTTATCGTCTTCTGCGAGATTATAACTCTTTTCTGAAGTTACGCGAAATGCCTGCATTTGATGTATCCCAAACCTCTAGGCCTTGCCATTGTCGAAATAGAGCTACTCCGTACCCTTATCCGGACACCCGGCAGAGTTTGCAACAAATGGAAAAATATTTTATTAAGATTTCAAAAAAAATGTTACTTCAGCATGCCCAATAACGAAAAAAAATTACTTTGGCATATGTCACTTCATCTCTGTCATGGTGGTAAATTAAAACAATTCTCCGTAAATATGTAAAACGTGGGGTTAGATGACAAAATATTGAAAAGTTTTAAAGATAAAAGTTGTTCAGAATCCAGTTTTACGTCTATGTGTCAATTTTCAAAAAGACTCTTACATAAAACAGAGTAAAAGTTACAAAAAAGTGCAACAATTTCCCTTTATTGTCTCGCAAAGAATTAGAAAAAATTAAAAATATTAATTTCACACCTCTGGCCTTGTTGCAATCACTATCATCTTTCATCCTTTTAAATGGTCCATTCTTCTATTCTAAACTTAACTAAGCCAATATTTTTTTTGGATCTTCTTGAATAACAAATTAAAATTTTATTAAAACAATAATGCCAGTGTATTTTATTCAAGATTTTCATACATTCCTCTTTGTTGTACTCACCTATATAAAACAAAAATTCATTAATTTATCTAAGGGGAATGTAACGTCTTAAACAAAAAATAATTGCAATCGTTACTGTACATAGTTACGTCTAACCAGCATTTTACATGTTATTATTAAAGCTTGCGATTTTTACTCTTGTATTTTTGAACTTTTGCTGTTTTTTTTGTTCTGTTTACGTTTACTGTTGTTGTTTGTTTCTATTGTTGGTTGTAATTATTGTTAAGTGTTAAAAATGCTGAAAATATCGAAATAGTGCTGATTTACGGAGATAGGCATAAGACAGCCAAATATTCAATGCAAGACATCCAGACAAAACGGTTCATTATTCCACAATGTCGCGCATAATAACAAAGTTTAAACAAACAGGGTCTGTGGAAAACCGGCACAAAATTTCTCATGAAAAACCGGTAATTGGGGCGAAGGTACTTTACATGTAGTTTTAGAAACACCACTGATGTCGGTGAGTGATATTTCCAATACTACAACCATTGAAGGCATGTCAATCAGAAAGATTTTAAAAAGATGCAAGTTCCATCCTTATAAACCAAAATTTGTTCACGTCTTAGATGATCGTGATACGATGCCCGTTTGGAGTTTCGTGCATGGTTTCAAGGAAGGGTCGAGGAGGATGCAGGTTTTCCAAAAAAGGTAATATTCTCTGACGAAGCTACGTTTTCTTGCTACGAGACTGTTAGATCGCAGAACTGTCGTTGGAGGGCCACTGAAAATCCGGAATTTGTAATAGTAAGTAAAGATCAATACAGTTGTAAAGTGAATGTATGGTGCGGTATCTACAAATTTTCGATAATATGACCATTCCTTGTTCATGAAAATTTAAATTCGGAAACATACGTTCAAAATGTTGAAATCTTCGAAATTGCATAGCTCAAATAACACCGCTAATGTTGAGAAACGTGTATAAAGAACTGCGCAGAAGAACAATGTTATGTATGGAACGGAACCCATAGAGTTTAATTCGGTTTAAGTAGTCTAGTTACTATTTACTTTCTGCGTTTTTATTGTGTTGTCAGTGCTTCTTAGCGGTAGCTTTAGTAGACTTCATTCTGATTAATTGAGTTATGGTTGTAACCATTTTAAAAATCTTGAATGAAATATACTGGCATTATTTTTCTTTATAAAATTTGTATCTGTTCTTCAAGCAAATCCAAAAAAAACATTGGCTGAATTAACTTTAGAATAGAAGGGATTGAAAATAATTATAAATTTCTTACTTAAAGTTTTTGTTTTTCCAATTCTTTGCGAGACAATAAAGGGAAATTCTTGCACTGGGATTTTTGTGCAACTTTAGTCTGTTTTATGTAAACCAAGCGAAAAAACATAATTTTTTGTAATTTCGAGAAAACAGTCAAAAACATTTTTTCAAACGTCCTTGAATCTTTTTTAAAATGACATAGACGTGAAATCGGATTCGGAACAACTTTTCTCTTTAAAACTTTTCGATATTTTGCCATCTAACCCCACTTTTTACAAATTTAAGGAGATTTTTTTAATTTGCCGCCGTGAGTGACATATGTCAAAGTATTTTTTTTTGTTGGGTATGCTTAATCGGTCCCAAGTAACATTTTTTTTTAAATCTTAATAATAAAATACTTTTCCATTTGTTGCAAACTCTTTGCCGGTCACGGTATAAGTTTTAAAAAATATATATTGGTTTACTCAGTGGCTTAGCGGTAAAGGTGTCAGACTTGTAAATGAAAGGTACCAAGTTCGAATCTCAGAGCAGTCAAATGCTTAAGAAAAAATCATAAGTAAATGAATTCGACTCAAGTACAAAATCAGTCCTTCTCAGGACTAAGCCTGATGACGGAAGCAGAGTTCGCTTTCGAAACGTCGCGCTACAAAGCAAAAACTGTGGAAATCGGCTGATCAACTCAACTAATATGAGAGAACAGTTACAAAACACTTATAATACAGAACACCAACATAGCACTAACTGCATACTAGTTTTTACCTACGTACTATGTACAGGTAGAGTCGACTACATATGAATGTCGATTATTACTTTCTGGTTTTGCCCAGAACATGTTATTCATTTTGTCACAGTACTTACAAGTTTAACTCAAAGTTAGAATTAGTTTTTTGCGTACCATTTTTGCATACGGTAACTATAATTGAACGTTATTAGAAGTTTAGAATTGATACCATTTACAAAATCTGTATACAGTACGCTCAGAAAGTAACGGATAGATTCATTATTTTCGAAATCGTTAAATTGTGGTCAAAATTCTGCAACACGTCGATTTTTTATTTTGATTCTGGACTTTATGCTGTGTCGCACTTTTCGGATGTGACGTCCAAGTTCATGAAACTCTTTCTCCTGGGTTCAAAAATACCTTATTTATTGGGATTATTTGAAACAGTATGCGCGATATTAATTATTAAATGTGGCATAATTCGTGGTGCGGTGTTAATCAAGAACGAAACTGGTGTGATTAAAATGTAGGATTTTGTCAAAACAACAAGCAACTAGGTAACTCGATATGGAGTTTATTTTTTATTTTCAAGCTGCCGAAAACCGCATGTTTATGTATCGTTATAGGTAGACTTGAAATACGTATTTTTGTCACCGGAAGACAAAAACCCTTTCAAGTCTTATTTTATGTATGTTTTCGTTCAATTTATGTTTATTTTAATGTTGTGCACTGTTTAGTACCCCCAGATTCTTAATTTAACCCAAACATTGACAACACTAACACCGCATCACTTTTCAAATTATGCCACATTTAATAATTAATATCGCGCATATTGTTTCAAATAATTCCAATAAATAGGGCATTTTTGAACTCAGTAGAAAGAGTTGCATCGATTTCCGCGAAGAACATACTGGGTTGCCATTTAAAAATATGAACTTTGACGTCATATCCGGAAAGTGCGTAGCGTCATCTACATGTGCGACACAGCATACAGTCCGGAATCGCAGAATCCCAATAATTTTACCAACTTCAAAAGAAATATTACGGTTATGAATTCATGAAACCGTCTTCTATAAACTTTGTTAAACAGTCCTGAAGGTTGTATGAATTTTTGTTGTTACACACTTTGTCAGTTAGGAACATTTAATTGTTATCGAATTTTTAATTTCTCACATATATCACCTGGATTATACATCAACTAGCAAATTGAATAGTAAAATTTTTATTTTTAGTATCTTTATGAATTTTTAATTACATAATCACCTAAAACGTGTTTTTGCAATAGTGAGGAACGATTTAAACAGGTAATATTTTTACTTTTATATAAACACTTATCTGCGTAAACGTCACCTTTATATATTTATGTACAAAATATTGCATTTTAATTGACGCTGTTTCTAATATAATAATATAACAAGGATTTATAAACGCGGAAAGACGGTAAAATACCTAAAATATCGAATGAAGCGGCGCTAATTCAGCGAAACAATGAACTATTCCTAGAAAATAGTTCAAAATCGCAAATCGAACAAGTGTTATTTACTGCATGGAAAGCAGAAGAATGCGCTAAAAATGCGCCAAATGAATAACATGCAGATGCAGTTACAAAATTTGCAGACGCAATATACTGCATTGTAAACCTAATATACAGAGCTTGACGAAAGATCGGCTCAAAATTCAACATCCAAAGTGAAGGTACAAACTAAAGTACATTACTTCACAGATGAGGATGAATTAGCGAAAGAGACGGAGTGGATAAGAAAGAAAAATAGGAAAAAAAGGAAGATGGATACATCACTCACCCCTGCAAAACATAGTGTAAATACCCTAGAAAAAGAATCAGAGCAACCGAAACCCAAAAAGGTACAACAACCACCGCCAATAATAGTCGACGGAGTGGAAAATTTTAATACACTCCATGAAATCATAAATAATATGATGATAGGATACCAGATTAAAATCTTGAATGATCAAAATGTCAAAATTAACGTCGAGAGTGGGGAACAATACCAAGATCTTACCAAGACGTTGTGTGAAAAGGAGTATCAGTGGCACTTCTACGAAAACAAACAAAATCGTCCAATCAAGGTAATGACCGTCAATCTTCATCACTCTTGTGATCCGGATGAAATAACGATGGACATGAGAAGACGAGGGTATAAGCTACTTGAGAGTACCAGCAAATTAAAATATAAAACAAGACAGCCTCTGAACATCTTTATGCTATCATTTAGAAATGACGAAAACGTTAATAAAATCTTCAATATGACCGACATCATGGGTATACGAGTACAAATTCAGCCAATTAAAAAACCTAAGTTAGTGTTAGAGTGCAAGCTTATGGACATACCCAGAAATACTGCGGTAAAGAACCTAGATGTGTACGATGCACTGGGAGACATCACACAGTGAATTGTGAAAAACCAAAAGATTCAACTCCAAAATGTGTGCACTGTGGGGATAAACATCCAGGTAACTATCGAGTATATATAGTAGCAGAAGAGATGCAAAGCATCAAGAATAAACAGCTCAAGAAACCGAGCCTATCTAAACAACCACATAGGTCTACACAACCTAAAACAACAAACGCAGCAAGGAACCGAATTTAAGAACAAGACCTATAGTCAAGCAGTGTCTGGCAAAACAAATAACAACAATGTTAAAGAAACAAACGAAGCCAATTCATCCATTGACAAGACGATTCAATAAATAGTAGAGAAGTTGAACAAAATGGATGAACGAATTTCTAAATTAGAATATCGCGCACAAGGAGCGATCCCTAAAACTAAAAATGGCTAGTCAGTTAAGAATATTAAAACGGAATGCCAATGGGCTGCTGCAACATCAGCAAGAGTTGCAAGCAGTCCTTGACGTAGAGAAATTGGATTTATGCCTCATATTTGAGACTCATTTCACGAAAGAGTCATACATCAAATTCAATGGATACAAAGTCTATCATTCAATCCACCCGGATAATGCATCGAAAGGGGAAAGCGCAATTATAATAAAGAAATCCCTCTTACACCATCAAGAAATGGGTTATCAAACAGTGGAAATACAAGCCACATCTGTCAATATTAAAACAAAATCATGTGATCAGCTAAAATGCGAAGTATTATCAACCGGGAAGCCAACGTACTGGCCTACCGATCCGCATAAAATTACTGATCTCATTGACTTCTTTGTAATCTAGAATATCTCATCAAACTATATCCATACTGAAGAATCATAGGATATGAACTCAGACCATTCTCCAATATTCTTTACACTAAGTGATACTGTAATCCAAAAAGAAAATACACCGAGTTTAACTAATAATATGACAGATTGGCACAGCTTCAGAACCCAATTGGCACAGCTTCAGAACCCAACTTGAAGAACTAATCGATCTTTCAGTTCCACTAAGAACAGAGGAACAATTAGATGATGATGCTGATCTATTTGTTAAAAACGTACAACTGGCAGCATGGGACAACACACCCCAATTTACGCGGAGAACAAAAGGATACAACTATCCTAAGGAGATTAGGAATTTTATTACCGAAAAGAGAAAACTACGTCTGAAATGGCAACAGACTAGAGCACCTACAGGCAAAACAAATTTGAACAATACAACACAGCAATTAAAACGCGAAATACAGCGATTGGAGACTACTTGAGTGAACTCACTAACGATAACAAAACAGATTACACGCTTTGGAAGGCTACCAATCGACTAAAAATACATGTTTTGCATAATTCCCCAATCCGAAATGCGTATGGAAGCTGGGCCCGAAACAATATGCAAAAAGCATATAGGTTCGCAGAACACCTAGAGAGTATTTTCCTGCCAAACGATGTGGAAGACCCTCAAAACTGGACTGAACCTGAACAGAAAAATGTTGTCATCAGATCTACTTCGCCAGAAGAAGTTTTAGATGAAATAAAAACAAATATCAACCTGAAAAAGGCACCTGGCTTTGACTTGGTCGCTGACGAAGTTTTGAAGCAACTCCCAAAAAAAGCCATAGTAAAGCTTACCAATCTCATAAACGTATCCTTCAGAGTGAAGTATGTCCCTAGGATGAGGAAAGTTGCACAAGTGATGATGATCCATAAACCAGGAAAGAAGCCTCTACAGGACATAGCATCGTATAGACATATATCGTTGTTACCAGTAATTTCAAAATCATATGAAAAAATACTCCTTAAGAGACTAAAATCTATAATAGAAGAAAAATCTGACCCACCACCAGTTTGGATTCAGAGAAACCAATTCGACCATCGATCAAGTCCCAGGGTTACTAATATCATTGAAAAATCACTAGAAGTAAGAAAATTTGCTCCCCGGCGTTGCCCAGGCTTTCCAAATGTGGCAGGCTTGTTCACAAACTAAACCAGTATCTACCACAACAGTTTTCACTGTTTTACAATCCTACCTAACTGAAAGGTATTTCAGAATTAAGCAAGAAGAGGCTTATTCTGAATTAAAAGAAATCAGAGAGGGTACCCAAGGTAGTGACTAGGTCCAGTAATCTATCTTTATCACCAGAACCCCCGGATCTTGAACAGAAACAATAGCAAGATTTGCTGATGCAGTCATTGCTGTAGGAAGAGATCAGAAAAGCTGCAGAAAATCCAAACCCTATTGATAGAATCAACACTTGGACTAAAACTTGGCGCATCAAGTTAAATTAAAAAAGTCTGTGCATGTCGACTTTACTAACAAACAGAAGCAACATTTACCCATTAGAATAAATGATTCCCAGATCCCCTGCTGACTCAGCTAAATTTTGGGAATTTAGACGCAAAATCCGCTGGAGAGTTCATGTCAAAAAAAACGTGAAGAGCTTAACATTAAACTGACAAAATGTACTGGCTACTTGGACGAATCCAAGTTGTCTACATATAACAAGCTTCCTTGTATAACCAAATCCTGAAACCCGTTTGGACCTATGGCATCCAACTTTGGTGTTGTGCCAGAAAACAACATCCAAGTGATTCAGCGTTTTCAGAACAAAGCACTAAGGAACATCTTGATGCACCTTGGTACTGCTGAAACAGAGATATCCATCGGGACAAAATTTTAAAAATAAAATTCCAGCAGCCATGAACAAGGGCTACTCAACATGTGAACGTCGAGGCCATCCAGCTCAAGAGACGAAGCCCTTTGAGTTAGTGAAAGTGCGTAGTAAAGCAGAGCATTTGGAAGTGTTCCCATGTAATGTTTAGGTAGTTAAGCTACTAGATGGCAAACTAATGAGTAAGACCTTAGTTTTAAGATTTTAAACATGTTCATTTAGGTTAAAACAAAATTGTCAGTGATCTATTACTTCAGATTGTAATATACATAAATTGTAAAATTTTAAGAAATCTAATTTTTAATAAAAATCTAGCAAACGTATTTATGTAGTAAATTTAACAAAGTAAAATTATTTTTCTAGAGGTTGCCGTAATTGGAACATTCTTTTTAAAATTTAAAATTCAAAATTGTAATCCTAAATTAAAGATTAAAGTTACAAATTAAGCTATAACATCACACTATTTAAAGTGTATATCCTAATTAATAGAAAAGCAACAATATATTTTAAATTCTAACTTCTTGTAATCCAAAAAAATTAAAGAGAAATTAGCATGCTCTTCCTCCTAATTAAGTTTTCTACAAGAGATGATTTTTTTTTTTAATTCCAAAATGGAAGAAATTAAATAAAGAGAGAATTTTAATATGTATTAAATAGTTTTCCAACTACCCTTGTAATAAAAAAAGGTCCATGAGATTTTAGGTAATATCAGTTCAATACATTATAACACCTGTATCACAGCACGTGGGCCTTTACTAATCCTGTCAGTGGTACAACATACAACATGCCCTTACAAATATTACTCAAACTAAAAGATTAGTAAAAGGCTGAATAAAAAAAGATGCTAGATGATAATTTTTTATGGAAAATTTTTTTTTTACACATCGAAATATATGTTTGCTGAAAAATCTGAATATTTATAAAGCGGTACGCAGTATATATCAGCTGAAAAGGTTTATCCAACCACAGACTGAAGTGACATAGGTTTGCTATATTTTAGAATGTAGTGATTTTAACTAATATTCATTAGAGCACAAATATCTAAATTTCATTGTCATTGTAATACAGGTAAATTTAACATTATGTAAAGCGTATGCATAATAGTTAATTCGGGATCAGAGATGCGTTCACGAATTGTCATTTGTATAATAGATAATAAGGCAATCAACTGCTATATTATATTGTTATTTATTGTATACGCCCCAATTCAAGAATTAGTATTATAGTTATTGTTTTATATGAATTAAAAAATTTATCGGTTTTCGCAAAAAAATATAAAACGGGCTGCTGAGGCAACCCCAATAAATGTATATCATTTTCGGTAAATTTTACTGCGACTTAATGTTATTTCTGTTTCCTTTTATGGCCTAAACTTTATACATCTACATGCATTTACAATATTTTTCCAATCCTCATATATCTCATGCCTAAAGCAAAAATCTGTGCATTAATTTTACTGTATAGAACACGCCTGTGTGATATATACCTATACGTTTATTTGTTTTTGGTATCAACGGTGACACTGAACTTTTCTTGTGGGGTATTAATAAATTTTACATCGTATCGGTATGCAAATTTTGGATACATTTTTTTTATTTTTCTGCAGGTTGTAATAATTTCGTGATTATTTTGTTTTTTAAGAAGTTATTGAAACTTTTCAGAAAAACACTTATTCAAATACTGGCATTAAACGAAAACTATTAGTAGGCGAGAACCTATTTTTCCATTTCGTGCTGTAGTCAAAATTTCTACCTTTTGGTGCTTAATTTCACTTGTGATTGAATAATATTGATACATCAACAAAGTGAAATGTTAAATTTGATAAAAATTTAAAATTTGGGGTAATATGTATGTAATAAAATAATTAACGTATAAACCAAGGTAAAAAGCTTTTTTCGTAGGAAGAAACCAGTTTAACTATAAATTTTCTTTTTTATAATATAGGGTTTTTAAATGCTTCCCACATCTTTTAAATTTCTGTTTAAATATTTTTGCTTGGTTGGTGTTGTTAGAGGTCAAAAAAAATTGCAACTATATTTTCAATTTTTACATTTAATTAACATTTAAAAAGTTCTTTTCAAATTTAAGGATGTAAGGTTAAAGGAAGTCATTTTCAACTTAATTTTTAGTGTATGTGAAAATTGGTGTTTATAGAAAGGATGTTTATTTTAATCCATTTCCCAGTGGAGAAATGAAGCGGAGCATTCTTGCGTCCTGATTGAGTATGGTATGAAAAAACATGTATTTCGGGACGGAAATTTCCCCGGCTTTGTTGGAAATTGGTTGGAAATTCGTCCCCGGCAATTCGGCCCGGGAATTTCGTACCGGGCAATTGTCCCCAAATTTGAATTTATCAAAATGGGTTAATTAAACAATTCGAAAATAACCAAACATTGCTAAAAGTTGCCCTTTTAATTGAAATATTGGTAACGTGAAAAAAATAAAAATATAAAATAATTAATAATAATAAAAATATTTAAAATTATATTAATATATAATAATTATATATGAAGTAAAGAGGAAATTATCTTAGAAAGGAAAGCCTTTATTAATTGTATTTTAATATTTGTTTACCTTAAAAATGGGTAATTGGGTTAATATTTATGTAATATTTGGTTTTTTCTGTAATGTTTAATTCCCCATTAAGAAAATTCAAATTTTGGGTAGGGAATCTTCCTTGTTTTTCTTATTGGGCAAATTGTCCGGGAAAATTCGCCGGTAGAATTTCCTCCAATTGTGGAGAAAATTTCCGAAATTTCCTACCCCGTTTTGAAAGGCGTCCGCGGGACATTTTAACCGAAAAGTTATTATGACATTCAAAAATCCTAAAAATCATTCCACAATATCCATAAAAAGGTAAATAAATCTACTGGTTTATTAAAGAAATTGAACTAATTTTTTACATTTGCCATTCCTTGCCACAAAGCTTTAAAAAACTTCTATGCTCCTTCGAATTACTTCGCAAAATTCAACAGCTCTAATCTTGGTAATTTTCTTTCAACAAAGTTTAAACAACAATAAATTTAGCTTAACTTTTATTCAACAATATGGTCTTTATCGGGTTATTCTTCAAAATTACAAACAGTAAAAATACAAATTTTACATCAAACCCTCACATCCCCAAAAAGTTCATTTTACTTGTCGGGGTTTTTTTTACAACATGGAGAACTCAACCCACCGCTAATCTTGGTTTTGGAACAATTTTATAGTGACCGAATAATTATAAGATTTGTGGTCCGAAGCCTGACCTCAGCCTTTATTTTTTCGTTTACTATTAAAACTAATTATTTAAAATTCTACCGAAGAATTAAGGAGCAATACGCAAGAAATAAACAATTCTCCAATTGAATTTGAACCTTTAAAATTTGTGTCTAGAAATTAAGGTGATCATTTTAGACCTTTTGTAAAATCAATAAATAAACATTTATTCTATTCTTATTCCCTTCTTTAATTAACTTGAATGTTTTAAAATTAAACGAAGAATTTTTTCTAAAATGAATGGGCATTTTGATCACCTTTTGTAAAATAACAATAAGTAATCGTTCTATTCTTATTTTCAAATACAAGGTGGCATTCTGAGCACTTTTTTAAAATAAATAAATATTGGTTTAAACTTCGTTCCAATATTACATTGAAATTATTCGGGCATGTTATTTTTGCACAAAAACAATTTTAAGGATCAATTAACGTCTTTTTGCTTTGACTCTTAGTTTTCTTACTCATATTCATATTTTCGGGAAAACCTTTCAAATTTCCATTAAAATAAAGGCTTCTTTTCTATTGTACAGTTCCAAAAATTCTTGAAAAGCAATTCCCTTAAAATACAATTCCATTACAATGCTTCTTAACTTGAGCTCTGGAACTTTTTAAATTTGAAAATTAGAAGAAATTCAAAATATGAATTTCTAAATATTCTTTAACATTTTTCCCCTGCTAACTTACCAACCTAACAAACTTTTAAAGCCAAATTTAAAATTGATACGTTCAAGCTTACGAAAACCCTTACAAACTTTTCCTGTTATAAATTTTCCATATTTAAAAATGAAACTTGTTTCAATTACTGTTTTAACTGTGTTTTTGTCTTCAACCTTTATTAATCACTTTTCCAGTTTAGTAATTTATTTACAAATATTCCAAAATTAAGTTGACTTTAATTGGGCGTTTCCACCGTTTTTTTTTCCAACTTTCACAACCTCAATACATTTAAAAGTGTCGTCACAACTTGCTGCCCTTTTGTTGCTTATAATTTTCTAAGCCGGTTTAAAACATTACCTTTAATTCATTTTCATTGTTATTTAATTTTATTTTACTTATTTACAAAATTTTGTTGTTTTCTGTTCACTTATTTTTTTTACTTTAAAAAGTTTTGTAACCACTGTTCATTCAATTATATTTTGTTGTTTAAAATCGTTTCAAAGGTTCTTTACTTTAGAATTCCTTAGGGGTGGTCCTTTATTTGCATCTTGCTAAATTTTTAATTTTAATTTTAAATATAAAACTTTTATTAACATTGTATTTGAAAAAAATTTTTGAAGACCTTTTAAAAAATTTTCTTTTGCGTTTGTTCATTAACACCATTTTCAAGAATTTTTCTAAAAAATTTCATTTAAATTATTAATCCTTTAACATTAGAAAATGTTACTTGCACAAAAAGGGAAGCTTTTCGACCTTACCCCTTGTTTAGCCTCTCCAGGATTGTAATCAATAATCCAAACCGTTTTCTGAAAGATTGTTTAAAGTTCGCCTTCGAGTAAAGAGGTAAAAATGATAGTTAAAATAATTAGAATCTTAATTTTATTTTTGTGATCTTTCAAGTTTTTCAGATCTTTATTTTTCAATTTTCGAGTACTTCAGGAATTTGTCCAGTTTTCTAAGTATTTTCGAACTTTCGGATTTTATGGATTTGTGTATCCTGTCCATTATTGTTGACGTTTTTTCAGGAAATAACGAGCTGTTAAACAAGAAAGGAAAGCGCAATTATAATAAAGAAATCCTCTTACACCATCAAGAAATGGGTTATCAAACAGTGGAAATACAAGCCACATCTGTCAATATTAAAACAAAATCATGTGATCAGCTAAAATGCGAAGTATTATCAACCGGAAGCCAACGTACTGGCCTACCGATCCGCATAAAATTCCTGATCTCATTGACTTCTTTGTAATCAAGAATATCTCATCAAACTATATCCATACTGAAGAATCATAGGATATGAACTCAGACCATTCTCCAATATTCTTTACACTAAGTGATACTGTAATCCAAAAAGAAAATACACCGAGTTTAACTAATAATATGACAGACTTGAAGAACTAATCGATCTTTCAGTTCCACTAAGAACAGAGGAACAATTAGATGATGACGCTGATCTATTTGTTAAAAACGTACAACTGGCAGCATGGGACAACACACCCCAATTTACGCGGAGAACAAAGGATACAACTATCCTAAGGAGATTAGGAATTTTATTACCGAAAAGAAAACTACGTCGGAAATGGCAACAGACTAGAGCACCAAGGCAAAACAAATTTGAACAATGCAACACAGCAATTAAAACGCGAAATATAGCGATTGGAACTACTTGAGTGAACTCCTAACGATAACAAAACAGATTACACGCTTTGGAAGGCTACCAAGCGACTAAAATACATGTTTTTAATCCCCCAATCCGAAATGCGTATGGAAGCTGGTCCCGAAACAATATGCAAAAGCATATAGGTTCGCAGAACACCTAGAGGTATTTTCCTGCCAAACGATGTGGAAGACCCTCAAAACTGGACTGAACCTGAACAGAAAAATGTTGTCATCAGACCTACTTCGCCAAAAGAAGTTTTAGATGAAATAAAAACAAATATCAACCTGAAAAAGGCACCTGGCTTTGACGTGGTCGCTGACGAAGTTTTGAAGCAACTCCCAAAAAAAGCCATAGTAAAGCTTACCAATCTCATAAACGTATCCTTCAGAGTGAAGTATGTCCCTAGGACGAGGAAAGTTGCACAAGTGATGATGATCCATAAACCAGGAAAGAAGCCTCTACAGGACATAGCATCGTATAGACATATATCGTTGTTACCAGTAATTTCAAAATCATATGAAAAAATACTCCTTAAGAGACTAAAATCTATAATAGAAGAAACGAATCTGATCCCCAACCACCAGTTTGGATTCAGAGAAAACCAATCGACCATCGATCAAGTCCGCAGGATTACTAATATCATTGAAAAATCACTAGAAGTAAGAAAAGTGTGCTCCGCCGCCTCCTCGGCGTTGCCCAGGCTTTCCACAAAATGTGGCATGAAGGCTTGTTTCACAAACTAAACCAGTATCTACCACAACAGTTTTCACTGGTTTTACAATTCTATCTAACTGAAAGATATTTCAGAATTAAGCAAGAAGAGGCGTATTCTGAATTAAAAGAAATCAGAGTAGGGGTACCACAAGGTAGTGCACTAGGTCCAGTAATCTATCTATTATACACCAGTGACACCCCGGATCTTGAACATGAAACAATAGCAAGATTTGCTGATGCAGTCATTGCTGTAGGAAGAGATCAGGAAAAAGCTGCAGAAAAATTCCAAACCGCTATTGATAGAATCAACACTTGGACTAAGACTTGGCGCATCAAGTTAAATTAAAACAAGTCTGTGCATGTCGACTTTACTAACAAACAGAAGCAACATTTACCCATTAGAATAAATGATTCTCAGATCCCCCGTGCTGACTCAGCTAAATGTTTGGGAATGATCTTAGACGCAAAACTCCGCTAGAGTTCATGTCAAAAAGAAACGTAAAGAGCTTAACATTAAACTGACAAAAATGTACTGGCTACTTGGACGAAATTCCAAGTTGTCTACATATAACAAGCTGCTCTTGTATAATCAAATCCTGAAACCCGTTCGGACCTATGGCATCCAACTTTGGTGTTGTGCCAGAAAAAACAACATCCAAGTGATTCAGCGTTTTCAGAACAAAGCACTAAGGAACATCATTGATGCACCTTGGTACTGCTGAAACAGAGATATCCATCGGGACCTTCAAATGGATACTGTTGACTAAACCATCACCAAACTTGCCAGCAGCCATGAACAAAGGCTACTCAACCATGTGAACGTCGAGACCATCCAGCTCCTGTACAACACAAATCTACTAAGAAGACTCAAGAGGACGAAGCCCTTTGAGTTAGTGAAAGTGCGCTAGTGTAAAGCAGAGCATTGTACCGGAAGTGTCCTACATGTAATGTTTAGCGTAGTTAAGCTACTAGATCACAAGGCAAACTAATGAGTAAGACCTTAGTTTTAAGATCTTCAAACATGTTCATTTAGGTTAAAACAAAATTGTTCAGTGATCTATTACTGGTCAGATTGTAATATACATAAAAGATCTTGTAATGAGTATCTTTTAGAAATAAAAAAAAAAAACATAATTGTGTGTATATGATTTGAATAGTCTCAAGACTCTTAAAAACGTTACTACCTTCAATGATTAGTTATAATGGACACAGGTAAAATATTGTATTTCGTTCCCCCGGAACGGAAAGATGTTTGAACTTCTCTCGCAGTAATAATTGACCACACGTGTCTTTTGTCCGGATGAAGCAGTTTAAAGAATTAACACAGTAAATGCGTATGAATTTTAGACACATATCAATATAATACGTGATTAATACTGCCAGCAATTTTAACAAAATCGTAAGTTTTCTAATAAAAATCTATGCACAACGTATTTATGCTAGTAAATATTACTATTATAATAGAAATTATTTTTTTGGCTAGAGGTTGCCGTAATTGGAATCATTCTTATTACAAATTCTATACAATTCAAAATTGTACATCCTAAATTCAAAGATTAAAGTTAGCAAATTAAGCTCATAAGCATCTACATCTATTTAAAGTGTATATCCTAATCTACAGTAGATCAAAGCAACAATATATTTTGAATATTCTGAATCTTCGTGTCGTATATCCGGACGAAAATTAATTAAGAGAGAACATTCAGTGATGCTACTTCCTCCTAGATTAAGTTTGTCTACGAAGACGGTGATTTCTTTTTGTTAATATCCAAAATGTAGAAGAAAGTCTAAACTAAATGAGAGAAGTTTTAATATGTATATGAAATGCAGTTATTCCAATCTACCCTATGTGAATAAAAAAAGCGTCCGAGGGTGACGCATATTTAGGTAATCCATCAGTTGCAATGACATTATCAACACCTGTATCACAGCACGTGGGCCTTTACTAATCCTGTCAGTGGTACAACATACAACATGCCCTTACAAATATTACTCAAACTAAAAGATTAGTAAATAGGAGCTGAATAAAAAAAAAAGATGCTAGATGATAATTTTTTTATGGAAAATTTGATTTTTTTTACACATCGAAATATATGTTTGCTGAAAATCTGAATATTTATAAAGCGATACGCAGTATATATCAGCTGAAAAGGTTTATCCAACCACAGACTGAAGTGACATAGGTTTGCTATATTTTAGAATGTAGTGATTTTAACTAATATTCATTAGAGCACAAATATCTAAATTTCATTGTCATTGTAATACAGGTAAATTTAACATTATGTAAAGCGTATGCATAATAGTTAATTCGGGATCAGAGATGCGTTCACGAATTGTCATTTGTATAATAGATAATAAGGCAATCAACTGCTATATTATATTGTTATTTATTGTATACGCCCCAATTCAAGAATTAGTATTATAGTTATTGTTTTATATGAATTAAAACAATTTATCGGTTTTCGCAAAAAAATATAAAACGGCGCTGCTGAGGCAACCCCAATAAATGTATATCATTTTCGGTAAATTTCCTACTGCGACTTAATGTTATTTCTGTTTCCTTTTATGGCCTAAACTTTATACATCTACATGCATTTACAATATTTTTCCAATCCTCATATATCTCATGCCTAAAGCAAAAAATCTGTGCATTAATTTTACTGTATAGAACACGCCTGTGTGATATATACCTATACGTTATATTTGTTTTTTTGGTATCAACGGTGACACTGAACTTTTTCTTGTGGGCTATTAATAAATTTTTACATCGTATCGGTATGCAAATTTTGGATACATTTTTTTACATATATTTTTCTGCAGGTTGTACCCATAATTTCGTGATTATTTTGTTTCTTTAAGAAGTTATTGAAACTTTTCAGAAAAACACTTATTCAAATACTGACATTAAACGAAAACTATTAGTAGGCGAGAACCTAATTTTCTCCATTTCGTGCTGTAGTCAAAGTTTCTACCGTGTTGATGCTTAATTGCACTTGTGATTGATATAATATTGATACATCAACAAAGTGAAATGTTAAATTTGATAAAAATTTAAAAATTTGCTAGTAGTGAATATAGTTATTTGTTTTACTAGGCAGCAAAGTAGTAGATTGACCGCCGCGGCTGATAGTTCATAGCCGAGCGTAGCGAGGCTAGGAATTCAGCTAAGGCAGTCAATCTACTTTGCTGTCGAGTTGAACATATAATTTTTTCTCCGATTGTTTATAATGATATGTGTAGGATATTGTATTTGCAAATGATTACGATTCCCACAATCTTTTTATTTTTCCTGTAGTGATAAATTAAAACAAAATTTGATAGAAATCGCAATTGTTGGAATGGTTGGTTGCTATGGAAATGTATATGTCCATAATAATTATAGTTTGACAACTTATGAAATTTCTGACATTTTTGTGGAAAAATATCGGCATATTTATATTATGGACAGTGATAGCGACTTAGAAGTACTTACTCCTCCAGAAATAAGGGAGATGGCAAAAAATATTGAGCTACAAGGCAAAGCAGTCCCGAATTTTCGAAAAACAAGACATTACAAACTTTATGCTGGATGCTCCAGATGATGAATATTTATTAGCAAAAGTAAGTTTTAAATAAGATATTTATACGATAAAGTGAAAATACTTGTAATCCATTCCTTTAGGTTGTATTGATTTTTGTAATTGCGGATGCATGTCTCTGCGACGTACTATTGAATTTAAAGTTAGAAAATATTGAAGATATGAACAATAAACTATAGGTATCCCTATTAAACACGAAGACGGAGAATTCGAGGTCTTTCGTAATAATGGAATATTTAGATGTTGTTAGAAAATATATCGCTCTTCGGCCTGCTGAATTAACAGACAAGATTTTTTTTTAAATACGTAAAAGGTAAATCCGTAAAGCAATTTGTTGGTATCCATAAATTTGGTAAAATACCTCAAGAAATAGCTGTCTATTTAAAGTTCCCGAATGCTGAAGAATATACGGGACACTGCCTCCACAGAAGTTCTGCCACTTTACTTGTAAATTCAGGAGGTGACATAACAATGTTGAAAAGACATGGTGGGTGGAAATCCTCAACTATAGCAGAAGGGTACATTGAGGATCCAATGGCAAGTAAAACCAGTATTTGTGAAAAAGTTTTGACTAATGTAGGAACTACTTATGAAGCGAATCAAACTGGTAATATAGTGAATGTAAAGAGAACGATATCTGAAGAAAGAAAAGGTGGCCTATTTATTCAAAATTGTAGTAATGTTACTATCAATGTTAATAACAACTAAAAATATGTTTTTTGAATTCTTGTTAAAAGTATTATGTAATAATTGCTAGTAAATGTTTTTGTCAAAAAATGTCAAATGTTTTATTCCCATTGAGAACAATCATTTTGTTGCCTAGGCAGGAAAGTCCTTACTTTAGTAATAGTTTTCTGATTGATATGTGTCTGCAAAATTAATATTTGCTGTCAATCGGAGAAAAAAATAATTATACGTATAAACCAAGGTAAAAAAGACTTTCTTTTCCTCGACTCTCGTAGGAAGAAACGCAGTTTAACTCAGTAAATTTTCTTTTCTACCGTAATATACCGGGTTTTCGTAAATGCTTGATCCCGCGTGATCAATTTTAAATTTCGCGCTTTAAATATTTTTGCTCTAGGTTGGTAGTTGTTAGCAGGTCGAAAAAAAATTACTAACTCATATTTTCGAATTTCCTCTACATTTAATCAACATTTAAAAAAGTTATTTTCAAAGCTCTTAACGTGATGTAATTTAGCATTTTTAAAGTGAATTGTCATTTATCTTAATTACTTACTTACTTACTTACTTAACCTTCACGCCATTCCCTTGCGGGGTAGGCAAAACAATCCCTGCCTCTTATTTATTTTTCATTCACAATCTTTCTCCATGCTTTCCTATCTCCGCATACCTCCCTAGCTTTCGCAAGATTCATACATAGTCTCTGACATGCCGTTTTGTTTTTAAAACTCCTCTTTCTTTCCTTTATCATAGATTCTACTACATTCACCCAAGTTTCACGCGGCCTACCAGGCTCGGCCTTTCCCCTAACCTCACCCACATATATTTGTTTCGTTAATCTTGCGTTGTTCATTCTCTCAATGTGACCAAACCAACGTAATGTACAACTTTTATATCTATCCATCATAGTCTTTTCCTCACCACACTCCCTCATTATGCATTCATTTTTTATCTTGTCCCGTCTCGTTTTACCACATGCGCTTCTCAGAAATCTCATACCCACGGCATTTATTTTTCTTTCGTGCTTTTTTTGACATACCCATGTCTCACTTCCATACAGTACTGACGGGACGAATACGACATTATAGATTGCTCGTTTCGCAGCTAGACTCATGCTTTCATTTCTCATTATCGTCCACATACTTCCAATCTGTACCATCTGCAGTAAACATTCTACCGAGATATACCAGCTCGTCCACTTGCTCCACAATTTCATCTTGCAGAGTAAATACTCTACTCTCCTTTCCACCTTCCCGATTGAACACCACAATCTTAGTTTTGTTCACGTTTACCTTTAGGTCCATGCTCTCACAGACTGTATCAAACTTCCTCAGAGCGGTTTGCAGCTCATCCGCACTGTCACATAATATAAACATTTATTTACGCCATATTCGTTTAATATTTCCCACAGCTTCTTTGTATTCACTCTGTCATATGCTTTCTCCAGGTCTACAAACGCACAGTACAACTTCCTTTTTACCTTTAAACACTTTTCGATCACCTGCTGGAGAGCAACCATCTGATCGACACATCCTCTCCCTGGTATGAAGCCACCTTGCACATCCCACATCTTAGATTGTGTAGTTTCTCGTACTCTATCAATCAGTATTTATCCAAAAACTTTACCAGGTACGCTGAGCAAGCTTTTTCCTCTGTAGTTCTTACAATCACTCTTGTTCCCCTTACCCTTATACAATGGTACAATGATCGCGCTCTTCCAATCACTCGGCACTTTTCCACACATAAGGCATACATTGAATCATTCACGCAATCTTCGTATAAGCTTTGCACCACCATACTTGAGCATTTCACCAGTGATTTCATCTACGTCTGCTCCCTTGCCGTTTTGCAACCTTCCTACCGTTTTCTCTACCTCATTTATTCCAATATCCTTCTCAGTTTCATTCATCATTTCTTCTATATTCTCCTTATTTAACACTTCAGTCTTACTTTCCTCATTAGTGTACAGTTTTCCGAAATATTCTTGCCAGCATTTCCTTACTTCACAATCGTCCCATACTATTTCGTTTCTATCATTCATCACTCCTGCAGCGTTCTGTTTTGGGCCACGTTTTGTATTTTTGACCCATTTCCAGAAGAGTTTTTGGTTTCCCTCAAAATCATTCTGCATTTTCTCTCCTTCTACAGCCATCACTTCCTCTTTACTTATTCTCACTGCCTCCTTCGCTTCTTTGTTTCTTAATCTGTACACCTCATACAATCGTTTCTTCTCAGTCTCATTTTTTGCAGCAATCATTGCCATGTACGCATCTTTTTTCTTACTTACTGCCTTTTTTACCGACTCATTCCACCAAGCACATTTTTTCTGTCCACCTACAATCACTCTTCCACATATTCGCACGACACAATTGACAACATAGTTTTTCAAGCTTATCCATGCACTTTCAACGTCAGTGTCTTTTATTTGTTCGTTCCACACTGTTTCATTCACATTCAACTCTTTATTCACAGCATCTACGTATTTCATTCTCGCACTATTATCCACTAGTTTGTCAACCCTAATTCTGGACGTTCGCACTACGTTTTCTTTCCTTCTCCACACCCACTTTTGCCCTAAACACACTCTCGATACAGTCAAAAAGTGGTCCGATCCACACTCCGCTCCGCGCATTACTTTTGTGTCTTTCATCAGGTTTCTAAGCCGTTCATCATACATTATCAAGTCTATCATACTTTTAGATTCACCTCTTTGCCATGTATACATATGCACATTTTTATGTTTAAACCACGTATTGGATACAAACAGGCTTCTCTCCACACAGATGTTCAGCAGGTGTTCACCATTCTCATTGGTTCTTTGGTCTCCGAACTTTCCTAGAACGCGTTCACTATGTTCTCTCTGTACACCCACCCATCCGTTCATATCCCCCAATATAATCACTCTTTCGTTTGGTTTACATACGTTCAACACGTTCTCTACTTCATTCCAGAAGTTCTCACGCTCCTGGTCTCTTTCTCCATTCACCGGTGCATAGCATGCAATAAGAAAAATTCTTCGAAACTCCACTTTCATTCTAACCCATATTACCCGGGGAGATACTAATTCGTACTGTTTAACACATCTTTTCGCTCTTTCACTTATGATCACCCCAACTCCTTTTGCACCATAGTGCCAGGCTGCCATCCTCCATCTCCACAGCATCCTTTCCTTTGCGCTTTGTCTCCGATACACACAGAATATCAAGATGTCTTTCGTACATTACATTCGCAATTTCAAATTATTTACCATCCATACCTCTAACATTCCACGTACCGACTCGCCATTCATTCCTTGCACAGTCGTCAGCAACGGGACCTGTCTGTTTCGACCTTGACCGCCCCTTGTAGCCAGGTCGATCCGAGGCAATTGTATTGTTTTCTTAAGTAATATCATAGCGAGCAGACCGGTTACTGGCCAAATCGTGCCCCGGACGATGTAGCATTCCCTACTAACGGTATCGTCCTACTACCGGACAGTTATGTCTACTGTCACGACATAATAGATAGATATAAATAATAGATCGTATAATTTGAATTTGTATAGTGATACTGTGCAACTTTGGTGTTCTCATTAGAACAAGATGCCTTTATTTTGATGGCACATTTCCGCAGTGGCACCCGAAACCCTGATAGAACATGGAGCTATTCGTTGCAGTCCTGCATTGAGTAGTTTTCTGAGGCTTTTCCCGATGTTAATGTCGAATATGATGTATTTAAGAAACATAAGTCGCGTATTATTACACTGTATTTGCAAAAGCAAGTCAACAGACAGGCGGACTGTTTTAACCGAAGAAGTTATTAATGACATTCAATAAAGTCCTAAAAAATCTATTCCACAACTATCCACTCAGAACAGGTACGAATAAATCTACTGCGTTTATGTAACCAGAAATACGAACATTTTTTTTTTGCAGGTTTGTCCATTGCTACTTGCCACAAAGCTTTAAAAAAGACGTTAAATATGCATCCTTACAAAATTTCTTCTGTACAACAATTACATGCACCCGACTCTAATCTTCGAGTGCAATATTGTCAATGGTTCAACGAACGTTTAACAATAATATGTTAGACTTAACATTTTATTCAAACGAAGTATGGATACATTTATCGGGTTGTGTGAACATCCAAAATTACAGAAGTTGGGCAGTAGAAAATCCAAATATTTACGTCGAACACCTCTACATCCCCAAAAAGTTGGCATTTGAGTAGCTATGTCAAGAAGGAGGATAGTTGGGCCTATTTCCTTTTATGAAACCGTAAATGGAGAACGATATCGCGATATTCTGGGTCAAACTATTGAAGAAAATTTACTTGACGATGAGCAACAACTAGTTTTTTTCCAGCAACATGGAGCAACTGCACACACTGCTAATGAAACAATTAGGTATTTGGAAGAATATTATAGCGACCGAATAATTCGTACAGATTTGTGGCTTCCAAGAAGTCATGACCTCACGCCTTTAGATTTTAAATTTTGTAAGGATGCATATGTAACGTCATTTTTAAAGCTTTGACGTGACTTATGTTTTCTAAATACATCATATTCGATATTGATATCGGGAAAAGCCTTTGCGGAAATTTGCAATTAAAATAAAGGCTTCTTGTTCTGATGATAACACCATTATTGTACAGTATCACTATACAAATTCAAATTAAGATAAATGACAATTCACCTTAAAAAATACTAATTCACATTACAATAGCTTCGTAACGTTAAGAGCTCTGAAAAGAACTTATTTAAATGTTGATTAAATGTACAGTAAATTCGAAAATATGAAGTTATAATACTAAATATTACGATTTAGTAATTCTCCACCTGCTAACTACTACCAACCTAGAGCAAACATATTTAAAGCGCGAAATTTAAAATTGATCACGTGGGAGTCAAGCATATACGCAAACCCTGTACAATTACTATTTCCTATTAGTAGTAATTTAGATACCAGTATTTATAAAATGAAACGTTGATCTTCAATTAGGCTGTTGTTACACTGTGTATTTTGTCTTCTATACCTTGGTATATAATTACTATTTCCAGTTAGTAGTAATTTATTTACAAATATTCATAAAATAAAGCATTGAGCTATTAATTGTGCGGTTTCCACGCATTGTGTATCGACTGTATAATTTTCTATAGTCACTGGTTTAAAAACAATACATTTGAATTGCATATTTAATGATTGTTATTTAATGTTTACTCGTTACTTATTTCACTAAATAATTTGTTGTTTTCTGTGTCTACTGTATTTACTATTTACTTTATAAAAGTTTTAAATAAACCTACTAGTTGCATCTATGTGATGTTCATGGGTTCTTGTTAGTTTCAAAATCGTTTACTTAAAGGTATCTGTTACTTTGATGAATTACCGCTAGAGGGTGATACCATTGAATATTTGCATCTTGCTAAATTTTTTTTAAATATATGTATAAACTTTTATTGGCAACATTGATATTTGAGAAGAAAATTTGTTGAAGACCTTTTTGTTAAGCTGTGTTTCTTCTTCAAACGGCCATTTTGTGCTACGTGAATACATTTTAGAAAAATATCTCTTGTTGCTGTTTCTTCGATATGTAACACCATTTTTATAGTAGAATTTTTCATAGAAAATATTTCTTTACTTGGTAAAGTTATATAATCGCTGTTGATACGGATGTAGAGAAATGTTACTTGCACAAAAAGGGGTAAGCTATTTCGACTTATTCAACCTTATTGTAATTATGACCTTTCTTTCAGGATTGGAATACAATAATCCAATACCGCTTTTCTCAATAATTGTGTTAAAGCTCTCCTTCGATGTAAAGAGGTAAAAGCAGTGTTATACGATTAAAACTACGGGCACTTACGCAATCTTAATTTTAGCTTTTTCGTAATCTTTCAAGTTTTTTCACGATCTTTCACGTCTTTCAAGTTTTTCGAGTATCTTCAAGAATTTGTCCGAGTATTTCTAAGTATCTTTCCAATCTCTTCGGATTTTACTGGATTTGTGTGTACCTCTGTTTTGTTTTCCTGGAAATAATTATATGCTGTGTAGAAGCTAACGCTTTACTTTCCGTACTCGTTTTACCTTGCTGCTAACTACGAGGATTTGATCAGATGTAAATCCACGGCTGGTTCGTCAAGTTAGGCACCAGGTTCGGTGGGGATCTAACGTCTCGTTAGGTGTTGTGGGGACCTACGCGATTTGGACTTATTGTATCAATGAAAATTTAATTTCGCGAGATATTAAAACCTCTTACAAACTACCGTAGCAGAAAAATTATGGGACTTCCACTAGCTACCCTGCAAAACATGTTTTTTTCAACAAGACGACGCTCCGCCACGTAATGGACAAATTATCACGAACTTCTTAAATGATGAACAAGTGGATAGAGCACCTGGAACCAGTAAGATTGCCTGCAAGATCCTCTCTTCATTTTTTTGTATGTCACCTCAAAAATCAAGTTTCTTATATTTAACCGACTTTGTATCTCCAATGGTGTCCAATATCCCCATATACATAATTTTATATGTAGAGATTTACTTCAAAAATGAAAACCTTTGTTTTCGATAAGTATACTGCAAAATTTACTCAGATTAATTCCTAAAAACCTTTGATTATAAATTTGCTTGAAAAAATAATTATTTTAAAAATCATCGCAAGGATGTCATTTTATACGAAATGGTTATTAATAGAGAGCAATACACTGCATATATGGAATTTCGAGAAATGATTTCTAATTATTATTATACAGTATTCGTTAAAAGTTTAGTTGATCTTAACGTGTAACCTAGTAGGGTCACTCGATTAGGGTGAAAATAGGAAGCAAACACCTTTATTTGGTATGCTATGAATTAGATTTGATTAAGGTTGAACCGTTTATTCTGCAACCGGAAACATCAACAGATTTTAACAAAATTGACCAGTTTCCTGTAATTGTGGGCAATGGGAGACGCACGTGCCTAATCAGACGATATAAGGATAGACCACGCATAACCTAATAAAGCCTTTCGATACAATAGGTTATCCGAAATCATCACGTTGTTTGCTGGATTTCGAGCTTGCCGTCTGTTTCTTTTGACTTTTTACTTGTGACAATTGGTCATGAATTTTCTCCAAGAATACTTTCAAACGATGGCCATATTGTTAATGATGTCCATTAAAAATTTGCTTTACCTTGACCTTTGATCTAGTAACATGATTGAGGTCAAAACATGAGGTGCATATCTTTAATTGATATGCTAACAATTAACAACACCGATTTAAAAATTCTGAACCGTTTATCCTGTAACTGTGGACGTAGTTGTTGACGTTTGACCTCATTTCTGAGGAATAGGAAATCCGTTCGTATCAATGTAATATAGATTTGAAATCTCTGCATATTCGAAAAACATACGTATTATCATAGGTTATCCATAGAAAATTTGGTTGGCCTTGGTCTTAGACCCTGCAGATGTCACCGGATTGAGGTCATAATAGGAGTTGCATGCACTTAATTGGCATATCGTCATTTATCAACACGAGTATTGACCTTTGACCTCAATTTGTAAGGAATAGATCAATGAAACGCATATTTGCAATGTTTACAAAAATGCTTTCTAATGACACTCGTATTGCTATAAGTTATGCAATGAAAATGTAGTTGACATTTATTCTTGACCCATGAAGCTTGCAGCACCAAGTTTAATTTGTGGGCGTAACAGTGAGTGAAAAGTGTTTAGGAGCAACAGATTTCACTTTTTTTGTAAAGTAAAGTTCGCCTATGACCGCAGCTCCGTCATATGTTTGTCCGATTAATTTTTTTCCATCTTAAGATCACAAAAATGATATAGTAACACATTAAAAATGTCCTGCGCTGTACGACCGTCACTAATATTAAAAAAAACAACAAAGAAATCGCTCCACAACCTTACCGTCACAAACAATCGAAAAATAACGGACATTTGGGAAAAACAACTAATATCAGTAGTCTCATCAATTTCCCATAAAAAACACACAGAATTTTTTATTTCGTCATACGTTTTATTTATTAAAATTTTTGTTATTGAATCGATTAAATCATTTTAGTACTTTTGATAAACCAGAAAATACAGAAGATTGCGATGCACCTATACGTTTATTAAAATTTTCATCTAACGTTGCAGCAAATTTAGTCAATTCATTATAATTTCCTTGGTTGTTCGAATGAGTCGTTTCATCGTCCCCCCGAAACGCCAATTCCTGTGCCCACAAAAAAATTACCATATTAATCAAGTGCTTAATTATTTTTCTATTTTCTCTAACAGTCTCATTACATCTATTCACATATTCTTGACGGGCACTATCCAATGCAGTTGTAATGTTTTGCTTCGCAAATAATTTAAGTTTTAAGGCAGAATGGGTGTATTCTTTAGACATATATTTCCCAAACATGTTTATCACCTAGTGTTTTGGAAAACGATCGGTTGTGGCCCGATTTTGCTTAGTCCAGGTTTTTCAGTAATAGTCTCGGGATTGGTAGTGCTTTAATAAATAATTTTTCATTGTACGTCAGTCCACTAAATTTACTAGTCAATCGCCGTTGTTGTTTACCACACTCCTCACAGTTTCAGTTTCCATAACGGCAAATTTAATGGAGTTAGATTTTTATTCAATCTATCAAAGCTTACAAAGAAAAATATTTTTTTAATTGTAGCAGATGATGCTAAGTTGCACGCTGTTTAAACGCAACCACAAAAGCATAGAGCACAGAGACAAAATAGACGAAAAAATTCCTACATTAATGCCCAACAAGCTGGATTTTTAAAGTACATATCTTGAATACGTCATTACGAATGTTATGTCAAAAGTCCCCATCGATCCCGCTTGTGCGTTGTTTTTTATCTGAGGTAAAACGTCACAAATTTTCGATTTTTGCGTATATCTCTGAAACGGTGAAAGTTACTGGAAAACTTGATGTTGTAGATCGTGAAATTCTATACAAAAAAGGTATCAATACTTTTTTCCCTACGAAGCACCGTTCTTGACTTATCGCGATTGCAAACCTAGAAAATACGAATATGCATTCATATGTGGTCTGTATGCATCATCAGGTCATCCTTTGAAGTAAAAATATTAGAATATTGGTTTTTGTGACACATGCGCTCAAATACGGTTGGCCTTGAGTAACATCTGCCTGTGACATTCATTTTAAACTGTGCCGTTACAAAATTTGATAAAAATGTCAGAAGTTTGCTTTATTTGCATAATATTTAAATGACAAACAATCTGTAACAATACATAAGCAGTGTCGTAAAGTGTACACTAGGAAGAGCAGCATTGCTGAAGCTAAAAGACAACGCGAGATGGAATCAGCTAACACATCTGGGATTAGTCCTCCTGGGACTAGAGAGCGAGGGGATGATTTTTATTTTTGTTTTAAAAAATACTGTTTGTGTTCTGATGACCTAGCAATAACTGTTATTGCACGCATTCAATGTGAATACGATTTAGTTGCTGCTGAGGCTAAGTACCAAAGTGATTGTTATAATTCCTTTCTGAAACCTACTACTGCAGGTAAAATTGATCGACCTAGAAGTGATTCTATTAGTTTAGCAATGGAAAAAACATTTGCATTTATTGAAAACCATTATGATTACCAATTTTCAATACAAGAATTGAAAGAAATTTGTGAAGAACCATCTATCCAAAACAGAACAACCAAGTCAAAATTGAAGTATGGTAATAGAATCTTCATAACTCAGAAATTGGGAAGTTCGACATTCATTTGCTTCATCGACAATCAGCATAACATTCTCAACAAATCTTGGTATGAGAATAAAAAAAAAAAAATGAAAAGGAAGACCGATTCAGAATACTTGAAGCAGCTGCAGCGATCGTACGAGAGGATATTCAGTCGATAGTGCTTGGCACTGACAATTATCTTCCAACTAGTGAAATGTTCGAAGATATCAATAGCGATATTCCGGAATCATTAATTTATTTGAAATTTGAAATTAATATGTACAAATGACAGCCACTGTATTATGGCTGCTGTTCGTCCTAGGTCTTTCTAATCACGATTATAGTTGGGTCTCTAAATGTTTTTTCATCGACCGTTTGGATCAAAACGTCTTATTCAGATTTTTTTATCTTTTGGTTTGTGTGCATCGTATAATGAGACTATGACGTATGACGCAGCAGCAGTTCTCCATCGTCCACCTTATATCCTACCATCATAAACTGGGAAAATTATTCAGTATACTGCATACGATGCAGATATCAATGTACACACTCGAGACGGTCATAACACGCTTCACATAATGGGTATCATTCAAATTATAACTCCAAAAACAGCAGTTATAGCAGAAGAGCCCATATCACGAATAAATATAGTCCTTAAAGCGAAACATTTTGCGACAAAAGCTCATGTACCGATACAAGTTTATCAAAATAATGGTGTAGTTGGATATAGTAAAATAGTTGCACAAAATTTTGATTAATTTGAATTAAATACAGCAGTACCTTTACTTAAAAAAATTGATATTCTGTGGCGGTATGGAAAATGGAAAGATTTAACATTACCTGGTTGGAATGGTTACATTGCACCTTTAACGAGTAATATCATGGATTTTTCGAAATCTCAAATTCTATTTTTACCATTTATTCAGCATCCAGCAAGTAACTATAATACTATCTACACAACTTTACTCTGTGCTTTGGAGAATGCGAAACGTTATGGTCACGATGTATGCATTATCACTTTTGATCAGCCTCTGTATGCAAAAGTTCGAGAAATCGTATCAGCAGCACTGAAGGATCTGAGGTATCGAAAATCGTGGTGAGACTTGGAGATTTCCATTTACTCATGTCCTTTTTTGGAGCAATTGGCGATATTATGCAGGGAAGTGGCATAAAGGAGGTGCTCTCTTTAATTTATGCAACTAATTCATTAGAAAAAATGTTGAATGGCCATGCTTACGCAAGAGCGGTAAAAACTCACACATTACTCCATCTCATTTTAGTAAGAATAATATCAAAAGAACTTGTCATTGATGATGAGAAGTATGCTAATCTGAAGAGAACCGCCGAACTTGTAATAAATAACACAATTTTGTACAGTGATATTGAAACTGGTGATAAAATGGCTGAAGCATTACTAGATCAATTCGATCAAAAACTAAAGGAATATGAAGAACGAGGACCAACTGAAAAACTATGGACTCAATATTTTCACATGGTATCGATTACTAAGGAGTTTATAAGAGCCGAACGTATGAGGGATTGGCAAGCTCATTTGAATAGCGTTCAAAAAATGCTTCCTTACTCCCACGCATCAGGACATTTTCCCTATGCCAAATCTGCGCACTTATATTTGCGAGATATGCTACTATTGGAAAACTTGATTGATGATCCTGAGGTTTATGAAGGATTTATACGAAGATTTTTCACTATTATGCGTTCTGATAAATTAAATTGTGGAACTTTAACGTATATGGTCGATGATAAAGTTAATGAAAACAGATGGAGGTGTTGCTCGAAGTAGAACTACGAAAGTGAGCGTCATAAGTAAATGTATTTCTGTCATGCATTCAATGAATACTGTGTGTGAAAGATTGGAGGATCTCGTTAATGTTAGAATGGATACAACAGATCAGCATGTAGATGTAAGTGATTCCCGCGTAAAGAAAGATATTGAAGACATCAAGAAACTTCGTAAATGGTTTTTATCACATGGTCCTCTTCTTGAGTTCAACAAAATCATGTCCATTGCCAGTGGAGTCGTTGGTGATGATAAAATTAATTATCATAATGCTCGTGCAACGGGAATTGCGTCTATGAGTAAAATGACGGGCCAAAAATTTAATAACATTAAACTGAAACGCGCTGATAAAGTATTGCCTTTATTAACTATGAAGAGTACCATGAAAACCCATGATGCGATTAGATCATGTATTATTATTTCAACGCATGAGTATTACGAAGACATATGAAGATTAACTTGAAGAATTCTTCGAATATGAATTAACCCCCTTACCCATTATCGTTCTTTGATGCAATTGGAATGCGTAAGACACAGAAGTCAACCATTTATGATTGTTTTGAATGTGTGAACATTGAAGTCGAGAGCGCAAATGCTACCTACATCATCAATGGAGGATATATCTATTACATCGTGTTGTGTGGGATCGAGAGGACACATTCGATGGTATTTTGGACAAATATCTTCAGTATGTTCGTAGACACTTCGGTCACAACCTTACCATAATATTTGATGGTTATAATGATTACACGAAAAATATCAAAGCTGCAGAACAACGTTGTCGAACTACAAAAACATCTTCATCGTCTGATATCGTTTTTGGTCGATCAATGACTGTTCCAACAAACCAACAACAATTTCTCGCTAATACTCACAATAAACTTCGCTTGATTTTTTATTGCAAGTTAATAATGATGCTGATGTCCTTATTATTGAAACCGCACTAGAATAATTCAGTAGAACCAATATAAATATCGTTGTTGGAGAAGATGTAGATTTATTAATAACACTGACTGCGCGAACTCCAAGTGATAAGATAATTTACTTTTTAAAACCTAGGAAAGCTCAAATTCAAATGAAAATATATCCTTCACAAAGTTTAACTGCATATCCAAAATCTCGAGCTCATATTTTATTCCTACATGCGATAACTGGCTGCAATTTTCAAAAGAGGCAAATGTGCAGTATTGAAATTGTTTGAAAAACGCAATGATTTGATTGAAAATTGTATTTGAAAACATTTATTCTTCAGCAGACGCCATCCTCACCAACGGAATTCGTTTTCTCGTTGCTTTATATGGAGCTCCGATTCGATAGACAAGTATAGATTTTTGAATTTCGTGAAGAATACAAGGAACAATAAAAGTGTGCAGTTATCTTGTATCCCTCCAGCATCTGCTTCTGCTTATCAACACTTGTTTCAAGTGCAAGTGTGGCTGGCCAATAAACTGAATCCTGGAGACTGGAGTTGGAAATTGATGAATAATAGTTTGGAGCCAATCCACACTATACTTCCACCTGCTCCAGCAAAGCTGCTGAATACAATTTTTTGTAATTGCAAGAAAGGTTGCATGAACAATTGTGGGTGCAGAAAAGTTGGATTGTGTTGTTCACCAGTCTGTGTCAATTGTCAAGGCCACTCTTGCACTAATGCAACAGATGAAGATTCTTTCGAAATCGATGAGGATCTAACTGATATATCTCTCTTTTAGAGCAGTCAACGCACATTGAGCAAGAAGGAGAAGAAGAGGGCGAAGAGGAAGAAACGAGTGATCGTGTACAATTTGATGATGAATAATGTAATTTTCTTGCTGCTACAATTTTCATTATATTAATAAAATATTGTCCCAATTCCATTGCCTCGATCGAAATATATCGTGGAGTATTCATACTGGGGAAACCAGAAAATACGACTTTACTACGGTCTGAATTCGCGATAACTCGAGAACGGTGCTTCGTCGAAGCGAAAGTATTACCTTTTTGTAGAGAATTTAACGGTCTACATCTTTCTTTCATCCATGTTTCCGGTAGCCCTCACCGTTTCAGAGATTACTAAAAAAAAACGAAAATTTGTGACCTTTGACTTCAAATAAAAAACAACGCACAAGCGGTATAGATGGGAACTTTTGACATAGCATTTGTAATGACGTATTCAAGACATGTACAAAAATCCAGCTTGTTAGAAATTAATGCACACTGGAGTGTATAGACACTCTGGATGTGACTATATAAACTTTTGAACAACCGCAAAAATCTCACGGCCTTAGGTGAACATTTTGCAGCATCACAAATCAAGAGATTTAAACTATGACTTGCCCAGGGCATGTAAAACGCTTTTGGATTTATTTCCAAAATTCGTGCTTGCACTCCACAATGGATACCCTTCATATTCGACCCATTGTCGTCCAATCTCCAAGCCAAGTTTATCTAGTTCCTCTAGTAAGACATCTGTTAAGTTTTTGTCTGTTGTTGATTTGACGTCTAGGAATTCGATAAAATGCTCTCCAACACTCACACCCCCGTTCTCATTCTTTGTTGCTGCTGCATTGTTTTCAATCTCAACAAAACGTATCACCACAGACAACTGCTCTTGGTGGCTCAAGTCAGGCGTGCAGTCTAGCAATACAGAAAAATACTTAGCTATTTTTATATCTGCAATATTTTTATCTTTCACTTTTTCAGATAACAGTTTAATCAACTCATTTTGAATATTGGCTCCTAGATAATAGTCGTGAATCTCATATGGTCTAATTTGCCTCAATTGTTCTTGCATAACTGCATCAAATGTAGCTATCATTTCAATAAAGCCTAAACAGTTGCCATTGTTTGGCTCGTATAGTTTACAGTTCGACCCCCCGAAAGTAATATTGTTTTGTGCTCAATATTTAATGCTAGAAACGATTCTTTTAACCTTCCGCGACTAACATACGGTCTGTGAGACCGACTCAACAATCTTTCCTGAATATTTCCGAATCAGTCGCGATCCGGACCGAGCCCTCCCCGATTCCTTCCTAACCCAAGAACCTTTAGTTAGTGTCGATTTGTCAATTATTTAACGTGCGTCTGTTCAAAGTTATTTTCAAAGTCGGTCTAGGAGACGGATGTTAGTTACGAAGTGAGTGATTATCATAAACATAAAAAGTAAGTTGGATATTTTTAATACGTTATTTAATATAATTTATCTGATTTTTAAATTTTTATGGAAAATGGCTGCGGATGATTATGAAAAGAACAGAGAAGGCTTTTGCAATATTTCGATGAAGTCGAAACTCATTTAGAAGAAGCTTGCGATAGTGATTCTAGTATAGAAGAAGATAAATTAGAAATTCAACATTAGAACTCAGATACAGAGCAAGATATGTCAGATGGAGAGATACTACAAGCTGTTGGACTCGAACCGAATAGATTTCGTGAGCCTTGTTTTATTGGTAAAGATGGAACTAGGTGGAAAAAACATTTGGGGAAAAGTCCAAATGTTCGCACACGTGCTGATAACATTATTACCCAATTGCCTGGAGTGAATGGCGAAGCTAAGCAGAAGAAAACACCGATTGAACTATGGAGCTTGTTTCTTACTAATGATATGTTGGAGAAAATTGTTTAATATACTAATATCCATATTGCATTAAAACAATATTCTGAAGAGTATCGAACAGCAAGACCAACTGATATTGATGAACTTAAAGCTCTACTCGGACTGCTTTATATTGCCGACAAAAGAAAGAGTAATCATGAAAATATTATTGATCTTTTCAGAACAAATGGCTTGGGATTAGAAATATTTAGATTGACAATGTCCCTAGAAAGATTCAAATTTTTGCTTCAAAATGTTCCTTTGGACAACAAAACAACCAGGCAAGAAAGGCAAAAAGAAGACAAGTTAGCAGTAGTAAGAGAATATTTTGACGAGTTTAACAAACATCTTCCTAAATACTTTCTCTCTCACAGTATGCTACTGTTGACGAAATGTTATGGGCTTTTAGAGGGCGCTGTGGTTTCAGAGTATGTATTCCGTCGAAACCCAATAAATATGGACTAAAGGTATATTCGTTGGTGGATGCGAAAATGTTTTACACTGCCAAAATGGAAATATATGTTGGACAACAGCCAATAGGTCCATATAAACTAAATACATCCAACATTGCTCTGGTGTCAAGGTTGTGTGAATCAATTTGGGGTTCAAAACGGAATGTAACTATGGATAATTTTTTACAAGTACTGATTTAGCCACCATCCTTCTTAATGAATATAAATTAACCGTTTTAGGCACTTTAAGACAAACTAAACCTCAAATTCTAGAAGACATGAAAATAAAGAGGCCTGAAAAATCTGCCATGTTTGCCTTCCAAGAAAAATGTACTTTGGTCTCTTATATTCCAAGGCGTAACAAAATGTGTTTATTCTCTCTACTATGCATCGATATGATGGTATGGACAAAGACACAGGTAAACCAGAAATGATTATTGACTATAATCAAACGAAAGGTGGTGTCGACACGGTGGACAAGCTGTGTGGAGCTTACAACTGTGCGCGAATTACACAACGCTGGCCAATGGTAATTTTTATGGTACATTAAATGTGGCCGGTATCAACTCTTATGTTATAAATAAAAATAATAACCAAGAAAAACTATCTAGAAGATCATTCCTAGAAAGTTTGGGGTATCAGTTAGTCGAAGCTCATATAAAAAAACGCCTGAACTCAACATCCTTGCCAAGAACAATCAGATTGAGAATTCAAGATATCTATAATATTCCAGATATTGAACAGGAACCTCCAGCGAATCCAACACATGGGCGATGTTTTACTCTTCCTCCAAGAAAAGCAGAAAGACCAGATACAGTTGCCACAGATGTAGAAAGTACATGTGTTTGAAGCATTTAACTCCAATTTGTCGAGAATGCGTAGAAAACAGGCAATAGACTGTTTTAAAATTCAGTTCCACGACGATTAATGTTTCTAGCTTTTGCTATTTTTTTATTACTTATTAATGCTTTAACAATACTTTTATACTTAGTTTTTTCCAAATAGAAAATGTTAGTTTTTAGTTCAGTATGTTCTTTTAATTTAGTATTTTTTTTCGACTTGTTTAGTTAAAAATTTTGCAGCAACGTTTGAAAATAAGCTATAAAAGCAAAAACCAATTTGTTGTGTTTTTATTACCCCACTTTAAACAGAAAAACACTAACACGTATTTTTTTCATTGAAATTGTTATTTTTTTTGGTCGGTCTCTGAGACCCATGTTAGCTTATGTGTCTCAGCGAAGCATGTTAGTCGCGAAAGGTTAAGTACTTCACGCCAGTATTCTTTTTCTTTTTGTATCAAGTTCCTATATTTTTCATCAATAGTTAATGCTTCAGCTAAGCGTATCTCACAATCCAGCCACTTTGCAACGTTATGACCGTATATTGGTGATGTCTCGTGATTGTCAAGCGCCCTACCAAGGTATGCCTAATCATTATACCCTTCACCAGCTAACTAGGAAGCAGTGTTGTTACCGTACAATTTACAGCAAAAGGTGCTGTAAATGTCTATGCACCTGTTCACTGTTGTCCATGAAACGTTTGTAAAACTTAGCAGAAAAATGTCTTTTTTCTGCATTTTTTGGAAAACAAAAAATTGACACTTGCAAAGGGCCCTGTTGTATGATTTCGTCAAATTGAGAATGTGTAAGTGTTTCTGGCCACAGACCAGGATCATGGATATCTGAAAGTAGCCTCTCAATTATATTTTTCAAAGGATTACATGATGATGTTGTTCCAGTTTCAGCCGCATCAGAATCTGGAACAGTGTTGACTCCAACAATATTTAAATCTTTATCTTTATCTAAGGGTTTGTTGTTACTAGAACTTGAAGTGGTTGGAGTTATTTGTTTACTCACGTGACTCTCGTCAGCTTCACATTCGGGTTTATCTCTTGTTTTAAAAACTTGTTAAACGGTCCCTGTTTTAAAAACATTTCTCGTTTGTTCTTTTTATTTTGCTTTTCAGTTCCACTCAGATATTTTCGGAATTTATCGCGTTCTCTCGACATGATGTCTTTATTTATGGAAACAATTACACGATACACAATATAATAAATTAACAATAAACACTCAAAGGCTTTAGTACGCTATTAGTATTACATCAAATCATCGAACAACACCCTAAATGCACCAACGCACCCACCAACTTGCGCCGCATAGACAATACAATGAATGACTGATGTAATGTTGTCATGTGCGCTTGTTTTGGTGGCATGGACGCGAGAGAGCGAGGAAGAGAGCTTGCTGAGACAGTCTCGGTTGAGGTGGCGTGTCGCAGTCACGTCTCACACATTCCAACAACACACAATTGACACAACCGGCAGTTCTCGGAGCTATCTGCTACTGATTATGTTGCTTTTTTTTACGTAGCGAGGGGTCTCGCGTCCTGTTCGTATTGTAACCTAAGGTGCTTCAAGCATAAGAAGCATTCATAGATTGCATGGTCAGTTGGTCACAATTAGTACTTTAATAACTAAAAACTGTTGAGATCAAATACTCATCCCAAACATATTAGTGCGCAGGGCCTGCAGCGGCCGCTCCACCCTAAGGACGGCTCTGGCATATTTAATGATACCAATTTTGAATCCTCTGTAGCTTCAAAATTGCTCATGAGCACAGTTGCAATACAACAAATTCCAGTGGCGGTTTGTCCATTAGATCATTTGGTCAATGACCTCCCAAAAGTAAGACATGACTATGACAATTGAACATATATTGAGTAAGATTAATTTAGTATTGTTAGTATTATTATCCATCTCACCAAATATCTAAAATATAGGTAGGTTTATTTTAAATCAATACGCGACTGTATAGTGTATACTATGAATTTTATTATACTTGAATTCACCGCGGTCACGGTTTCAAATTGTCCTCGATGCTTAGACTGCCTTCCCGAGAAAAGACGGATAGAATGGCAACTTCGTATGTATTAAACAAGAGCCAAAACTCGGCCGCATCTCGCCTTATGGTCACAAGCCGTGATTTCGAATGTCGACCAGTCAGTACCGTTTCACTTGTTCTACGATGCGTGCACCCACACAGTGAACAGTTTACAGTACTTACGTTATTGTATATAATATTCGCTGCCTATTTTATCATGTCGGTGGTTCAAATATTAAAAGAACTAAAAACAATAACGGTTTAAATTCCGATAAACGTCTAGAGTTTAAAGCAAAAGGTCGCCCTCAACCAAATCTACAAATTAAACAGTCAAGTAGAGATAAAAGCAGAGAAGTGAATCGTTACTTCCGTGAAAATATGTACGATTTGTGCGAGGGATTTGCGGATGTGAAATTACAAATGCGTTCTATTGTTACGTATGTTTATTATTTTCAAATTCTAGTGACTCCTGGTGTAGTAATGGTATAACAGACTTGAAACATTTGAAAGATAAAATTAAAAACATTCTCTGTCGGCAGATCACATGAAAAGTTCTATGAATTACGGTACCTTCGGTCGTGTTGATATTCGATCACAATTAGATAGTGCATACAGAAAATCTATAAAAGACTATAATGAAAATGTAGCAAAAATCGATATTTCTTAGGTAAACTTATCGATTGCGTTAAATTTTGTGGTGCATTTGAGTTGGCATTGCGAGGGCACGATGAGACACTGTCATCTGAGAATCCAGGTGTGTTTCGAGGACTGATCAACTTCGTATCAGAGTTGGACTCTATATTTAAAGAATATATGGAGAGAAATACCGTTTTAAGGGCACCTCTAACATCGTGCAAAATGATTTGCTAGAGTCAATGTTATCAGTTACTCAAAACAAAATTAAATCAGAAATTAAACTAGCTAACTTTGTTGCAGTACAAGTAGATGAAACTACCGATAGTTCTAATAAAACGCAATTGGTCTTTATCATACGTTACGTTTTAAATGGAATTATTCACGAAAGGTTTCTGAAATTCATTAAACCGACAGGCACCACTGCAGGGATACTAACAAATGTAATACTCGAAGAATTAGAAAATTTGGATATTAGTAAATCCCCGCAAAATTAATTGCTCAAAGCTACGATGGAGCCTCTACTAAGAGTGGAAAATTAGGTGGTGTTCAAACCAAAATTAGAGAAAATATACGACGGCGATTTTCATTCATTGTTACGCCCATCAGTTGAATTTAATTTTACAAAAAGCAGCGAGTCAGGATAAAAGTGTAAAAATTTTATTGCTTATTTGCAAGGGTTTTCAACGTTTTTCAGCAGATCACCGAAACGCACATCAGTTCTAGATGAATTTGTGAAAGTTCGTCTTCCTAGAGCTTCACCTACAAGATGGAATTTCACCACCCGTTGTGTAGAGACTGTATTTTTACATCAAGCCGACATTCTAGCTTGTTTAGAGAAAATTATTGACTCTGAGGAAGATTCTAAAACCCTAAATCAAGCTATTGGGTTAAAAACATTTCTAAAAAGCGAAGATTTTTTATACTGGTTGAATTTTTTTCATCTGATAATGCCAAATAGTGAAATTCTGTTTAGCCAGCTTCAAAAACGTTCTGATGTCATAACGGTTAAAAACAACGTAGCATCTTTCAGGGCGTCTATAAAAAATGAGAAATGATATTGCAAACAATTCAAACAGCTTGTTTTCGCAAATTCCTTCATTCTCCTGTGCCAAAAGATCCAAAAATGAAGACTCCAAACGTCGTATATCTCTAGAGGTCTGTGACATAATAATTTCTGAAATTGACGAACGATTCAGTTTTAGTGACCACTTAATAATTGCACAATTATTCTACAGCGATATGTTTGAAGAGTATCAGAAGAGTTTTCCGAACCATATTTTAAAATTAATTAAAAAGACTTTCCCGTCATCAATCATTTAAAATTGAAAACTGAATTAGAAGTCATTTATGAGCGAAATGATTTTCATATTTCTGACGGAAATGCAGGAGCCATAGCAATTCTCCAGTTATTCATAAATAATAACCTTTGTGACACATTTTCGGAAAGTGTAAAATTGTTAAATATTTTGTGTACATTACCTATGACTACTGTTGAGAGCAAGCGTTGTTTCTCTACGTTGAAGAGAATAAAAACTTTTCTACGTAATACTATGGGGCAGGATAGGTTGTCAGCTTTGGCTATGCTCAGTATAGAGAAGTCTCTCATAAAAAATATGCCAAATTTTAACGAACTTGTGATTGACCATTTTGCCAATAGTAAAGTACGGAGGATAGACTTAAAGTTCAAAACTATTTAAACAAATTGAAGACAGTACCCGTGCACCGGGGCAAATTTCTTCAAACAATCTTAGTGTTACTTATATTAATATTCATCTGTATAGGTGTATCAAAACCCTCACGTGTGTTAAGAAGTTCTTACATTGTCTTACATAGAAAATGATTATGGATTTAGACTGAGGGTAGATCAGAATTATAACCTGTGCAATGTACAATGCTGTCGCGCCTATTTCAGTAACTACTGCGGAAAGTGAAATGTGTTTCGTATATATCTACTCATCTACCTATCTACTATCTACTTTGGAACTAGTAGATACGTTTTGGGCATTACAATGAGTCGAGATAGGCTTACTGTCTTACTTTATTGGCAATGTTATCTACTGAAAGGAAAGTGATTGCTGACTTTAATAACACGGTGATCGACATTTTGCAAATACCAAGACTAGAAGAGCTGATTTCTACAAGTATCAGAGTAAGGTATTCTAATTTATTTCGCAATTGTATACATATATTGTGTCCAAATTCTAAACACATACATTATTTTCATTATCAAAAACTGTTCCCCAGTGGCGCGTTTTCGAGAGGTTTCTACCTCCGGGCTACTCAGCGAATCCGTTGCCATACTTTGACTATCCTCCCTCCAGTGGCGGCATATATTCATTGGAAGCGTAGATAATAATTAGGATGGAAAGTTTCCATATACTCGTATAAATGCTATAAAGTAGTTCCTTTTGGTTTGACGTTGCGCATATCGACTTTCAATCAGTTTCAAAGTTAAAAAACTACATTCGGTTTATGAACATTTTCGTCATAAATATCTTGAGGTTCAAGAAAGTTCAATGACTTGGAATTTCAAAAAATATCTGCAGTGCTTACATGAATACCCCTGCAGCCACATTAACTTACAGTCAAGACAAGTGCCCTGCCGATACAAATAGTCACGAACCGCCACTGACAAATTCTAAAAGTGAAATGTCATCCAGATAATTTGTTCATAATTTAAATATTTAGACATAAATTTTAAATTAATATTTGAGCTTTTAATGGGAATAATCTAATAAGAATTCCTGGTAGGTATGACGTAAGTAAGAATATCTGGGCATTTCAAAATTTAAATACTGCAGAGTTTATTACATGAACGATAATAATTTTCTCATAAAAATAGAAAATAGGTTTAATGAATGATGATTTCAGTCTAAAAATTTGTAAAATTTGCGTGTGGTTATTTTATTTCTCGACAAAAAATTGTGATCGATTGCACTCATAAACTAATAAAAGTCGCAAATTGCCTAGTTTGTAGTTTTTTTCAGTAGCTTATGTATGTTTTTTTTTTTATATCAATCTCCTAATAAAATTTCATTATTGATAGTAGAGGGCTAAATAAAAACTTATCATAGTATAACAGTTTTGTAACTCCCATGTGATTGTATTGTCACGAACGTAATATTATGTAATATTCATATTCTTCGTGCGTTAAATATAAGATTGTCCACACAAAAAAAAAGCTAACAGAATTGAAATTCTTTTTGCGTAAATAGGCCATTTGTTTTGTTTTCAAGAAACATACGGCCACAAAGTGCTAGCAATAACATTCTCTAAGTTTGGAAAACGTAATATTTTGACGGGATCCTTTCTAAACAGACCTAGTGGAGGATTACGTATGAACGTCACGACCAACCTCCTTCCCTTAAGCCCTTCTACTTCCCACCCTGAAACTTCTTGTCACGTGGCGAGACGCGTTTCGTTCCGGAACCAGAGGTCTGTGAAATTGGAAAATCCAGGGCGACTTCGACTTTTACCACCTTTTTCTTACTTACATACTTTTGTAAATCTAGAAAGTTTTCATCGACTAATTACATTACGGTTTACATTAAACGAGAAAACAATCGATAAGTCAACTGAAAAACGGAATCCCTATCGCTTTCTTTTTTATATTTAAACATCTGCGGAACATTTATTATTTCATGTTTCATTTTCGAAGCTGTCTGTGGATTTGCCTTTAACAGATCAAAATGGCTGAAATGTCTCTTAAACTGAAAGATGGATGTTTTATACTTCTTTTGCTAAAGTTTGATATTCTAGTCATTTGAAATTGTTTTCTCTCTTTGTTTTTACTATTTGATTGCCTTGTAGGTTAGAAATTTGATATGAACTTAATTCATTTCTTTCGTAGCTACCCCTGGATATAACACATGATGGATAGTCACAAGCACTCAGATAAAATCTGAAAGTAGACCTTTCTAACTTTCTCCCCTACCTTAAAGAGGATTTTTGTTGCACTCATAGTTGACATTTACACCTGGTACCTTCATGTGTTCTTTCTACTCGTTAAATTTGATTTGAGAATACCGAAATTTTTAAGTTTTTTTACTACGATGACTGATTGATATTTCAATTTAAAATATCAATTATCAGTTGGAACCGTTGAAGCGATTTAATAAAAAGAAAACATAATTTTATATTGTGTATTGTTAATATTACTTTGAAAGTTGGTACTTATATGATGTCAAATGCGTTCGTAATCACACTATTGGCCCAGCAATAGAATACATTTTCCTGACAACGCCTTATTATTTCATATTTTGACAATTCATGTAATTATGACGGGGAAAAGTGTTAATTAATTGTGATTTTCACCGAAAGTATCTTATTGCAAAAGTATGATTTCTCAACCTTCACAAAACAAATAAAAGATATCAATATACTAGATATACAGGCTGGCATAAGGAGTAGAGTAACGTCGAAAAACGTCAGTAAGTCCGAAAAGAAACCGCAAATTGTGTATTATAAAGGGTGTTTCTAAATACATGACCAAAACATGGAAGAGCACACATTACGTAAAAAAGTTCCTGTAAACACGGGTTCACACGCTTCTTCAGGGAGCTAATAAAATCTTTTAAAGATGGCTTTTAAAAACTCGTTTTCGGTTTATAGCTCGAGAAAGACTCAGCTACCGTACACAATTTTGGGACATGCATTTCTATCATTAAAGCCAACAATTTGAGACCACTGGAAAAAGTTAACTTTAACCAGGAGCGTGTGTACTAGGGGGTAATTGGGTAAATTTAGCCCCATTTTTCTAACACTTCGATTTTTTGGTATTTTGATACCAGATTATGGTTCACCCATACCTATTACATAAAAAAGGAACTCTTAATAAGTCGCTAAATATTACCGTTTTTTCAGGAATGGGCAAAAAACAAATTAAGACAAAATGGAACATACATTTGAAATGTACCTCTTACGTAAAAATAAGAAAAAAAAATCCTATGATTATAGGTGTTATTACAATAATAAATTAATTTCATTAAAAGTTTTTTGTTGTAACAAGTAAACAGTAATCAGTAAAATTGTTATAATTTATTAAAAAAATGTTCTAAATGACCACCGTCCATTTCAACACATCTTCTGACTCGTCTTATCAACGAAAGCCATACTGGAAGGAAGATACCAGGTGTGTTTCTAATTTTGTCACAACCCATTGTAATTCTTTGTTTTAATTTGTCCACATTTGCTACCGTTCGTTCATAAACGATCGTTTTTAGAAAGCTCCATTCCATATTTGACCAAATCTATAATTAATATAATTTCTTACATCTAGTCTGAACTGGGGAAGAGTCCCAATCATGCATTAGCCACAAGTTATTTCTTAGCGCAAGGGGACATTTTCTAGTAATTCTGGTAAATTCATAAATGCTTTCTATTCGTGAACGATCCATATCTTTTAAAATTACAAATAAATCTAATTGAATTTCTATTATTACAATTGGGTAATGTTTATAGTGCCACAGAGGTGGTACCATTCATTGATATATCTTTCCATTTTCATAGGTGAATTTTCCCCACGGCTGTATGTGAAAAAATAATTACCAAAAGTTATATAAGGGGATTAGTCTTAGTAAGAAACTTTTGTGTCATCCTTGTTTATAAAGGGTACCATGATAACGGGGTCAGTTATTTTTCAAATAACAAACAGAAACTTGGCGACAATCCTCTTGCTTAGTAACGAGCGTTGTTAGAGTTAAAGTTCGTTTGTAACGTGTAAAAATCGATATCGGATACTTTCTGATGTATTCTATTAATTTTCTCTGATTATTACGGTTTGGAAAAACAAAATTTATCTGTAGCCTGAATCGTTAGGGTTGTTATTTACTTAATTAATTATCTACCTTAATGATTTAACTTTTCTGTATTTACTACCTTTATTATAATAATGATTTTCTTTTATTGCGTTTACTTTTCTACGTTATAAAGGAATTATTTCTTTTCGTATTTAACTTTGTATTCCATAACAGAAATTCTTAAAATAAACCTACTAGTTCCATTTATACGTAGGTTCTGGTTATTTTCAAATTCTTACATTTTTATAGGTACCTGTCACTTTGCTAAATCACCACTAGATGGTGATACTATTAAATAATTGCATATTACTAATCAGGTTTTATTTGAAAACAAACATCTGTTTAACCTCTTTACAAAATTTGATAAGGACAATTCTGTTGAATACCTTTTTACGAAGGTGTGGTTCTTTTAGCACTGCCATTTTGTTGTGGTGTAAAATTATATTTTAGAAAATTTCTCTGCTTTCTATTTTCTCAATGTAAATCACCATTTCTAGAGAAGTTTTGCTTTAAAATTATTCTTCATTTGATGAAGTAATAGAATCGCTATTGATTGCGGATATAAAAAATATGTTGCTTACACCCACATTGTGAGTTGGCTCGATTTTCTTCCAGCTCGTTATAATTAGAATCTTTCTTTTAGGCTTAAACTACAATATGTAAATTGAAGGAAATATAATTAACCAGTTCGTGGTAAATTATCACAATATAGCTCGTCTTCGACCTATAGAGGTAAAATAACGTTAGATGAATAAATTGATATTATATCCCTTACCTTTTCCTAGCTTTTTCGTTATGGGTCTTTTCGTTCTGCGTGTTCCTTCTTCGTGTACTGGTTATACTGATGATATGTTATGTACCTTTCGTCTCGCTTTTGGATTGCTACGATATGTCTTTAACTGGGAATGCTCGTAGATGACTACTAGTAACTGGGCTGTAATTATGAGGATGGAATTTAAGCTGTAGTAGTAAAGTATATTCGACAAACAGGTCAGAGCTTTCCTTATCACTTGTATCAATAAATATTACATTGTTAAGTTTATTTCCTAATTAGTTACGTATACCTGCAGCTCCTATAAAAGATTAAGTGCATTTAAATTAACCATATTATAAATTATTTTTACTGAACTGTTTACCTCTGTTACAATTGCATAATCATATTACTATCCGAAAACATTTAACTTTCATAAAAACTTCACTAATGTAGAATTGTTATAACTGGATCGATCCATTAGTAAATAATTTGTGCACATACTTAACCAAGTTTGAGGTAATTACTATTGAACTTTTAAATAAAACACACAGTGATGTGTTAGTATTTATCTTCCATATTTGATACTATCTCAAGAGCTACTGTTTACGCTGTCGTGCATATGTATATATATATATATATATATATATATATATATATATATATATATATATATATATATATATATATATATATATACATATACCGGGTGTCTGTGTCATATTAGTTGTACTGTGTTTGTTAGCTTTTAAGCTGCTTGCTTTAGGACAAGAGTGTTCGGATCGGAACTATTACGGTTGTTTACATAAATTTTCCTTTTCAGGGATTACCTATGAAAGATTTTTCAGCGTCCTAGAGAGGGGCATTACGTGTTATTAACAATTTTAGATAATTTAAAGGTGAATTTGTCACAAGTAAATCTCGCGACTTGCCCTCGTCAGTGTCAATATTCGTACTGCGCTCAATTACGCAGTTTCACTATTTTTCGGTGCTCTTATTGTGATATTAGCGTAAATTTATATTTGGTAGTGTTATGGGAAAAACTTGCATGTTTTGATACGCATTCACTCTAAGAACACGTATACATTGTGTCATTTATTATTATTCATATATTACCTATATTAAACTTCTGCATATAGCAGTCTTTGTTGAGGGAATTGTCGTTTTAAATGCTATTCCTGTTTCAACCTTTACATGGTCTCTCTTTCAAGAAATAATAACTTATCTTTTTTTTTCCTTAAAGATTGTGGCGCCTGTTCTTGTCTGTTCTCCTTATCTGTCTGTCGACCATTTTGTTATTGTTTTCTAACTAACCTAACCATCTTCTTTATTTTTATCCACACTTCAAAACACCCACGCTATCAGAGTGATCTGCGGTCTCAGGACCGTTTGGTTGATTTGTTAGTCGAGCTAACCATCCCCTCCCTTTTTTATGTCATTCGTGATTGCACCAAATAGAGTTATCAATTAAACCGTTAATTGTTTAACATTAAAAACACCATTGTAATACCTACTGACCAGAAAAAATGGGTAGCCGTTGAGTTTTTTGTTGCTTCGTCGTCGGTTCTTACTACATTCTGCATAATAAAAAATCTTAGAATATTAGTTTGTAGCTCGCTGTGATTCGATATCGTCTAGATAACTTTGAACTACCGATGAAGTCTTCCATCTGCCAAACTGCATCTAACCTAATGTGCTACCGGCAAAATTAGAATGTACCGTGGCGGGCATTCGCTCATGCAGTCGGTAGCATTAGCTAAACCAAAAATGTATCAATATTACGAGGTATACTACCGAAGATATTTTATTCAACCGGATGTGAGGTACAATGATTTTCTCTTAGGCATAAAAATAATATGTCGTTTGACATATTGTTTGGTCGTCGTGGCGTATAACCGTTAATTAAGTTTAAGGCCTTCATTAATCGTTACAAAACAATGAACCTCATTTTCACGAACTCTCCGCTACGGAAAGCACCAAATACACACACTGTACCTTAATAATCAAGTCAAGGCCATCATGGGCGCCGATGAGATTATTTGTAGGGGGGGGGGTGCGTTCTGACTATTGGACGAATTTTAAAATAACTTTCGCACGACGCATCAAGTTCGAAAACGAAAACCAAAGTGTATCAGCTCTACGCTACTGCAACAACTCCAACATACATTGTGACACTCTTAGTAACTGTTGTTTATTCTACCAAACTCAATCCCGTGTGCAACCAAACCAATTACAAGCAGTAAATAGGAATATGAAGGCAATACATAATCACATGAATAAATTAACGGACGTGCTTCAGTCTTGCGAAGAACTGGATGTTGAATTTAAACATCCTCGAGTGGTGGCAAGGCAAACCTAGAAATCAAGTCAACCATCTGAAAATGTAGATTTCTTCAGAATATCTATTTTCATCCCATATTTAGAATCTATCATTTCTTCAACACACAAAAAAGCATTTTCGTTTATGCAGCTCCACCGAGAATTAATGAGAAAATTGGACAAATCGAGAGGTTTAGTCATAGCAGAAGGTATACAGAACCATTACCAACGGTTTTCTTCAGAATTTTATTGCCGAGTCTACCACCTGCTATGAGATGTTGAAGACCGATGAAGCGAGTGATGCGGCCTTAAATGTGCCCCTTGAATACGCAGATTTGATTGCTCAAGCTACCCTGTTTTACCCAGTGGTATGCGAAATGGAATCTGTCAATGATGGGAGACGGTGGCTAAGCGGCCTGGCTAGTGTTCACAGGAAAGGAGTAGTGGAGGACATTGAATTCATTGACAAGGTGATGAACAAATTTAGACGGCAACCGGGGAGGGTTAAGGTGAAAGACTATTTGTAACTATATATAAATTATTTATAACAATCGTCTTCAGTACATGATAATAGTTTTAAAAAGTTCATTTAAATGTCAAACATATGAAATCTGAAAACGGAAACCTAAAAATATTTGTTGATAAAACAAGAGTAGTTAAATAGATACACAAAACAAATTATAGCATGAACTGAGAATCTCGGGACAAATGCAAGTTTCGGTTTTAAGGCATTTAATTTTCCTAAGAATACATTCAAGTGTCCTTCCAGCCTCTAACATATAACATATGCATCACGGAATGCAACTATTTCTTTATATAGCAATGAAAATCTGTATTTGTCTTATCCCTTTGTGTACGAGGAAATTTGTTATCCCGGAGATTTTTCTTTCGATGGAAAGTTAATGCCTAGCATTTCTAGAATATCTCAATTTTTCGAGATCCACGTTGTCTTCCATACTTATTGAAGAAGTAATTAAGTCGTCATTATTCTTGAATCTCTCATAAGCCCTGAGTGCGTAGCGGCATTAACAAATTCCATGATGTACCATGACTAATAGCTAACGACCTACAACCAACAAGGTGTTCACGCCTCACTCCGTAAACCAAAGCCGGAGTTGCCGCTTTGCCTGATCGTCTTAAAGTTCAAGGGTAGACCCAAATGTTTTCAAGTCAGACCTAGTTTCCACTTGGTTATGGTCCAGCATCAAATACGTTTCATTAGCTGCTTTTTTTAACAAGTCAAAACTTGATCAAGGGTAAGAGGTTTGGATTTCTGTGGACGGTAGCCCTTTCTAACTTGTTTTAAAAATTGTTGTGATTGCATAAGACTTTCGTTAATGTTGTAGCCGTAACATTAATTCTTTTCTCAACATAGAATAATTAGTCCAAGTGAATTTTTGGAAATCAATCCAGACTAATCGAAACGAAATTAAATGCAACATGATTGACAGATGGCATTCATTCAATTTTCAATTTTCAGGTGTTTTAAAATGTGAATTTAGGTGAACATGTATTGATATTGTTATTTAAAGAAACTTTTAAATATCATGTAATAACTTATAGACACTCCCCACTAAATTGTAATTTTTATTTTAGAAAAGTGGACATAATGAAATAACATCGGTAATACCGTTTATCAATGGTGCATGAAATTAACTGATACACTTCTTACATTTAGTGGATTAATAAAGTTCGTGAATTAATGGCAGTTTGTACAATTTACCAATTGTTTTTCAACTATAAAACAGAAACTTATGATGTACCAAATATGACGTTTTAAACTCTGTAAATTTTACATGAAACATTATATTTGCTTTCTCTTGCAGTTGAAAACATCTTTATTTAGTAAACAAAAATCAGTTATTAGATAATAACTTTGGATATGATTTAATCTAGCAATATGTTACATCAATCTTTATTCCATATAGTAGAAACTTAAATAAGATATTGAACAATATGATAATTTCGCTTATGATTTTAATTATTTTGTAAATATGTAAATAAACACGAATTCCCCATTTTTGATCCGCCATTTTGAATTTTTTAATTTTGATTAAATGATTTTTACTTAGCCATCTTAAAAACCCCCAATACCCGACTTTCAAAAATGTTGCACCCTAAAAACGGTGCACCACTGGCATTTTTAAATTTTTTATTTAGATAATGTTTTACAAATTAGCAAGCTTGCACAATTGATCGTTAGCCCACAATGCCTGAATTTTAGTTATATCGGCTTTTAAACGGGATAATCCCCAATTTTGATCCGCCATTTTGAGTTTTTAATTTGGCAAATGATTTATACTTAGCGATTTTAAAACCCCATTACCCGACCTTCAAAAAATGTTGCACCTTAAAAACGGTGCACCACTGGCAGTTTTTATTTTTTTGTTTAGATAATGTTTTACAAATTAGCAAAGTTGCACAATTGATCATTAGCCCAGAATACCTGAATCTTAGTCATATCGGATTTTAAACGGGATAATCCCAATTTTGATCCTCCATTTTGAGTTTTTTAATTTGGCAAATGATTTATACTTAGCGATTTTAAAACCCCCAATACCCGACTTTCAAAAAATCGGTTGATAAATTAAATAAACACGATAATCCCCATTTTTATCCGCCATTTTGAATTTTTTAATTTTGACAAATGATTTTTACTTAGTCATCTTAAAAATCAATACCCAACTTTCAAAATTGATAAATTAAGAAATGCACAATTTTGTAGCCTAAAACCTCTGCCACTGGTTATTATATATTTTTATTTTGAAATTATTTAAAAAGCATCCAGGTTTGGGGACCAAGGAGCGTAGTGACGAGGGTCCCAATTAGATAAAACCAAGTGACTTATGAAACGTGTATTTCGCGCTATTTTTCTATTGAGGAAAATAATTAAAAATTTATTGAATAGAATTTTTAAAAGTTTGGGTTGATAATACTCAAATGTCATATAGTAATGTCATTTTAGATTTAATCTTACAACTTAAGAATGTTAGATGTTATATTCCTTTATTCATTCTGTTAGAGCGCAATGAACACACATATTTATGTGTCAATATACTTGTACTCATTAACAATTTCTTATTAAATTATGTTCATAATTCAAGTCATTTAAGTATCAAAGCAGACGTCCATGAGATAATAATGTAGTTGTATCCTATTGAACTATATTACTAAAAATGAAAACATTTTGTATAATTTTGTAAAATATGGCTTAATTGTATATTCTTCTAAAATATTATCTGAAAAAAGTGTTGTTTTAAAAAATACTTTAAAAATTATAAAACCATACCATATTTTATTCTTGAAAATGTACTTTCTAAGGTAATTAAATATTTCTAAATTAAATTCTAAAATAATAGATTTTATTAAAGTAATAACGCTCATAACAGTAACTTTTTAACTTTCTTTCGAAGTTTCCGCATGTTATAATATTTTATTAAATATCTAACCTAGATCTAACCAAAATATTATTACACCAGAAAAGACACCAGAAAAGTTACTAAGAAGCTTCTAAACGCATTACAAACGATGCGTTTGGACACACCGAATTAGAAAAATAAATATACCTACTTTTGGTACATTAATTATTTATAATGTTATTCATTATACGCAGTATCTAGAATTTTTTGTTTATTAATTGAATTAAAACCAAAGATCTAATAAAACCTAATATTATTAGATCTTTGATTAAAACTAACTTTAAGTATGTTAATAATTCCATAAATGTAGATATGACATTAACAGCATCTATTATAGAATGTCTTATCACATCTGTATTGTAACAAGATATTTATTACATTTAGGTTATTTTAACATGAAATATTATTTTTGTAATTAGCTTTCATTTTGATTATTTAATAGACGTATTAAGAAACGCGACGACATCATCTCCGATGTCATTATAACCATTAATTCACGGAACATTTTTAGGTTGGCAAAGCTTGATTCGGTATTATAGCATGCATATCATTATTAAAAAATGCGTCAAAAGCAGAATGCGTCCGATGGAAAACTTTGATGTGAGAAATTCGCGACCGTATTTTGGCAATTTCACGTATCTGTTTCAGGGGGCGTACATGCAAGATTATCTTGATTATTTTGCATTTTAATAAGAATAATCTTATACATTAAAATAATGGAGTCATTTAGTTCACGCAGATTGCGGGACAACCGTTTGATAGATTTCGATGATTTTTTTTGCGTAAAAGGAAATAACGGAGCCAGACTTTTAAATAAATGTATAAATGAAATACATATGATTGAAAATGCTTGAGCTGTATTATCGATTTTTTTACGATAACATATATTTATGTCTTTTAATCTCTATCTGACATGAAGTTTTAAACGTCATTCTGACATAGATTATTGTTTTTTTTTGTACAATGTTTTAAATTTAATTTTAACCGCAAAATTTTGCGGGAAAAAGGCTCGTAATAATAATAATCGTTTTATTATCCCAACAAATAAACCATACAAGAGACAAAATTAAATTTAATTCATCAAGATAGACAGTAAATGAAAATGAATAGATGAAAAAAAAACAAAAAAATTACTTGATTAACATAATCAATAGAAAAGTATTACATACAACAAGATAATATTAATACATACAAAAATTGTTTATGCAAAAAAAAAATAATAATGCTATGGTCTACAATCAACTTGTAATACATATATAACATATATTTCAAAGTTGTATTGAAAATGTCAACAAGGTTTGATATATAGTTATAGTTTAACACTAATATATATATATATATATATATATATATATATATATATATATATATATATATATATATATATATGAACATATATTAGTTCTGCATATTGATAGATGGAATGTACGTACGTTTATGTCTGGATGTAGAGCGTGGTACCGTAAATAGTAAAGAACTGTGAAGAAAATTACAATCGATTTTGTTATGCAACAAATTGTATAGAAATAATACAGAGATCCGTTTTCTTCTGATGTCTAGAGCAATTAAATTAAATCGTACAAGCATATTTGTTTGTGGATAGCCTCTTTCTAGATAATATCTATCGCTGCGAAAGCATAAACATTTAAGAAAACGTCTCTGTACAAATTCGATATCATTTGCATACTTTTTATAGGGGGGATTCCAGATTATTGCTCCATATTCTAATTTTGACCTAACCAAAGCAAAGTACAGTGATTTAATTGTGACTAGAATGCGTATTATAAAAGCCAGTATTTTAAAAGTACTCTTAACTACTTCGTTTATGTCAAATGAAAAAGACAACATATTGTCGAACGTTATCCCTAAATCTTTGACCATAGTATACTTGTTCAATGCATTAGTTGCTATTGAGTAATCAAACTGAATTGGTTTCAGTTTGCGTGAAAATTACACAACTTTGCAATTAAGAATGTTTAAGTCTAGTTTATTTTTGTTACACCAGATGTAAATATTGTTTAAGTCATTTCGAAGAGATTCATTTTCGTGTTTTATGACAGAATTTGGATAAAACAACAGGCGAAGAGATCAAATTTTCACTTTTAAAATTAAGACATTACCAACCGCCACAAAAATCCCTAAATCAACTAAAGTAAAAATATTATTATGAAACTTGATTTTTAATATACTATTTTGCATTTAATACAGCCTCGCCTGCCACTAGAATTTAGTACATAGAATCTATTGTAAGTAGTCATCGGTCATCGTCAGTTATTTTCGGTATTACACGCTCTAACCCTCCATGCCTCCATCGCATTGGCCTTTTAGTGGTATCCGTAAATTCCATGTACCTGTAAAACAACTACATTAAATATACCTATACCTTTGTTTTATTGATTCCGGAATTCCGGAATTCTGCATCAGGTTATCTCGGTGTCTTATTCCCTGTTACTTGCTTGAGTGATTGCGGCGTTGTGCGCTCCCTCTGTGTGGAGTTTATAATTCGATTTGTTTTTTCTTCGTAAAGCCTTCACGATCTTCATAATGAGCGCGAAGTCTTCGTCTTCTGATTCCTAAGGTGTCTGCTTGTTGTTTCCTGTTACCATTTGCGCGTAACTGATTCCTCCTTCGGCCATTCTAGCCGGTTTCCTGACGTTTGTGGGCCTGGGGCCGTTCCCCTTTTTGATGTTCCATGGATGGTCAGGGCGTCCTCCGTATTTAGCAGTGTGCAACCCGGTGAAGTTGCAGCACTTCGGATCTCCCGTTTCTCGGGCCTGTGTGCACTCTCTGGTGTGATACGCCCCCGCACACTTAACAAATCTGGGTTGGGCGTGGCGTCCGTTTCTTGTGTGCCCGAACTGTTGGCATTGGAAGCACTGTCCAATTCCGTTTTTCTTGTAGGGCAACTCCACTCGCACCCTCAAGTATCCTATCGTCGTGATGTTGAAAATCTTCTTGGCCTTTTCATTCCTCTCGAGGTGCACCAGTGTCATGGTGGTTTTCCTGTGCTCGCGTCCGACGAACATACGGCTGACCTTCTGGACGTCAAACCCCATGGATTTGAGATCATTCTTCACCGTCTCTAACATCTCGTCGTCTCGCGGGATGCCCTTGATGACCACCTTTAGTGGTTTCGCCTCTTCTAGGAGGTAGACGTTGAACTGCACGGCGATGTTGTCCAGTGGAGCTGTTGCCTATCTGTTGTCTTCAGGGGTTGTAACGTCTAAATTTCATCTATTTAAATATTAAACTAAGCTAAAACTTTACAATGATAGGCAACACACTTTACATGTGACGTCAAGTTTTATTTATTATGTTTAAATTATTGCAATATTAAGATGATAGCTTACTTCATTTTGTTTACACTTCCTTTTAATTTAAAATCCTTTTGTTATTTTTCTCGGCGCAACTAAAAGTAATCAGAAAATAAAATTTCACCGACTGTAAAAGAATTTTCTCAATATTTCCTGTTCACTTGCATGTGCATTTGTGAATGGTAGAAGAACATTTTCTGAGTTTTTAACTTATACCAAGTCTTATTTGGGATATTCTGCTTGACCTAAAATTAAACAAGTTAGTGACTTACTACAAAGTAATTTTCTAAGTAATGTTTAAATTGTAAATCGGAGACTCTGGATTGATGCACACATGAATCACGCTTAAAACAAACCAAAATCTCAGTACCGTTACATTACGTCTTGCGTTGTTGGCCCTCTTACATTCAACGGTTTCCTTTTAGATTTTTTTTTCTGGTTGCTAACCACCAACGTTCTTGCTTCAAAAGAAAGAAAGCATATCGAGTGGTAACTTCAACAAGTAAAACTTCAATTGACGATCACTTGTGAATTTACCAAATATTCTACCTTTCGTTAGCCTCAGAACATCTCGAAGGACAGCTAAAAGGTCAGATCATTTCAATTTATTTTCACTACTACTGCGGTATAATCACTTATTTCGTACATGAGGTCATTCTTGAACTTACACTAAATCTGTAAAGCACCTTAGTGAATTGTCAAGTTGGTGTTAGAATTGGACAATTACCTCCAGCAGAAACACTGGTATGTATCGTATTACCTTATGAACGTTATATTTTTTTTTGAGGTAATAAGAATTTTTGTAGTGAGACAATTGTTTTTTTGTTGTTGTCTATTGGAACTACTGATAAGTACTGTAGCTACTGGCCTGAGTACATATAGATATATACGGGGTAACTCGCTAATGAGTAGTAGATTTTTTTGCAATATAAATTTCACTATTGATTAATATATAGATTTCTCTTTGCTTACTATAAGATATTTTCTTTTGTGCAATATAAATTTTGTAAAATTTAAACATTGAATTCCATCCATTAATTAGTATAATCTTTTTTTTCTTAGAGTTACATTTACTGATTTGTTATCCTCAGGTAGGAAAGTCGCACCACTACTTTTCTTTATTACTAATTTAATAATAACTTGAAATTTCTTTAAATTCTATACTGCGGAGTGACTCGCAAAAGTAACTAAGAAGTCAATTTCTTTAATTGGTAGTTGCGTTGCGGGATAAAGGTATAACAAAAGTATGACTTAGGTTTAGAGCTCTAACCCGATTTTCGGATCATAATAATTTTTTTGTTGTATTTTGGGTAATCTTTGTAGGTATTGTAGGACTACATATTGTCCTCCAATTCAATGGGGGTTTGTAGGGCAAATCTTGGCGAGACCACTACCACCGTATTCTAGTACTGCTTCAGTAGTCCACTGTTAAGATTCTTCGTCTCCTTTTCTTTTTAGTAGTTACTAAATGTACTAAAGTGGTAGTGAAACTCCCGCTGGGAGGATCGACTTTAATTTTATATGTTAATCAAGTTCGTTTTAGTTTAAAATTGTTAATAGGTATTATTTTTTGATTTGCATTCACTCATTATTCTCAGTTACAAATTTTGTTACAGTACATAATTATTTTTCTTCATATTGGGTTTATTATACGAGTATTCTCGATTTAGTTTTTTTTCTTTTCCCTTTTTGTTTGTGTTTGACCCTTTTCAAACTTTGGGGCTAAATCAAAGTTTGTGGCGCTCAACATCCCTTCTTGTTCTTCTTCCTACTACTTTTCCTTTCCCTTTTCTTACTCTATTTCCGTTTCCACCTGCGCATCCGACTAGCCGGTACATCACTTTCGGGCACTGTGAAACAAATTCTGCTGTTACAGGGTGCTGAGGATCACTCTGATTCCATCATTGGTGGTTCTGGTTGCCTTTGGTGTTATGACGACTGAGGCTAGTTTTTTCATCCTCTTAGCGCAATCCTCCTATCAGTGGAGGATTAATGGCGGGATTCTTTCTTTTCGGACGGGCATTTTTGGACCTTGCACTTCAGCGTCTACCCGTTACCGCTTGACACCGCCTGTCTTCGTGACGGTTTTGTATACTCCTCTTCGGAGACGGCGCCTTCGTCGTGTGCAGACTTCCACTCTGTCGTAAGTTTTTCATTACTTCTTGTTCTTGATTCTTTAATACCGTTACTCTCTTTAACTGGTGTTTTGATGGGGTTCCTCTGGTCTTACTGTTGTGCTTCTTCTTCTTGGAGCGCGGTGGTTTTTCGTTGTCGCCGTGATCTGCTGTGGTTTTATTTGCAAGCTTTAATCATTCGTAACTAGCTGCGAGTCCTTCGTATTTCGCTTGTAACTTTTCTACTGCTTGTTGCAGCTCCTCGATTTGACCCTTTTGAAGGGCGTCTGTCTTCATAAGTTCCTTGTTTTTTTCTGAATATCCTTGAATCCATTGTTTTAATGCGTCGCCTATTTTTCGTCTTGATAATTCATCTTCTCGGTCTTTTTTTCTTCGTATCCGCTGTTTTCGTCCGACATCTTGACTGGTGCTTCTCAGAGACTGGATCTGTGCGGTTTAAACCACACACTTCCGGTGCGAAGATTGTTGAGTAGCTAGAATAAAATATTAGTACACGTACGCATAGGTCGTATGTTCTCTTTAATTGATGCTCCGAAGAGTGTATCGAATGTCTATGAAAACTCTCTCACAAAACACGTGTGTTCTGTTCAAGAGCTCGCATAGAACTATTGTCCGTATGCTATTGAAAGTAGTGAACCTACCATTTATGATTAAGTGGTTTCGTTAAGATATCAAAACTCGCACATGAATCTATGACGTTCATTACAACATTAAGTACGTGTATATAACGTTCATTAGTCATATAAATCCTACTGAGGGGTAGTTACGTATTACTCATACGTCACTCGTCTTATATTCTGTAGGAGTGAAAAAGCATAATACACAACTCGCATCGCTCGCTTGTGATCGTAATAATGCACTTCTGCGTAATAGGCTACTTACTACCCCTATTATGTAATATACTATTAACCATCAACTGTATTAATGAAGACGATTAGCGATGAGAGGTTTTAACGCGTGAGCGCAAACAGTCGAGATTGTTAGTCGCCCATTCATATTCGAGTTGGGTGCAATATCTTTCCATCTTTCAGTTTCCTGTTTTTCCAAAGTGAAAACTTTCTAGCGACCAGACTGCCATCTCGTAATGAAAGTAGATAAGGCCTGAATTGTTTTTTCTTTGACAGTTGTCATCACTGTGACGCAATGCATTCATTGGTAGAGGTTCCATACAAATCAACACAGCGCCTTCTATCAACTTCATTTAAAATCGTTTATTAATATACCCTATTAATGCACGGTTTTGAGTTGTTTAATTATTCCCATTAATAAACCGAAAAAATTTTACGACACGGACAATATTCAGAAATAGCTAAAATATCTGAACAACGGTTATCGTTAGGAATTATTGACATTCAAGCTACAGATGCTGAAACAAAGCGTATTAAATAAATTATATTATATTGAATAATATGAAACACCATAGAACTGTGAATCAACTGTAACTTATTAGGTCTGTTGCATAGAACAGATTTTTTAGTTAAATGCTTGTCTTTTGAATAAATGCAATAAATGGTCTAATGCAGATAGTATCTTTCCAATTATACATAATATTTTTAGATATAAATGGTTACGGAATCTATCATAAAGCATCACTTTAAAGGTGAATTTTAACATACGCGAATAGTTATTGCCAATACGGTTTTGAAATAAAATATCTTGAATATCATTTATTCCATATGTTAATAAGTATTATTTTATATTTCAGAGCCGCTCAAAAACTAAATCTATCATCGTCACCGCATCGACGAAAACGTCATAATTCAGAAGACGTAGAATCTTCAGGTTTTTGTGGAGTTTTACAGCGTTCACCACCTCCTGTTCCTCCCGCACTTTTAAGGAGAATAGGGGTAAAAGAAGTAACTGGCGTTGGCAAGGTAAATCTTTTACATTAATATAATATTTTTAAAATGTCAATTTTTGAATGAACGATCAGTTAATTTTACTGTAACCATTATTACAACCCTTTCAAGTCGCAGTCTACAGGTAAGTCTATGTAAGAAGCGAAAGCTACTTAGAATAATCGGATTATGTCTATAGAATTCGTCATTGGTTACGTTTTAATGACATTAATAATTTCAACTATTTGCAATATTAATTCCGGATAATACTTTGCAGAATTTCTAATTAAATTCTGAAACGTCTTAATTTGAAAGGAATAACTAAATTATCATCAATCACAGTAACGAAACCGGAAGTTAGTGGTAGACTGACAGCGCCCTTTCTTCCTGCGTGGCTGCCAATGAAACCCCAATCAACCCCAATTATCATACTCGCCGCAAGCGGGTGATATGTGTTACAAAACTGGAAGGGTGTATGCGAGTGGGGAGTATTCTTTTAACTAAAGGATTCTTCATGATCCTTCGTGCAACCACAGTTTTGTGGGTCGCTGAACTTTATTGATACAGCCTTTACGATTCTACGTAAGAAGCTTAATACTGTTCTCCCTCATATGAACCTCTTGCCTGGTTCTATTAGATCTTTGACATTTACAACCTTGCATTATGCATTTTGATATTCATATTACGTTCCCACATTTCAATCATAATCTCTGTTTAATCGGTTTAATCGGATTTATGTTAGTAAGTTTAAAATATCACCTTTTAACTTTCCTTTATCCCTCGGCACGCCATCGTAGATCTAGTAATCCAATATATCAAACATTTTTCAACGCAGTAATCGCATCAAGTAAATGATTCGACATAATCTAGTGAGCTGGACAAAGCGAAAGGTTCGCATACAATGACCAGAAAACTGACCCCTGGCTTAGTTGTCCCGAGATTGAGTAATGCTCGCTGCGCCCTTGTTACATTACCCAGATGCGCTCCCTGTTTTGCTTTATATGTGGACGATTAGTTTTAGTATGTTGTTTAAATTGTTTAGTTACTTTATTCATTATCTGTGAGCTTAAATAGACAGAAAATTGATAACGGATGTTTTACTTCACTATCAATTTCAATGTTCCACATTTACTCTATTAATACAGAAATTGTAAAATGAAAAATTATTTTAAGTTAAATCTGTGAAATTTTTTTTTATATAAATTAAAGTATTTTATTTTCATAACGGGTTTACAATTTACATTTATATACTAATAAATGTGTTAATTTAATATTATATTATTATCGACGCTTTTCCCGTCCGTTAGTCCAAGTTCTATAACTCTTAAACGTCAATTTGCAATGCTTTTTTCTGATTTTTCCGCATTAGGTTTAGCTATAGCTGATTATGTTCGAAAAACGAATATAAAATATATTTTGTCATACTTATTTAGAAAATCTAATTCTCCTTCAATTCCGTCATAGAAGGAGCGAATGTCTAACTATGTTTTGCTATTACGCCGCTGCTACCACAGTTAAAATAAATTTATTCCATAGTTCCTATTTCCGCCTTGACTAAACATCTGACAGTCTTGTAGAAAACAGATTATTTTAAACCCAAGGCCGTGAGTTGCGTGCACCGTAGTGTACGGCATAGGCGGTGCAAGATTTGTTTTCATGAAATAGAGCAAAACCTGTGTGGCACATCTCTACATTGCATTCTTTGTATAGCGTAGTGGAGAGTACAGGTTTTTCAGGGTACTATAGCGGGAACAGCATCAGATAGTGCATTTTACGGATAGATGAGTCCCAACATTGACCGTTCACTAGGTTTTTTCAATTTGTTGTTTGTGATGAGGACTTTCGCTCCACGTCACTTGCGGGAAGAAAAGATTTTTTCAATAGTTCATCGGCTAGCTTTGAACGAAAAATCAATTAGGTAAGAGGTTTCTTCTTCGCCCGTATCATCTTTTGCTTACGACACATACAGCTATTGATTATTGCCGAATCTGCGAACTGGGAGAATAGTTTCAACCACCATCTTCGACTCATTCAAGAACTGTTGTAGTATGACAAGTATTGGCCAAAACTATCAACTCCGACCATAGTCTGATTATAATTGCAAATAGTGCTGAGCAGTCCACACCTTCTTTTTGACCTGTCTTATCGGTACGTGTTACTTTTCGTGTTATAACGGGAATATGGAAGGAGCCGAGTACTGTAATACTTTTTTTGCCTCGATCTCTCCACTTGCACACAGAAATGTCTCCGCTACTGGCGTAATCATACTGACCTATTGCCTTTTTTCGTAACTTCTTGGGATAATTTTTTCGATTTTCTCGTAAGGTTCCGTAACGAAATGTGTTTTCCATAAGTAAGTTAGCCACCAGATCAATGAGTCAATGAAATAAATACAGTATAATATACCAGTATAGTTTCTGTCCGCTCGCCCAAAGTTCCTTTTTTTACATTTCTGCCTTTTCCTTCAAATACAATGAAGTTCAGCATAAACGGACAACAGGAGTATGCATCGACCCATACCTTGAAGCCAGGTTTAAAGACTTGACTTCATAGGGATGTATTGCTTGAGCATGCCGCGTCTTTTGAAAGCCACCGTACTGTCGTCAACCGCTAGGTTCCTTAATCGCGTAAACAAACTATGATATACATCATTCAAATGTGAAATAAGTGGTCGCTCTTTATAAATATTGTCATAGTCATCTGCCATTCTACTAGGCATTTTTTGTGCAGAAAACGCAGAATTTTAAAACCCACCATGTTTAAAACACAAAAATTTTCATTTGCTGACCAATACAACCTTATATCTGGCAATTTATGGAAACTCACAATAATAATAATTACATGAAATGCCTTCGATTCTGGCACGCTATTGTCTAAATTGGTACCCATTTGAGACGCGTAGTTGTTTGAGCCTTCATTAGCGTGTTGTAAAAATCCATGCTAAATAAGGGTCCATGTAATTCCTGAAAATCACAATTTTCATAACCATTAGGTGTGCACGTCCTAAATTGTTGTTCGAAGTTTGGGGCGGTTCATTTTCAGGTGGTTGATCTTCAGAAGAATGATGGGAAGGGTTATTCCATATATTCTTTAGGGTGTCGGTATTTTACGTATACTCTGGATCCGCTACAGAATCGTGGGTGTCGTAGCCGTCCTCACTATTCTCGTTTGGCCTGACGGCGTATGCTTGTCTAGAGGTTGACGTACAGGTTGACGATAATTGGATCAAATCTGTTGCGTCACTGTCCCCATCAAATTCAGAGATTTTTGCATGTTCATCCGTAACAGCTGATCCCAAATCATATTCTTCATCTGAAGTTAAATTTATATGAGATTTACCCGACATCTGAAAAATATTTTGTTAGAAAGAGGCTTGTTTTGGGCAAAAATAGGAATCGTAAAAGATTCCCATTTACGTAGGCACAGATTTTGTCGAACAGTATGAGTATATTTCCATGTATTTTCTTTGCTCAAACAAAAATGATTAGCAGATATATAAATTATTATTTTAAATGTAGTTACAAATCCAATGATATACAACGTGTCCCAGATAACATTTCCAGCATGGGGATCTCGCTTATTATAAAAGATACAGATTTGGTTAAATTAGATGAATTACTCCTAAGGATTAGTGAAATTATAGGACACTCTCCAATTTCCAAATTTCCATGTATTTTAAGACTTATGGCAAGAAAAAGAAAAATGTCAAATTTCTTATTCTTGTAATATCTTTTGTTATATTAGACATATAAATTTTATTTGCACTTTCTTAAGATATTTTTATGCAGAATTTAAATATCAATTTGGATTTTTTTGCACTTTCTATTTTTAGTTTCAACCCTAAATTAAATTTTCTTATGGAACGACAAGTCGGCTTTGAAATAATTGATCGTGTTTTTTATCCTCTTTACAATTATATAGCACATGTACTATCTATTTTTAAAAACAACAAAGAAAATTTAAAAAAATGTATTTTATTAAAGACTCTAACAATAAGTATGCCGTGAAACATGAGAAAACGACAAATATTAGATAGCAACAAGAGTTAATCAGGTAATAGTATTGGAGATAATTATCCAATTATAAAAGATGTTCAAACAATTGATCATTCCGTTCTAAACATAATTGTGCCTTGCGCAGTATCGACGTAATTGCTCTGCGTAGTTTTTGGCGTTTAATGCTACCAAATGCTGCAAGAACAGCTTCACGAAGATCTTCGGCATTCTCAAATGTTTGCACGTACACTCGATTTTTTACGTAGCCCCAAAGGAAAAAGTCCAATGGCGTTAAGTCTGGAGATCTGGGTGGCCATAAAATCGACCCTCGATTACCAATCCATGAATTTGGAAACCGATTATTAAGATATTCGCTGATGATGTTTGAATTGTGGGGTGGAGCGCCATCTTGTTGGAAGCAGATATTAATATTCTCAATCAGTGGTAAATCATCAAGTTTATTTTCTAAATCAGTTTTTAGTAAATTCAAATACCTTTCAGTATTTAATGTTTCGTTAAAAAATATGGGCCCAATAAGTTTAGGGCCTAAAATGCCACACCAGACGTTAAAACCAAATCTCACTTGATGCCGACGCTCCTTAACAACGTGAGGATTTTCACGGTCCGGTCCCAAAAGTGAACATTGTGTCGATTGAAAGGGCCATTATTTGTAAATCTGCTTTCGTCAGACCACAAAATCATAGCTGGAAAATTATCGTTATTCTCACATTGATTAACATACCATTGGCAAAATTGTAATCTTCTCCCCTGATCTCCATCTCTAAGTCCCTGCAGAATGGTGTACTTATACGGATGATACCTGTGACGTTTTAAAATTCTTGTGATGTAGTTTTCGAAATACCAGTGTTATGTTCAATTTCTCTAACAGATGTAGAAGGATTTTCAATAACTGATTGTAATACATTTCGTTCTGCATCTTCATTCCGTAACTTCGGATTTCTAGTAGGTTTTGAAAATGAACCATATTCTTTTAAATTAATTACCAAATTTCTGTACGTACGAGCACTAGGCTGCCTTCTTTCAGGATACAGGCTCAAGTACATCCGTTCAGCTTCTAAACTGTTTTTATGAGACAAGATGTAACGACTCAACATATCAAACTTTTTAGTATTAGTAAATAAAGCCATGTTTGACACAAAAATATTCTGGAACGAATAATTTTTAAGTGACATTAAATTCGATTGTGTTTTTATGTTTCACGGCCTGCTTATTGTTAGAGTCTTTAATAAAATACATTTTTTTAAATTTTCTTTGTTGTTTTTAAAAATAGATAGTACATGTGCTATATCATTGTAAAGAGGATAAAAAAACACGATCAATTATTTCAAAGCCGACTTGTCGTTCCATAAGAAAAATTTAATTTAGGGGTTGAAACTAAAAAATAGAAAGTGCAAAAAAAATCCAAATTGATATTTAAATTCTGTATAAAAAATATCTTAAGAAAGTGCAAATAAAATTTATATGTCTAATATAACAAAAAAGGTATTACAAGAAAAAGAAATTTGACATTTTTCTTTTTCTTGCCATAAGTCTTAAAATACATGGAAATTTGGAAATTGGAGAGTGTCCTATAATTTCACTAATCCTTAGGAGTAATTCATCTAATTTAACCAAATCTGTATCTTTTATAATAAACGAGATGCCCATGCTGGAAATGATATTAATATTCTCAATCAGTGGTAAATCATCAAGTTTATTTTCTAAATCAGTTTTTAGTAAATTCAAATACCTTTCACTATTTAATGTTTCGTTAAAAAATATGGGCCCAATAAGTTTAGGGCCTAAAATGCCACACCAGACGTTAAAACCAAATCTCACTTGATGCCGACTTTCCTTAACAACGTGAGGATTTCCACGGTCCCAAAAGTGAACATTGTGTCGATTGAAAAGGCCATTATTTGTAAATCGGCTTTCGTCTGACCACAAAATCGTAGCTGGAAAATTATCGTTATTCTCACATTGATTAACATACCATTGGCAAAATTGTAATCTTCTCCCCTGATCTCCATCTCTAAGTCCCTGCAGAATGGTGTACTTATACGGATGATACCTGTGACGTTTTAAAATTCTTTGTGATGTAGTTTTCGAAATACCAGTGTTATGTTCAATTTCTCTAACAGATGTTGAAGGATTTTCAATAACTGATTGTAATACATTTAGTTCTACATTTTCATTCCGTAATTTCGGATTTCCAGTAGGTTTTGAAAATGAACCATATTCTGTTAAATTAATTACCAAATTTCTGTACGTACGAGCACTGGGATGCCTTCTTTCAGGATACAGCCTCAAGTACATCCGTTCAGCTTCTAAACTGTTTTTATGAGACAAGATGTAACAACTCAACATATCAAAGTTTTCAGTATTAGTAAATAAAACCATGTTTGACACAAAAATATTCTGGAACGAGTAATTTTTAAGTTACATTGTGTTTTTATGTTTGACGGCCTGCTTATTGTTAGTCTTTAATGAAATACATTTTTTTTTAACTTTCTTTGTTGTTTTTAAAAATAGATAGTACATCTAATTTAACCAAATCTGTATCTTTTATAATAAGCGAGATCCCTATGCTGGAAATGTTATCTGGGACACGTTGTATAATACTTATCAAAAAAGCTGTTATGTTGGTACATAAATAGTATATTACATAATAAGGGTGGTAAGTAGCCTATTACGCACGAAACCATTATCGATCACGAAAGAGCGAAGCGAGCGAGTGTCCTAATATAAACAAGTGCGTAATAGGAATTACCAACCCAGTTGTGAACTATGCTTTTTCTACTCCTATAAAGTATAAGATAAGTAACCTAAGAGTAATAGGGAACTACCACTTAGTATGTGTTTTTATTACCATTACCTAATTTTGTAATGAACGATCCTAAAAAAATAAATTACTGTATCGATATATTACAGGATTTCGTGGTTCATGTCAATTCCCTAATAAAAAATTAGATCTATAATTCGAACTAACGTAAATAGAACTAGTAACACCGCTAGTTTTGTTAGTCACCTTAAAATGAAACTCATTAACACCACTTTATTATATATATATATATATATATATATATATATATATATACGTATTTAATCGACGTTGTTACCTCCAAAATATATATGTAATCTACGTACTTCCCTCTTATATATCGTACTTCCCTCTGAAAACGGAGGGAACAACGAAACTCAATGAAATTTCTTGTATGGCATTGCAAGGCCACCTGGTTTCATTTTTTAAAAGATTCTGGGGAGGTCACTTGAACGATATATTGGCATACAATTGGTCAGTATGTTTAAGTGTTTACCGCTGGCGCTACTGTCACTTGCATGTCAGGATATATATCGTACATTCTTCTGTCCGATTAATTTTTAAGATATATATCGTATTATGCTCCCTCCGCAAACGCTTGAGATTTGGTAACACTGTAAACACTTGCCGCGTAAAACGTAATATGTAATATGTAGTACGTGTAAGTTCATTTGTGCTTGATTATTTCGTTAATTTAAACTTGCTACATTTACAATTTACAATGAGTACCAGAACCAAGTTAATCTTCAAAATGATCCAGGATAAAGCAACAGGTGAGTATGTTACTTTATTGTTCCACACTAATAATATTAATTCGATATGTTTCAGTTATAGGTTAGGTATCACTAAACTAAATTTTACTGGAAGATACGTTATAATTATTACACGAAATTAAAAATTTTTGATCTATATCGTTTATTACCCTTTTTTAAATATGTATATAAACAAAGATATTACTAACACTTTTTGATAATATAAGGTTTGCGTTTTTAAGCATAAATAGCTTACCTGTTGTTGAAAAAACCTCAGAGCTGTTATCTTAATTTATTTACCTATTTTTTATTATCTACTGTAAAATTTGGTAAATTCCTTTGGCTTATGTTTTAGCTATCATTGTTAAGTCTTATTCAATAAATAATAAGGCGAATAAGTAGCTCTAATGTTTTAAAATGTATTTTAGATAAAAAAATGATGTCAGATAAAAACGATGCATCCTGTAAGGGTACAGAAGAATGCAACTGTTCCATTGTTTCTGAAACAGATTATATGTCATTAAGCTCTGTATCTTCTATTGAGGTAATATACTATCAAGATAACTGTGTTTAGGTTTTCTTAACATTTTAAAATAACAATGTGCTTTTTTCAGAATGGTTGTGAATCAAATATTTCTGAAGCAGTAGCTTTGAGTGTCAAAAACAAAATACATAATGCATTTCGTAAATGCAGAGCAGAGAGCGTTAAAAACTATGAAGTTTATAATTTTACAGATCCTTCCCCGGAGATACGATTACAAGAAATTGTCACATACAATACCATTGAAAAGTGAAAATATTTAGATTTTGATAAACAAAATATTATTGAATGTACTGGGGTAAAAGATAGTAATAACAGATGTAAATATTTAGATAGTTATAATTCTTTTACTGATTGCGACAACATCAAAACTGATTTCAACATTAGCGTAATTACAAAAAATATGTTAGATTCCGATGTAAAAGAAAAAAGCAATGAGGAGTTTACTAACACTAACATCACAGGCAATGAAAGTGACAAACTATCCAAAATTGATAGTGATGATAGCCGGGACAAGGACTTCGATATTAATTCGTTTTGTTCTCAATCAGATGATTGTTCTAATATATCGAGGGATCAAGGCATTATTAGAGATGAGCTTTCAAACTCAAATGGAGAATCCACTAAGAAGAACAATGACAAAATCATTCTTACCCGTCCAACATCTGAATATTTAAGGGAACAGGTAAAGTGATTTTTCTCGCTAATGTATTTTATTTTAGAAAACTTCTGTCAGGTTTTTTATTGGAAATAAGTATAAGGCACATTTTGTTTAATTAATAACTACTAAATTTCGTTGAACATGATTTTGATAATCTTAATTTTAGCGCAATAAAGACTATCGAAATAAAAAAGTTCGTTGCACTTTTTGTGATGAAGATATAACTTCCCGAAATTTTGTGAGGCATTTGGATAGACATCATAATCATCTTGAGGGAGTAAAAAAAATCTTGAATTTTCCAGTGAAATCAAAAGAGAGAAAACAAGCCATTAACCTCCTAAGAGGTGATACAAATTTTTCTCTTTATTTAAAGGGGAATTATTCGGCCTAAGAAAGAACAAAAACGTTTTGAAGGTGAAACCATACTCTATTATCCATGTATTTATTGCAAATCTGTTTATACAAAACAGTATCTACCTCGTCATGTTAAAACATGTTCCGTTAAAAAAACCGAAAGTGATACAAAATGCAAACAAATATATCTCTCTCAAACATCAATTGCATGTGCTTTGGATCCAACTGATGTTGTTTCTGAGCTTAACATTAAAAAACAGGTAAGTGAGGTTATCACTTCAACCATTAGGTATTATAATTATAACTATTAATATTTTCAGGTATTCAATATCATGAGAGGCGATGAGATTTCACTTGCAGCCAAAACAGATCTCTTAATAGCGCATTACCGAGAGTCCTATTTAAAATCCCAAAAAAGGGAGAGAAAAGAATATAGCTGCAGTAACAAAATGCGTGAACTTGCTACATTATTAATTATCTATAGAGCTAATACAAACGACAATAATGTTTCATTTAAAGATATTCTTAAGCCAGAAAAATTTGATGAAGTAGTCTGTGCTACAAGAAAACTTGCAGGTTTTGATCCTGAAAATAAAACCTATGAGACACCCAGTTTAGCATTACATATGGGCACTTCACTGAAAGTAGTATCAAATGAATTGATACATTTAATTTTGAAAAAAAGTAAAGGATTTCAATGTCAATCTCCACAAGAATCCTTAGATTGGCGTCGTAACGTAAAAAATTTTCGAAAGTTGGTTGAGACTAGATGGAATACGGAAATTTCGTCAGTAGCTAATAAAGACATGAGTGAAAAGCGTTGGCAAAAACCAGTTTTAATACCATTAATAAGTGATGTCAAAATCTTTAGACAAAAAACGATGGAATTTGCCAAAGAGTGTGAAAAGCAATTTCTTAACAACATTGACACAGACGACACATACAAACTTTTAGTTTATTGCACATTAGCTTTACTAATTCTTTTCAATAGACGAAGAATTGGTGACGTCCAGTATTTGAAAATAGATGATAAAAAAACAGATTTTCACGATTTTGAGTCTACTTTGTCAGACGGAGAAAAACTTTTAACGAAACAATATAAAAGGGTAGTTAATGGCGGAAAAGGATCTCGAGCTGTCGTAATATTAATTCCTCCATCGTTACATCATTTTATAACTATTTTGTTAGCAAAAAGAAAAAAGTATATAGCTGTCGACAACAACTATATTTTCGCTATTCCTAAAAGCAAACTTAAATAGACACAAGGCGATGTTGCTATAAAAAAAACTGACACAAAAAATGAATTTGGAAAATGGCGCAGCAATTTCCAGCAACAGGTTACGAAAGCATATCGCAACAACTAAGCAAATTTTGAACATGACCAAGAGTGATCTTAAGCAGTTCTGGAAATGTATGAGACATAGCGAAAAAACTCATGAGGAATTTTACGAGTAAGTTTCGGCTACATGCCAAGTACTCATTAACAATATCAATTATTGACTTATTTTGTTTGTTTTAGATTGCCTGTAGATATTTACCAAACGGCTAAAGTGGTAAAACTTCTCCTTATGATGGAGAGGGGGATTCCTATAGAGTGTAACGGAAAGTCCTTATCAGAAATTGAGATAAATGTGAATGAATATGTAGAAGATGACAACCAAAGTAAGCCAGTTTTTTAAATTATTTCAATTAAGTAACTAAAATTATTTTTGTTTTTGACGCTTTTTATAACTAATGTTGTTTGTACTTGAGCACATCGCAGCATTGCTACTGATCGTAAAATTATTTTTGATATCTAATTCTACAATAAATAATAATAATAATTTCTATGTCATTTAGGTATACGTATGTACATTCAAAAGTTCACTAACAATATATTTATTAGTATTTCGCAATTCGCAAAAAGTCCCTAAAACTTACATAATCAAATTTTGGCACCCAGAGTGGTTTCAATACTTTCAAATTATTCTTTACCCACGCATATTTACTGTTTTTTATTTAGTATCGGGTTACATTTTTTTTCTGAATCTTGTTTTTAATGTCTTCTACATACTCCTACCCGTCTAAAGATAAACGCATTTAAAAAAATAATCAAGAAAATAAAGAGCAGTGTACTTCTAATTTGACTATTTATAATTTTTAAAGTAAGGAATTGTTGCAAAATTATACTTAATTTTAATGTCATAAATTTTCGTCTACTCGTTTGAAATACTTTGGATAGTGTGTTATAAAATGTTTATTGACATGTGTTTTTTTCAATGTAGAACTCATAGAGGCCAATATTGAATATGAAGACATAGAGACTGTATCTATAAGCCTCCAGATGAGAATAAGAAAAGAGGTAATCTAGAAACAAAATAATTTTTTATGAATTATTTATAGTTTTTGGTTCATTGTTAGGATTCTACACTATAGTTTGTTTTTTACTATCTTCTAAAATATAAATTGTTATTTTATTTATATTGTATCCTTTTTTTCACGTTTTGGCATTTTTATTACCTAACATTTACTAAATAAATGTTTGAAATTTTTCATAATTCAAACTTCTACCCAATAGTTTTTATATATTGTACACAACCAAATAACTTACATGTCTTAAATAATATCGTTTTGTTTCAGAATTAATCCCCGTTGATTTTGAAGATATTCTTCTACAAAAAAAATCTAAACATGGGGATATAACAAAAAGAGGTATCATTTTTTATATATGTATATACATATATTTTATTATGAAAGTGGTTATTAACATTGGATTTAACACTAAGATGTCTTGATGTGTTACTTATTTTTATTTTTTAGGCTGGTCTAATCAAGAAACATTAAAAATTAAAATGGTAATTACCCATCTGGGTCAGAAGTAAAAAATTTATTAGGAGACCAATTCCACTCGAACAGTACCAGTAATAAAAAGTAAATTTCAATATTTAATGAAACAGGAAAATCATTAAATATTGTGAAAATATTAGTAATAATCAGTATGTATTAAGAATAAACTTTTGATTACGATGGAAGTCTTAATCATATCTTCCTGAAATAAAATGAACAGTTACCGGTTCCCTGCCTTTATTTTAAAGTAATACATACGTATTTTTAATATATTTAAAGAATTTAGTAAGTGTCACTTATTACCCTCCAATTATGTGGCAACGCCGTAAGAGGGAACTAGGCTGGTTATATATAACTAAGCAATGGAGGAACTCAGGTTGCGTTTTTGGAACTAATAAATTGTTATCTCTTGACAGACCTATTCTTGGGTTCTCACACTATATATGTGAATAGTTTGAGGACAAAAATATTTTGTAACCCGGAGGCAGGTCCGCCTTGGGTTTCACACGGAAGGAAGAAACATGAGTAACCATATATATATATATATATATATATATATATATATATATATATATACAGAGTTTTCAGGTACGTTCGTTAGAAGTTTATGTGGTTAGAAACAATTTAGAAATTTGAATTGTTGGACTTAAGTTATTTAAGATTCTCTTTCATTCTAAAATATTTTCAAGGTCACGTTACTTCCGGTTATACCGGAAGTCGCCACTAACTTCTTATTTTAAATGGAACGCCCTGTATATTATTTTATTTTGGATTCTTGACAAAATTTTAGGATAAGTCTTATAAGGGTTTCCTATACCTTTTCAACTGTTTCTTAGATATCTTTGATTTTTTCAAAATTTTGAAAGATGTAACCCTATTTTCAACACTGCTTGTCTTACTTATTTTGACTGATGGAAAGTGCTGTAGACAGAAGCATAAGAAACTTTTGAAATACTCATTGACAATTGATTTATGCATACGATGAACTATTAAACAATTTTCAAAGTTGAAAAACTTTGTTAATTCAAATGTGACACCCTGTATATTATTGGATGAATAGATGACATTTAGTTATGCATCGTTTGGCTTAACATTACCTATACCTATTATCGACACTTTCTTGTTAATTAATATTTTCTACTTTAATGTGATTTTGACAGAAACTGAAATGTTTTCAAAATAAAATGAACTTAATTCAAACTACACAAATTCTATTTTATTAAAACAATGAAATAAAACAAGAAGATAACAAAATTGAGAGCATAATAACAAATGAAAACATAAAACAATTATTTGAACATAACTAGAAGAAAAGTGATAAAAAGATAAAATGAATCATTACAAATGTTCCACATGACCGCCAATTTGATTTAAGCATTTTATAATACGTATAACTCCGTATTTTATAAGAGCCGATAAAATTCAAAACTGCAATCTAGTGAGCCTTGATTTTGACACGCATTAAAACATTGTTGTTGATTTAATATCAAATCAGTACAATTTAAGTGATTTTGTAATTTTTAATTTTTTAAGTACTGTTTATAATGGAATGTATTCAAGAATATTCTAACAATGATTTATTAAATTTGTTTTACAGCATGGTGAATGTGAACGAATTGTTAGGAACATAAGGTTGTTTAACGAACGGTATCCAACTCATTAATGACACCTGGAAAATTTCAATTGAAGCTCTATTTATTGCAACTGGAAGTATAAGGCAATCGAACGCATTTAAAGTCAGTAATAGATAAGAAATTAACGAGGTGAACTGTTAGCTTATTTTCACGCTTATCCACGAACTTCAATTACAGAGCTGCACTGGATTTGGATGTTTCACAAACATCAATCCACAGAATATAAAAGTATAAAATGCATCCTTTTTCGGTAATAACTGTGCAAGGATTACATCTTGGTGATCAGGCACGACGAGTTAACTTTTGTGAATTTATTCTTGTACAAATGACCGAATATCCGAGATTTCTTCACAACATTATTTGGACCGATGAATCAAAATTCAGTAGAGAGGAATTTTCAATCGCCGAAATAATCACTACTGTACAAGATAATCCTATGTAACAAGAGAACGTAATCACCAGTTCAATTTAGTTTTAACGTTTTGTTTAGTTATGGATAATAGAGTGGCATATCAAGTTACGATGAAAATTTGAATGGGGCGAGATATCTTGAAATTCTCCGTGGATTTGTTACGGATTTTCTAAATACTCTACCTGCATGATAGCAAACAGTTGGTATCAGCTGGATGGTGTCAATTCACTATAGCTGTACACCAACAGTTGATATTGATGTTTGAAGATCAGTGGATTGCAAGGACCTTGAACTGCCACCGAGATACTGATTTGACGCCCCTGACTTTACCTCTGGGGTCGTATAAAGAATTAGTGTCTAGCTAAATATTGCTAAATCGTGTTACAATGCATTCAATAGTATGTGTCCACGAAATTGCGATCTATTTCGCAAGGAGTATGATAGAGTTATAAAATGCTTAAATCAAATTGGCGGTCATGTGGAACATTTGTAATGATTCATTTTATCTTTTATCACTTTTCTTCTAGTTATGTTCAAATAATTGTTTTATGTTTTCATTTGTTATTATGCCTCAATTTTGTTATCTTCTTGTTTTATTTCATTGTTTTAATAAAATAGAATTTGTGTAGTTTGAATTAAGTTCATTTTATTTTGAAGAACATTTCAGTTTTTCAAAATCACATTAAAGTAGAAACATATTAATTAACAAGAAAATGGTAATACATTGGGTAATGTTATAGAAACGATGCTTATAGATGCCAATTCTCATAAATACAGGTGTCAATTTGAATTAACAAAGTTTTCAACTTTGAAAATTGTTTAATAGTTCATCAAATTTTGAACACCATGTATGAATAATCAATTGTCAATAGTATTTCAAAAGTATAGTTCTTATGCTTCTGTCTATCAAAGCACTTTCCATCAGTCAAAAATAAGTAAGACAAGCAGTGTTGAAAATAGGGTTACATCTTTCAAAATTTTGAAAAATCAAGATATCTAAGAAACAGTTGAAAAAGGTATAGGAAACCTTTATAAGACTTATCCTAAAATTTGTCAAGAATCCAAAAATAAAAGGTAACTAGGATGTTCCATTTAAAATAAGGAGGATAGGTTGACTTCTATAACAAGTAAATTGTCCTCTGAAAATATTTTAGAATGAAGAGAATCTTAAATGACAAAATTCAGATTTCTAAATTGTTTCTAACCAGCAGTCCTTCTAACTGAGTGAAAAACCCTGTATATAATATATATATATATATATATATATATATATATATATATATATATATATATATATATGGTATAGTACTAAATATATCTAGTAGCCCAAAATACTCTTACACAATATATGAGAACTTTATGATATTGCAATATTAAACACCGATATTGTTCTGTTTCAACTCAAATACCCGTTATTCGCACAGGCTAATACAAACGTCACATAAACTTGCCCACTGCAGTTTCAAACCTTATTTTGAACGCACACTTACTCCACAAAGTTTAAAGGTAGCATAATAGTGCAAGAATTTGAATAATCTACGGGTATTTTTTTTCAAATTTCATACGTATATTAATCAAAATTAACTGTAGGTCTTTTAATTGAGTTTACAAAATTTAATTTGAATTTAAGTGTATTATTTAGAAATTATGTTACTGTATTTACTAAAATACACAAGAATAAGGTGCGTTGAATACTAATCCCAAAATTAGGTGGCCGACTAATTGGTTGAATGCGATCGTGAGTATAAGGCTGGCGTTAAGCTGAAGTTACTACTGGGCTAATACGTCACAACAGAGATAACCAGCAACGTTATAACTAAACCTTTCGAGGAGATACTATTTCTGATTTAAAAGACGAACATAAATTTTGTATAAACTTATATAAACTCTTATCGAAATCTGCCGTTTAACCATATTTTACTATACACGGACCGTTAACTTCCGCAATAATTTGAAATCGATCTAAAATGGTCTACTCTGCATAACTTATTAATTCGCAATATCTACAAATAGTAATCTTGCTTATTATTTATACGTGTGTTGCCCTAATCCCTAACATTTGAATTTAACGTACTGTGATGAACTTAATTAATTTCTAAAATAGAATTTTCGAATTTAAAAGGGTGAATTCTAGTGCTTCACTATATCCTATGTACAACTAATCCAAAATGCATGCTGTACGAAAAATTTTTGTGCACTACTAATTAAAATCGTAAAACAAGCAAAATATATTTATTTTAAAATGTTTTATGATTTTGTAGTTTTTTTAAGTAAAAATTGAACGTGTTTTGTCAAATCTATTCGTCTGAATATAGAAAGAGATATCCCCTTATAAGTGAATTTGTCGATCATGAAAAATAATCTTTGAAAAAGAAATTATTTCTTCGACATGATAAGAAAAGTCAAAAACTCTAATATACAATAGGAAACAACACATGGTCAGCTCGCATCAGCTGCGGGTCAGGGGTCGCATATTGGCAATCACAGCATTCGTGGATTCTCTTGCCTCATCCTAGTCGCGTATCCAATCTGTTTAACTCGCTTCATTGAATCTTATGCGCCATTGATTTAGTTTGCGAGGTAATTTCTCAGTTTTCTTATTATCTGAGAAAAAGCAATTTGCAATAGATTTTCTTGATTACGGAGTAAGTATTGATGACTATCTAAGAGGAAATTATAACGATAAGATTTAGGTTTTAAATATTATTTACGTACATAATAAATAAGTGGAATACGTAGAACAGCCAATTATTAACTTTCTATATACAGTGTTCCAACACATTCCAATTACCTCTAATTCCGATCGTACAAAAGCAAAATAGAAAAGAAATTCGTATTCTCTTCTAAACAATTCTTAGGTCGCATCTGAGCGCCTGTCAGCTCTTGATTTGTATTCAAGAAACGAAGTGGAGTCCAATTATTGGGTTCCTCTTTGCATCCCCGTCCGAGTTCGAATCGAGTTCTCTCTCTAGCGTCTTAGAGTTCGACAACTCGTGATGTGGCTTACATTACTGATGTATATACCTCACCCAGAAATTCATATGTAAACCTCATGATGGTTATGTATATCTTCTTACACAACTACCTTCTATAGCTAAACTGCTGCACTTTGTAAGCTGAATGTACTCAATACGGTTATGTTTACATTAAGTTTTCTCAAATTCTGTCAACTTGTATCAAACTTTTATCCCAAGTTGTTGCTTGATTGAAAGCTACTTTTATATGGAAAATATGTTTGACGATGATGAAATTACTATATATGTCATATCTGTATCTACTAGATACGATTAAATTTACGTATTTTCTACAGTGCACTTTAATGTTTACACCGTTGTTATTTTAAGAAAATTGACTTGCACATTGAGCCTAATAAACTATACCATAAAGGTATGTATGTAGTGTTGGTATAAGAAGTTTAAACATTTCTAACAATCGTACAAATGCATTATCAGATATTGTACTCCTTTACCGAACGATCGATAAGATGACAATTCCACCTTTTTTCAAGTATTTGAATGGAGGTATGTAAAAATTGCGTCTAAAGTAATCCTCTTAAGCTGTTTACTTTGGTTTATCAATCACGGTACGTGTTTAGTGTTCATCTCATATCACTTACGCCGCTGCTTTCATTTTATTATTCTTTCAGCATCATATAAGCACAACTTTTTCGTTCATCGAGCTTCTACAGTTAGTTAATAATTTTCTTCTTTTTTTTATATTGTCGATTATTATAGATTACTGAATGTTTTATTTTAGGATTATAATTCAATATTTAACGTTATGTAGAGAAACAATAGTGAAGGTCCTCTTTTACTTTCTCATATACGTGAAAGCTATGTAATTGGTTTAAATTTTCAAACACTTTCTTTATATTTCTCGACGTTTTGTGGCCTAAACAATACGAAAAACACATTTTTAGAAAAGAAAATCTCATGTCTGATTGTGTGTCTGAGTGTGAGTGTGCGCGATATATTTTGAACCATTGAAGCTATCGATAAGAAATTAGGTATAAAAATTCTTTGCCATAAATTCTAGGTCAAGTTCGTTAATAAGCAAAATCTAACCAGTGGTGGGGCATTTTGAGGGGATTAAAAAATTAAAAAAGTTCATTGCTTCAAACTTTAAAATGTTACATAATTAAAAACCAAACTAATACTTTTTTATACAGGGAGTTTCATAGGTAAGCTGACATACGTTACCCGCAAATAAAGGGCACTTGGTTGATTCGAAATAACCTAGGTTTACTGGGTCTAACGCTTTTAATAACTGAGATATAGGGTGTTTTATCAATACTTTTATAAGCCACCACCCTGAAGATTTTTTCATATTTGGTACTGGTATATGGCTTCAAAAGCCCAATCGTCCACTGCAAAAATTTTAGTCAAAATCCAGATCCGTCGGTAGGACAATTTTTAAAATTTGATAATTCCGAAAACAACATCCTGTATATCAGATTCTTAAAAACTGGACCGAATATTTTAAAAGTACGGAAAAAAATAACTTACGCAGAAATATTTTTATAAATGCGCATTTCATTCTACTAATAAAATTTTTAAAGCCAAAATTCAATGAATGGATTATATATATATATATATATATATATATATATATATATATATATATATATATATATATATATATATATATATATATATATATATATAGGGTGTACCAAACAAGATGCAAAGTTCGATAACTCCTTTGGTTTCATAGATATCAAAAAAGTTCTCAAAAAAAAGGGTACAGGAAGTAACAGTGCATTATTTAAAATTATTTTGAACTATACATGATGTTCCAAAATTCAGATATGAATCTAACTTATGTTTTTTTTTAAATGGGAACCCCTGTATATTGTATCAAATTCAGAAAGCCCACATTTTTTCGATTTTTTTTAATGTCGGCGTTGAATGCATTATACAGGGTATTTGGAAAGATATGGATCGTTTTGTATTGAAATTGTACTCATTTCAATGCCCTGTAGAACAATACACTCTGTAGAAATGAATTATCTGTTGGCCAGTTGTCTTTCAGAGTATTGTCTAGTATCGTTACCCACCATTATTCATTTAGCTACTTGGGGCTTGTATACAGGGTGGCTCAAAGCTCGGATGTGTCATTTTCTTCCTTAACTCAACTGGAACACCGTGTATTTTTTATCACTATCGAAGTCCTCTGATACTCCTCTTTAATTTTTGTCAGAGGTTCCCTTTACCTAATGTGAGTAGTTATCGAGATATTTCCAGATATTTGATGAATTTGATACAAAATCTAGGATTATGATGTTTATCTGGTCGTCATTGTGTTTGGCAGATAAATTTGACAAATTTACTGCTGTTTGAGAAGGATTTGTCCTGCAAATGTGTCGAAACAATACAAATAATCTAGTCCACTATCTAACCTATTTACTTGATACTGATAACATTAACTGTAAATATAGAAGAACAACAATAACGAAAGAATAAATAATAAAAAGAAAATAAGAACATTAAATTAATCATATTAGGTGTTCGTAGTGACCTCCACCAACATCAATACAATGTTGAAGTCGATTCTCGAATGCCCGACTCACATTTCGCAATATTGTAAGATCAATACTCTTGAATGCTTCTGTAATTCTGACCTTCATGTTTTCTTTTGTCGTTGGTGGGTCATTATACACCATACTCTTTACATAACCCCACAATAAAAAATCCACTTTAGTTTGGTCTGGTGATCGAGCTGGCCAATGTTTAGGTCCTCCTCTGCCTATCCATCTTTGTTAGAAATAATTATTCAGATAGTCCTTGATAGGACTATGTGTTATGAACCGGTACGCCATCATGTAGCAGCCACATGCGTTGCCGAATGTCGAGGGCCACTTATTCAAGAAGAACTGGCAAATGATTTTGAAGAAACTGTAAATAAACAGTACCATTCACCATTTCTTCAAAACAGTGTGACCCTATTATACGATTTCCCGAAACTCCACCCCAAACATTCAAGGACCATCTTGTTTGTGTTCGTAGCAAATGTGGGTTAGATGTCTGGTAATAGTGAAAATTGTGTCGGTTAACTCCTCCATTTTTCGAACATGTTGCATCATCCCCAAACAAAACAAAATCAAAGAAAAATGGTTCTTCGTTGATTTTCGGTTTTGCCCATTGACAAAATTCTACTCTGCTTTGGAAATCGTTTACAATTAGTTCTTGATGTAGTTGGACATGGAAAGGATGCATTTTATGTAATGACAGGATTAGTTGAACCGTACCATGGCTAATGCCTTTTTTGAGATGAAATCTTTCGTATACTGGTATACGGGTCTTCTGTAACGCTCAGCAACACTTTGAGTTGGTTGTCTGCCGTTATTGCAAGTTTCTGCTTCTCTCTTGTGATAGTTAACCGATCCGGTACGGTCAAAACGATCCAACAATTTTCTCAAACTAACTTTACTCGGTTGTCTCCGGTCTGGAAATCTTTCACGATATACTCTTGACGCCAATAAACAGTTTTTGGTGCATTCACCAAGTATCCAAATCATGTAAGTCATTTCACGACAGGAAAATTGTTCACCATTCACCTCGTAGCTACTTTTCACTTCAACTATATTGAAACAGAGAAATAAATTGAACGAATAACTGAGCGAAACACTACAGTGAAACCTGTCGAACTGACAGATATGTCAAATACAAAAACTACTTGATAATAATACAAAAACTTCGTGATAATTACTTTCAAACAGCGAATTGCAATGAATATCTGGAAATATCTCGATAACTACTCACATTAGGTAAAGGGAACCTCTGACAAAAATTAAAGAGGAGTACCAGAGGACTTTGGTAGTGATAAAAAATACAGGGTGTTCCATTTTAGTTAAGGAAGAAAATGACACATCCGAGTTTTGAGCCACACTGTACACAAACCCCACGTAGCTAAATGAATAATGGTGGGTAACGATACTAGACAATATTCTGAAAGACAACTGGCCAACAGATAATTCATTTTTACAGAGTGTATTGTTCTAGAGGGCATGGAAATCAGTACAATTTCAAAACAAATCAATCCATATCTTTACAAATACCCTGTATAATGTATTCAACCCCGACATTAAAAAAATCGAAAAAAAAACATAAGTTAGATTTATATCTGAATTTTGGAACATCCTGTATAGCTCAAAATAATTTTAAATAATGGACTGTTACTTCCTCTACCCTTTTTGCTTGAGAACTTTTTTGATATCTATGAAACCAAAGGAGTTATCGAACTTTGCAGCTTGGTTGGTACACCCTGTGTGTATATATACAGGGTTCGTTAAAAGTATGGAGACGGCGATTTATTGTCGTTAATATTCGTTTTAGGAAATTACAAAAGTTTGTTATGAAATTATTATCTACATTTGAGAATACTTGAATTTTTTCTTCAATTGTTTTACGTCATCGATATTTTTTTGAAATGACAATCTATATTTCTGATTATTGATTTCGATAGTACATTCTATTCTCTTTTCAACGGTATACAATTTTCAATATGTTACATTTGAAAAAAATTGAGAAAAAGTGCCTTAATGTCCAAATATTAAAGATCCATTAAATTAGCAGAATTAATTAACACGGTAACTAGACTCATTTATTTGCAATAAACTTATCAGTCACAATCTTATCATTAAAAACAAATTAATAACTATGTAAATTAAAGTAAGTGTTCAAATCGTTCTCCATTTCTAATTTGACAATGACTCAATCGATTTACAAAACCCTGAATAGAATTTTGTAAAAATTCTCGGGGAATTGATTCTATCGTTCTGGTAATTCGGATTTTTAAATCTTCGACATCGTTGGGCTTATCTTTGTTTTTTACGTATCCCCAAAGAAAAAATCTAAAGGGCTTAAATCAGGCGAACGAGCTGGCCATTCAATACTTCCTCGTCTCCCAATCGATCTGTTTGGAAAGACGTTATCCAAATATTGACGAACATTTACACCATAATGTGGTGGGGCGCCATCTTGCTGAAACCAGATACTGTTATTGGGAAGGTGTTCATTGTTTTCATCTGGATACAGCATAGCACAAGCAGGTATAATTTCATTTTGCAATAACTGCAAATACAGAGCCGAAGTTAAATTGCCATTGATGAAAAAGAGACCGATAATGTAACCCCCTAGAATGCCAACCCAAACATTAACCTTTTGGGGTACTGCGTATGGTGCTCCATAAACCAAAAAGGATTTTCCGATGACCAATATCTGCAATTATGTCTGTTTACTTCACCGGTAAGACAAAAGGTAGCTTCGTCAGAGAAAAGAATATTGTTGACGAAATTTGCATTATTATTGCAAATATTTGACATTTCTTCACAAAATTGTAGTCTCCTATCAAAATCATCTTCCGTCAACTCGTGTAGAAGTTGTACCTTATAAGGTTTATACTTTTCACTTTTTAAAATTGAAACGACCTTTGACTGTGAAATATTGTGATTGGCCGCTAATTGATTGGTTGATAAATCGGAATCTTCAGATACGGCCAATAGAACATTCAGTTTTTTATCATCGCTTTTCGCTGTTCTAGGTCTACCACTCCTTACCCAAATCTTTAACACTACCGGTTTGTTCAAAGCGTTTTAAGGTTTTACCAACAACGGATTTAGAAATTGGATTTCTGTTTGGATGCGTGTCATTAAATAAATTACAAACGTCTTGTAAACTTCTGCGTCTATTTCCATGACCCAGCATCATAAGTATTTCAATTCTTTCACGTTCACTCGCCATTGCTAATATTAACAGCAACAAATTGCACAACTGAAATATGTCAACTATTTGACATAAACAATAACCACTGATACAGTTACCTCGCTCGAGTTTGTTTATCGCCTCGCTTTTGTCTATCTAGATGAATTCTGCTAATTTAATGGATCTTTAATATTTGAACATTAAGGCACTTTTTCTCAATTTTTTTCAAATGTAATATATTGAAAATTGTATACCGTTGAAAACAGAATAGAATGTACTATCGAAATCAATAATCAGAAATATAGGTTGTCATTTCAAAAAAATATCGATGACGTCGTAACTTAAAAGCAATTGAAGAAAAAAATAATTCAAGTATTCTCAAATGTATATAATAATTTCATAACAAACTTTTGTATTGAACAACTAAAATGAATATTAACGACAATAAATCGCCGTCTCCATACTTTTAACTAACCCTGATATATATATATATATATATATATATATATATATATATATATATATATATATATATATATATATATATATATATATATATATATATTGCTTAACACTACTTATCAATATTTAAATATTTACAATGTACAAGGGGAAAATTTAAAATATATGTGTAGAGATTTTTTATGCGGTGTTTTAAAAATATGTTTAAGTATCCGATGATAATTTTAATATGTTCATTTTATTAAAATGTAAAAATTAACTTGTTGAAAAAATGAAAAATATTTAAATGAATATATTTTCAAAAAAAAAAACTACTCGTAAGAAAATATTTTAACAAAATGCATACAAATTCTTTAAAACAATAGCTCATACGTTTAAAAAAACTTATTTTAATAGATGTTCAAAATGTCCACCGTTTTGTTCAATACATTTTCGCGCTCAGCCTTTCTGATTATTAATGGGTTACCCCTTATTTCCTCACAAGCATTATTTATTATGTTAACAAGTTGTTCTCTGTTATTGATCTCCGGGGCGTATACTTTCGATTTCAGATATCCCCAAACGTGCTAATCCACTGGGTTGAAATCTGGTGAATGAATAGGCCAGGCAATGGTCCTATCCACTTATTTCGGAAATTTTCGTTAAGAAAATTTCGTACAATTAGTCTGAAATGAGGAGATGCACCATCATGCTGGAAATACATTCCTCTTATATCAGCATCTGCATCTTCTAACAACACCGGTAACATATTCTGCAAAAAGTCCAGATACTATTCCCAGTTTAAAGTACGAGTTATGACATATGGTCCAATAAGACTATTGTCTAAAACACCACACCATACACTAACCGAAAATTATTCTTCTTGTTCTTAGTATCCACCGACTAAAATTTAACCTTAATTCAAAATCACGAGGTTCCAATTTCTGCACCTCTTGAATGTGATATGAGTGTAAATAAAATTGTTTTAATCTTCTCTAAACGGTAGTATGGGGTACATTTAATGAATGGCCAATTCGCATTGTACTGATTTCTGGGTTGTTTTCAACCACATCTAAAATAAAATAAAATAATTTTAATTTATTTACTTATTATTTTTTTATGCATTTATTTATTTATGTATCTATTTATTTATTTAATTATTTATTTTTTATTCAGGTACTGACATTTTGTTAATATTAATTAAAAAAATTTGCCCAAGGTATGGTGATCAAAAGGAATTTATTTTTAGCATTGACTAGAATTATCTACTATTAAAATAAATCTTCAACTTACGTAATATGTCATCTCCGATGTCCAAATGTTGTCTTTCATGGCAATCATTGGCCTTTGCTATAGGAAATCTACCATGTTGTCGAAGATAACGAATTCTAAAGTTATGGCGCAGGAAAATGATAATAACGCATTTAATGAAATTTGGCTTTGATAATTTTAGTAGTAGAATATAATCTGCGCTTGTAAAGATGTCCTGGATTTTAACTTAAAGCCGACTGGGCTTTTACAGTTATACACCTACACCAAATATGAAAGAAATCTACAGGACGGAAAATGTTAATAATCCGTTTATTGAATTTGGCTTTAAAAATTTTATTAGTAGAATGAAATGCGCGTTTATAAAAATATTTCAGTGTAACTTATTTTTTCCGTACTTTTAAAATATTCAGTCCAGTTTTTAAAAATCTGATATACATGGTTTTGGGAATTATCAAATCTTAAAAATTTCCCTTTTCTAAAGACGGATTTTGATTAAAATTTTTGCAGTGGACGATTGGGCTTTTGAAGCCATACACCTGTACCAAATATGAAAAAAATCTACAGTGTGGTTCCAAAGCTATGGCTTATAAAAGTATCGGACTAAATTGATGAAACACCGTATATCTCAGTTATTAAAAGCGTTAGACCCAGTAAAACCTAAGTTATTTCGAATCACCCAAGTGCCCTTTATTTCCGGGTAACGTATGTGGGTTTACCTGGGAAACACCCTGTATAATTTCAAAATAAAAAAATGGCGCGTCGTTTTTAGGGTACAAAATTGTGCGTTTGTATTGAAAGTCGGATATTGGAGGTTTTTTAGATCGCTAAGAATAAATCATTTATCAAAATTAAAAAATTCAGAATGGCGGATCGAAAATGGGGGATTATCGTGTTTAAAATCCGATATGACTAAAATCGGTATTGTAGGCTAATGATCAATTTTCCAACTTTCTTAGTTTGTAAAAAGTCTAAATAAAAAAATTTTAAAAAACTTCCAGTGGCGCACCGTTTTTAAGGTGCAAAATTTTTTTTGAAAGTGGGGTATTGAGGGTTTTTAAGATCGCTAAGAATAAATCATTTGTCAAATTAAAAATTCAAAATTGTGGATCAAAAATGAGGAATTATCGTGTTTAAAAACCGATATGACTCAAATTCAGGTATTGTGGGCTTTGAAGTTAATTATTTACAAATATGAGAAGGCATTATGGCAGATAATTTGACAGCGATTTTTAACTTCACTATTATGATGAGCATTTAACTTATCTTCATATGCCATTTAAATCCTTATATTGCTTTATTGCTTTTATATTGCTCAAAGAAAACTCTTGAAAGAAATCCGTTTAGTGTAAAATTTGTAAGTGATACGCATTTGAAATGTTTCTCTTTTAGGTTTTAAATCATGCAGTTTAATTGAGTAAGATTAGAAGAGGCGCAAGTTACAGTTTGTCGTAATAAATTGCACCGAGAAAGCGGCGGTATCACGTGACCGTCTTTCACTACACGGTCACGGCAGTGACGACTATATACTGCGCTGTAATTCTCAGCCCAATTTTATCGACAAAACTGGTAACTTGCGCTTTAACAATCATTACCAATGCATACTTAAATACGTTACACGAAATACTTGTACCGACATTTCAAGTAATGCTTATTATTGCTTAAAGGCCGCCACAGACATACATGCTTTGCTTGCTGCAAGTTGAAATTGTAAATGCAAGGCGGAACGCTACCAGTCCACTCACACACCGTTTTAGTTGTCATTTTACCGACAGTTTAGTAAATATAGCTGATGTAAAGAAGTTCGTTGTAGCTCCACCGGCTATTTTAATAATAAAAAAGAAAACGAAGAAACAAATCATTAGGAAAAGATGGCCAAAGCAATTATTATTAAAGCGGACCGAGTTTAGTCACGTCAGTTTGGTAAATGAATTGAAATTAGAACCCAAAGATTGATTTACGCATGGACGAACATCTTAGTACCACTTTGTGGTTTCTAGAAGAAACTACGACGACTTAAAATGCACATGTGTTATATCAGCTCAAGCTTTGGAGGAAATAATACCAGATACTTGTGTGACAATTTACGAAGGATTAAAAAAAGAATACTTTAAAGTAAGTCCTTTATTAGTGTTTACAAAATATAAGTAAAGAAATTTTTAAAAAATATACGCATATGTTTTGGCTGGTAAATAAATTTTAATAATTAAATTAATTATTTGGCAAATAATGGGAATAATTGTACTGCTGTAGATTGTTGGGCAGTACGTCTATGTGAACGGTGGCGCATTCCGTTTTCTACTCTTGTGTGATGTTAGCTTTCCCAGTTGGCCATTACAAATGGCTTCATTTATAAATTTTTTAAAATAGACTGCCATATCTGGAGAAATATCTTCCATTTGAATTGCTATAAGCTTTCCAAACAAATCATATTTTACAGCTTCTTTGGGTTTTTCTATTGTTTGCAAAGAATGTGCTAGTATCTCCAATACTTCAACCTTGTTTGTTTTGATGCAGTCTGGGAAACTTGGTCATAAGTTAGGGTTGATGCACACAAGCATGCGACCTTTGTGGTGTAGATAGTTCATCTGTTTCATTTATTTCTTCTTCTTCGTCGATAAGATCTGCACTTTGTTCACTCTGAAATGTAAAAATAATGTATTTCTTGTCATTACAGTTTCCGCAAACAGAAAAGGAATGGAGTGTAATAGCAAAACATTTCGAAATCAATTGACTTTCTGGGAACGACTAGTGCAAGTAAATTCCATTAATAAATTAAGATTTAAGAAATGTCATAGTGCGCGCGTGTGGGTGCGTGCGTCCGTAAGTGCGTGTGAGCCTGTGTGCGTGCCAGTGTGCGCGTGTGGGTGTGCATGTGCGTGTGCGCATGCGTATGGGTGTGCGCGGGTATGCGAGTGTGCGTGTTTGTGGCGTGTCTGCACATATTATGAATTACCCCGTATACATCTGAAAGTAAATTATTTCGGTACATATATCCTATTCAAGGTTAAGTGTATGTTTGAAGTTGCCGCATCTTGACTGTTTAATCCATAGAGTACCGAATAATTACTTTGTTTTGAGTTTATTTGGATTTAGTGCTTTTTTGTGTGGTATCTTAGTTGATTGGGTTAATTTGTTTAAATAGATATGATACCCATTGATTACTTTGTTCTGACATTATTGAAACTTAGTAACTTGTTTGTCTGGTATCTTGATTGATTAGGTTCTGTATTTATGCTTTATTCTAAAACTACTTAGATTGAGTATTTTATTTCTTTTTGGCTTTATTAAGCACTCACTATATGTGGACATTGTGCTACTAGCTCCTCTACAGCGGGATCAACTGTTTTATTTAGAGTTTTAGAAAACGTTAATTATTGTTCAGGGCCAACCGGACTACAGATATATTGAACACTTAGTTGACTATTTGTTATTTTCTATCAATATTGCCCATACGCTTCTATCTTATATTACCTTTTCTAGAATAGTGGCTAACGTTATACTATGGCACTACTACGGCAAAAATTCGTAATGGCTTCCCATGCTCTCAACTACTACTTTCTACTTTCGTTTCAGCCAGTGACTCAAGTCTCGCTCTGCTGGTCAGAGCTACCCTAGTATTTTCCAGGCAGCGAGTCGACCATTTGTTTTGACATTTTTCGAGGTTTGCATTAAACAGAATGCTGCATATGTAACAATTATAACACAAATGTCTTTTCTCAGAATATCTGTGCGCTTAGATACCAAAGCCATTTCTTTTTATGATCGATCAGCAAGCTCAAAATACACAGTTTGCATTTTAACGTCCCAAAAAAGCTAAGCAGCAAAAACAAAAATATAGAGAACTAATGAAGTCGCATATTCTGTCCCACGGTCGCTCGGGGTACATAAACCAACATAAATACGTGAAAATGTGGCAAAATGTTTGTACGATAGAGCAAAAACAATATGCTCAAAACAAGAGGACCTGAACAAAGGAAAAGAAAGTATCGATAGAACACTCAAAGAAAATGGCTACCCCGATCTAACACCCAACCTATACAGAGAAAGGGTAACCGAAAAAGAAGAACCTAAATATACAGCGATAATACCATATATACAAGGTACCTCAGACACAATACGAAGGATAGGCAGCAAATACAAGATACGCACTGCCTTCAAATCGACCAGAACGTTCAGGGGAATAATAACCAAAACTAAACCACACAATGAAGATCAGAATTCCAAGAATTGTGTATAAAACCTACCATGCGAATGCGGCAGAGCATACATAGGAGAGAGCAGTAGACCACTCAAAGTGAGAACGCAGGAACATAAGAACAACGTCCGCAAGGGCAAAACAGAGAAATGAAGAATCGCCGAACATGTCTGGAACGAAGACCACCGCATCCAATGGGATAGTGGCAAAGGACGACAATACAACTAGCCGAAAACTCACAGAAGCCACATACATCGCACTAGCAGAAAATCCAATAACCCAAGCTAGTGTGGAAATTGAAACCCATATGGATTCCACTAATGCGCGAAGAGCTTAAGCGCAATACACCTGTGCAAGGAGTGACGGCGCAACATGCACAATAAACTTCTGCGCAACCACGAAAAATGTGTAATATATGTATATATATATATATATATATATATATATATATATATATATATTGGATTACTCAGTGGCTCAGCGGTAAAGGTGTCAGACTAGTAAATGAAAGGTACCAATTCGAATCTGAGAGTAGTCAAGTGCTTGGGAAAAAATTATAACATATGAATTCGACTCAAATGCGAAAACAGTCCTTCTCAGGACTAACGCTGATGACGGAAGCAAAGTCCGCTTCCGAAACGTCGCGCTCAAAAAGCAAAAACTGTGGAAATAGGCCGATCAACTCAACTAATAAATACGTATTTGTAACAGTAGTATAAAAATTCAAAACATGCCGGATGTGATTCACAAAACAAAAAATGTACAGCTTAGGTTTGAACTAAGTTCCTACTTAATGTTTTATAAATGCTATAAATCCCATTTCTATAACAATGCAAACATAACTATTGTTATAAGAATTCGTTTCATTAGCTTTAATGAAAAATAAATAAATAACTAAATCAAATCCGTATAAAGATATTAAATTAAATAAAACAAATAACTAACTCTAATTCGGAAATATAAATTAAGAATAATTAAATCATTTGGTCACCAATAAGTAACAGCAAGTCCGGTAAGCAGCACGAGAACCAAGAATCGCGTAGGGAACAATCTAATTTAAATATAACGTGATCCAAAATCATGTAAGTCGAATAAAGAAAATATATATACATATATATATATATATATATATATATATCAAATTATCATTGTTATGTGTAGTCATTACACTATAATTACATGAATTTTTACTAATTAAATTAGAATTACTTTTTACAAACATAGCAAGAGATATATATATATATATATATATATATATATATATATATATATATATATATATATAATGGCAATATTAATTTAAATTGATTTAGAATGCACTAACTTATATTGTTTTAATCTTTAAATACTAAGTGGGGATAGGGTTCAATTGCTTTTATAATTTATATTTATAATTTATAATATTTTGTAATTACTAGTTTCGTTGGAATTTGCTTTTTAAATACAAATTTGGAGTCAGCGCAACTTTCTGCATAAAAAGACACCTCACATGCTATACTTCGCTTCAAGAATTTACGTTTTGACAAATTAATATCTAAATTTACTAATATCTAACAAATTTTATATTTACTAAACTAATCACGTATTCAAATTCTACATAAAAACTGTCAGAATATTTCAACCCATTTTACCTAGTTTTAACAAAATTTCCACTTTCATACCTTAATTTTAGGTAGTTAACCCAACTTGAAAATGAGGGAAACCTACTATTATATGCTTTTATAATTTATTCTGAACTTATCCTATCCTATAAAAACTATAAATTTGTAAAATTCTTAAATATAGTACTTAACCTAACTTTATAAAATTTACTTTAAACTTGCGTTTTAAACGTCTATATCACTTGAAATGTTCATCTAATATGTTCTTATATCTGCCTCTAACACAAACACTGTTTATATGTACTCCATATAGTTCATAATTTTGTCTGTTCACACTTCCATAATGGTAACACATTTTTGTAAATTTTTGTACACGAGTTGTAATTATACGTTAAATATCACATTGCACAAATGTTGTTCATGTTCTTAGCTATGTTTCTAAGTCACTACCACTTCTTATGCACTTTTTAAACACTTTGTCTGTGATATACCAAAATACTGTGTTCGTACCAAAACCCTATTTTATAATGTTCTACACATTAGAATTATTGTACTGCATGTAATCAATATCTGTCACGTGTTTAAATTGCTTAAATAAATTGATTAAAATGTGAAATTACTTAAATATGTTAAACGAAACTAAACGTACTCACTAATATGAATCGTGTTGACCTCACATGCTACTGGCATAGCTCATTGCTTTCATGAATATAACAACCTTGTGCATACCCTACAAAGCCTGTTTTGTTACATCAAAACCATATTTTTACACTCGTACACTATTTCTTTTTCATAATGAACTGTATACTTCTTTAATTTTATTTAAACTTGCATACTATATAGAAATTAAGCTCGATAAACTTTAGCCCCTTTATTATGCCTATTTCTAACCATCTCAATATATATATATATATATATATATATATATATATATATATATATATATATATATACAGGGTGAGTCAGTTTTCTGTAGACAAACTTTAACAGGAGATAGAACACATGTTTCTAAAAAGAAAAGTTCCTATAAACATATGTCGTAGAAGGCTTCGTTTCCGAGATACAGGGTGTTGAATATAATTTTTTTTCCTCAAATTTTCATTATAACTCATAAACGAATGCTTAGATTTTTTTTCATGTTGGGGGGATAATGTCTATTAATTAAGGGACATAAAACAAGCGATAAGAATGTTCACAAACTTGCACAGTGGCGGAGTGGAGGGGGTGCTCAACTCCTTTCATAAACAGAACTTCTACGCCAATGACTATTTTTTAAAAAAACTGTTATTTTCATTATCTACATACAGTTTAACAAAAATAATGTACCTTCTTCTGTTTCGAAATTCCTGTGCGTTTCGGAGTTATTTTGATTTTTAGTGTTTGATGTGGTACTAAGTTAAGTAATGTGTTTTATGTTAATAATTGAATATAAAGTTTTTAATACCTTTAGTACCTAACGATCGTTTCGTTATATTCTATTCATTTAAATATATTTTGTAGTTATCAACGTAACGCTTATACAACATATATATATATATATATATATATATATATATATATATACACATGTTTGTTGAAAAACGGTACAGGATCAGGCGTAGGTGAAATCACTGGTGAAGTGCTATAGCATGGGGGTACAAAGCTTATACGAAGATTGTAAGAATTTTTCAATGCATGCCTTAAGTGTGGAAAAGTGCCGAGTTATTGGAAGAACGGGATAATTGTACCACTGTATAAGGGTAAGGGGAACAAGAGTGATTGCAAGAACTACAGAGGAATAAGTTTGTTCAGTGTACCTGGTAAAGTATTTGGAAGAATACTGATTGAAAGAAGAGTACGAGAAACTGCACAAAGTTGGGATGTGCAGGGTGGCTTCATGTGAGGGACAGAATGTGTTGATCAGATGGTTGCCCTCCAGCAGGTGACCCAAAAACGTTTAATGAAAAAAGGAAGCTGTACTGTGCGTTTGTAGATCGGGAGAAAGCATAAGACAGAGTGAATCGGTAGAAGCTGTGGGAAATATTAAATGAATATGGTGTAAGTAAAGGACTAATAAACGAAATAAGAGCAGTGTACAACGGTAACCAGGCATGTCTTAGGGTGAGAGGAGGTGTAAGGAAGTGAAGTGAAGGAGTACGACAAGGCTATGTGATGTCACCGTGGTTGCTCAATGTATACATGGATAAATGTGTTAGGCAAGCATGTACTGATACCAATGGTGTAATGGTTGGTGACGTAAATGTACGGGTTCTGGTGTATGCAGATGACACAATCTCATTAAGTGACTGCGCGGAGGAGCTACAAACCGCTCTAATGAAGTTTGATACAATCTGTGAGAGTATGGACCTAAAGGTAAACGTACGTACAACAAAACTAAAATTGTGGTGTTCAATCGGGAAGGATAGTGGAGTATTTACTCTGCAAAATGAAATTGTGGAACAAGTGAATGGGTTGGTATATCTGGGTAGAATGATTACTGCAGATGGTACAATGGATGGCGAGAATGGGCGAAGGGTCAATGCTGGAAGGAATGTGATTGGAAATATGTAGACTATAATAGGAAACGAAAGCATGAGCCTAGCTGCAAACGAACAGTCTATAGTAGCGTGTTTGTCCCGTTAGTACTGTATGGAAGGAAGTGAGACATGGGTATGTCAAAAAAAACACGAAAGAAAAATAAATGCCGTGGGTAACAACTTGTACCAGTATTTTTTGAGCTAGATGGTACCTACAACTAATTTTAATTTCCGTAAATCTTATTCAACAAAAATGATTTCATGTGGCCTTAATCTCGGTAGTGTTGTGTTTTCTCTGGGATATAAATTGTATTTGTAAGGCTAATAATGAAATACATTTTGTTAGAACAGTATAAAAAGCATGACATTTGGGTACAGTTAGAAAGTTATAATATATTATAGGAAATTTCGTAGTAAATTTAGACTTGACAAGTTTAATAATTGATTATGTCTGAGGTTCTTAACATTTTCTTTCAGGAAGCTGCCCTTAATTAATTATAAATTCATGTAAAGGATATGAAGTAAGCTAAAATAACGGGCATTCATTTTGCCTTAGTATGTTTTTACTGTTTGTAAGTGAAGTTAATTGTTTGAGTATCTCTGAATAAAACATTTTGTGCAAACGAAAATACTGTTTTTAGTGAAATTGCCCTTTGTCATGGCTGTCTTGTTTTTACCGGCTAATTGACCGCCCGACGAGGTTGACACGTCGCTTTATAATTCAGAGCTACTCGATCTATCAATGCACAATGGTTTCAGTGAAATTATAAATATTAATTTTAAACCTGAAAGCTTTACTACCATATAAACCAATCAAATGTCAAACCTAAACGTCATAAATATTATACCTTTAGACGTCTAATTTTAATAAAAGGCAAAAAATAGGTTACTTTTGATCCATGAAGCAAGCGAAAAAGGAATTTAGAATTTACACAACTAACAAGTCGAACACGTACAAAAGGAACTTTTTGATTCAATTTAATTTTATTTTAGTTTTCGATTTTCTTTGCAGAAACTGTAGATGGCTGATTTCTGTTTATTGTAAGCGCATTTTACAAATAAAGAACTGAATGTTAATTTTATAACACGCCATTAAAATATAAATCGTTTAAACTGTCAAAATTGATAATGATCGTTAAAACTAAAAATCACAACTATGCAGACAAAATCGTTACAGCCATACACTTATCATTTTAACAAGCAAATGTAATACAAGTATACAGAATTAAAACGTTTCGGTAAAAACACAATATGTTTACTTATCACGCAAACTTTATGGATCTTAAACTTAATGCAAGTACTCTTTTCTGTAGCGCAATGTGAATAATTGCAACATTGCCATATAAATGTGGTGTCATTTATGTAGCTAACTACTACATAAATTCAGGAAAATTCACAAAATGGCTTTGTAATGCGAAATTCTACACGTGCTATAAATTTGTTTTACATTTTCAATTCCATTACTCGAACTATTCTTGCTTTCTGCTGTGTTTAACTAATTATGTAATAAATTACTAGTTGCATTTTTATTTGGCGTATTATTGTACTAATTCAGAATCCGTATGCATAATGAGCTCTCAATTTCCTAAATGTCGATGATAGATATAATTTATTACATTAGTTAAGTTCGTTATTTTCACCCTTACAATTAAATGGAAAGATCCTTCTACATGTGTCAACTTTGTTCGTTTTTATTTTTTATTGGTGCATATATTTATGGCTCTTTGTTTCTGCTTTCAGCAAAGTTGTCAGGTTTTAAAACCATTATTATTTCGGTTTTCTAAAGAACTGATAACCATTTTATTGGAAACATAATGGGCCGTATTCATAAAATAGAAGAACATCCTCACAAACATAAGGTAGAAGTATAAGGTTTTGATTTAAAGTAAAAGGATGAAGTATAAGCATTTCTTTCTTTTCGTATTCATAATGAGAACCTTATGTTTGCGAGGATATCCTCTATACAGTGTGTCCAAAATTGGTCTGTGCAGTATTGCTATCTTGGAAACTATAAGAGATCGAAAGACGGTTAAATGCAGAAAGTTTTAGAGAATTTTGAGCCAACTAAAATGCCATTCTGAAATCAAATATTTTTCAAAATATTCGAAAAAATCTGAAAATCGACAATTTTTAGTTTTGGCTATATCTCTTTTAATTGAACAGATATAAAAAAATAAATTACACTTTGCCATTGCCACTTTTTATCCTCCATTGATTGGTGACAGGAAAAAAATTAATCCGACCTTTCGTCGATTAGAGACCATCATCAACTTTATTTTTTCATATGGGGCGGAAATTAGCTAATGGTATAAAATGATTCCTTTTTTTATTCTAAATGCAAGGATGTATAACATTTAATGATAATTCGACGTTTCGACCCTCATTCTTGACATTATCGAATATTTCTTTTTTTTATGACACATTTTTGAAAAAAACTACTAAAGCAATTTATTCTGCAAATGTACATTTATTTTAACTCATAATTCATAATAGGACGTTTTGACTCATCAAAAGCATCATCAAGTAATCTCTTATGAATAGTAGCTACCTATTCGTAGATAACTATTTATTACGATATCGAAAAAGCCTTTCCAAACCTTGCCTTAAACAATGACAGATAAATAACTCTTTTATTAAGTTTAAATTTAAGTAAACACCTAACATTACATTTACAAATGAAACGTATTTAGAAAATGTGAAAAATCTATTAAACATATTAACTACGCTAAATAATGAAATTCGATTATTGTAAATTTCTGAGTATTAATGAGTTCAACAAATTATAACAATTATATTGTGCAAAGACTATCATAGTTCACATTAAATCCATTGTTTGAAAATGGCGTTAAATTATTCTAACAAGTAACAATTTTGATATATTAGTGCTATCAAAATGAAAGAACATGCTACCAGAGCAGTGATCGACTATTTTAATTGTACCAAGAAGACAACCTGGCAGAAATCATTTTAATAATGTAGATGAAATTTAATAGAATTTGGAAGTTTTGAAAACCACGTTCAAAAAAGTATGCAATCGATAATGAGAATCGTAACGGATACATTTTGGAATATTTTGACGAAAATCCGAAATCTTCAGTACGAAATTGTGGCACGGAGTTTCATATTCCAAAATCCATTGTACAGAATGTTTTGAAAGTTGTTAAACATCATTCTCACAAACTAACAATTGTACAAGGCGTTCAAGAAGGAGAATTTGACAGGAGAATCGAATTTTGTAATTGGTACCATCGTAAATGTCAAGAAAATCCTGATTTTTCTGATAAAGTTATATGGGCAAATGAGACACGTTTTACAACTGTGCAGTCTTCAATAAAAAAAATCATCATTACTGGGCTCGTGAAAATCCACATATTCGCGATCCACGTCGACTTCAAGTACGATTTGGCTTAATGTGTGGTACGGAGTGATTGGTAAGTAATATCTTTGTTTGAGTTAATTGAGTAACATTTAATAAATTAACTACGGCTCATTTTTTTAATATTCTCAATTAATTTCAGGAAATCGTCTGATTGGTCCATTTATTTATGACCACACGTCATCAGGGCAACGATAGCTTTTAATGTTGCAAAACCAAATCGTTCCACCCATTCGTGAAGCCCGTGCGTTGGCCTGCAAGGTGTCCGGACCTTACTCCATTAGACTTTTATGTTCTGGAACATCGAATTATTAATATTATTGAAAATATTAATCGTAATACAATACGTCGAGTAACCAGAACTGTCGCAAAAAAATGTGAAAAGTGCATTGAAAAAAATGGTCGACATTTTGAATAATAGCATGTAGAACTAATGTCGGTTTTATAATTACCCTGTAAAATACATTTAATATTAATATAAAATACTATAAAAATGATTTGATATTGTAGCGTTGTAAAATGTATGATTCATTGCTAAAAATGTTTTTTAATTACTTTTTAGTCATAATTTTATAGTTTAAATGAGTAAGATTTAACATAATACCCTAATAACTACTATGTGTTTTTTTAATATTCCCCATTATTTTCACTCATTTGCTTGAGCAATTTATTTATGAATACTAAGTAAACATTCGAGTATTTTTAAGATGGAAAAGCTTTTTCGAAATCGTAATAAATATTTATCTACGAATAGGTAGCTCTACTGTTCATAAGAGATTACTTGATGATGCAATAATTTTTTTTGAACTCATCAAAGCCTACTACAATAATCGGATTCATTATTTAGCTGTAGTTAATTTTTAAGTGTTTTAATAGGATTTTTCACATATTTTAAAATATTTTCACTTGAAGTAAATGTATTGTTAGATGTTTACTTAAATTTAATCTTAATAAAAGAGTTATTTATCTGTCATTGTTTAAGACAAGGTTTGGAAAGGCTTTTTCGATATCGTAATAAATAGTTATCTACGAATAGGTAGCTACTGTTCATAAGAGATTACTTGATGATGCTTTTGATGAGTCGAAAGGTCCTATTATGAATTATGAGTCGAAATAAATGTACATTTGCAGAATAAATTGCTTTGGTAGTTTTTTTCAAAAATGTGTCATAAAAAAAAGAAATATTCGATAATGTCAAGAATGAGGGTCGAAACGTCGAATTATCATTAAGTGTTATACATCGTTGGATTTAGAACAAAAAAAGGAATCATTTTATACCATTAGCTAATTTCGCCCCATATGAAAAAATAAAGTTGATATGGTCTAATCGACGAAACGTCGGATTAATTTTTCTGTCACCAATCAATAAGGAAAATAAAATTATTTTAAGTTAAAAAATAAAAATTGTCGATTTTCAATTTTTTTCGAATATTTTGAAAAATATTTGAGATAGCCTTGATTTCAGAATGGCATTGTAGTGGGCTCAAAATTCTTTAAAACTTTCTCCATTTAACGGTCTTTCGATCTCTTTTAGTTTCCAAGATAACAATACTGCACAGACCAATTATTGGACACACTGGATAGAAGTAAACGGTCCACATGTAATTAACAGGTTCTAACATGCAATTCCCTTACGTCCTTCCCTTAGCGTTTCGTTCGTTCGTTTTTATAGTTTTACCTCAATTATTTCACGGATCTTAGCGTGACCATTATTGAAAACTGATAATGAAAGTTTGGAAAATAATATTAGTAACGAGTTGCAGAAGAAATTGTTAATGCTCCTGTAATTTTGGAAAAATCACAAGTACCAAAAATAAACAGAAGAAAGGAGGAAGCAATTAAGTTCGTAAAAAAATATGAAGAAACATTTGGTAAACCTCTAGATGCAAAAGGTTTATTAAAAAAATTAATAATATGAAATCAAGATTAAAAAATACCGATTAAAAAAACTGGAAATAAAACCATCAAATTTTTGGATTGGGAAAAACAGTTACTAAAAGCTATGGAAGGTGACCGCAATACTAAAATAGGAAGAATAGAAGGAGCCTTGCAAATTGATATTATTGAAGAGGAAAACAATGAATCAACTATTGTTACTGTTACAGCTGTTCAACCGTTGCCACCAAGCAAAAAATTAGTGACACAAAAATATGAAACAGATGAAACTAGAGGGCTATTTACAAAAGCACTCCAACGTTTGGTTTTGTTACAACAGTACGGTACAAGTATTGTACAACAAGAATACTATGAAATCTGCATTTCAAACAAAAATTATTAATGGAAATGGAATATTTTTTAATATGTAATGAAAAACAATCATGTAAGTTAATGATTAAAATTGCTTATTACAATACTCAAGCTTCTTCTGACTTCTTGTCCTTGATGACGAACATGAAGGTCACCGTTATTGCCATGATAATCTTCTTCATTTTCGTCTAATACCTCCCCTTCCGCTGGTTCAAAATCAGGATCGCCCTAAGTTTTTGCGACGTTGTGAAGTACAATACCGCAGCAACTATTTTTGGTACGTTTTCTAATTTAACTCGAGAAACATATTGCAAAATGGGAAATCGGCGTTTCAATTGGTCAAATCACCGTTCAATTATTACCCTCTCTTTTTTCAATAGTTGGTTATAATTTAGCTCAGCACCAGGAGCAGGATTTCTAAATGGAGTCATGAGACATGACTCTATCCCATATCCATCATCAGCAAGTAGCACAACATGTGCTTAATTTCAATCTAACTTGTGAATTTTTCCATATCCGTGAATCGTGCACGGAGCCAGGCCAACTAACATCAAAGCTACTGAACATTTTTCTGGCATCACATGCGGCTTGCACGTTTAAAGTAGGATTACCTTATCGGTTAATATACTCATCTCCACGACGATTTGGTTTTAGTATCCCCACGTGAGTGCAATCTATAACACCAATTGCTTTCGGAAACTTATATTTTTGCAAGACCTGTTTTGCCTCCATTATTTCATTGTTGGTAGTTGGAGACTTTATCCACTCATATGATTGCGCAATTATACTATCAGCTACTGCAATCGCAGTACGAGATATCGTAGCTTGATCAAGTTCTTGTCCAATACCTTTTTGATAGCCAGGATCACTGAGATAGCGTAAACATATTTTCATTCTATGAAAGCAACGTACCATCCCGCGTTTCTACGTTTTCACCTAAAAATCTCTCTGCAACCCACTGTACGTTTCCTTCCTCAAAACAGTATAATTGCTTAAAATCACGAACAAGTGTTGGTAAGCGAGGTTTGTAATGCTGAATATTTCTCAAATACACAACATCAGCCATGATGATTCAAAAAAAGAGAACAAATAAGCTGTCACTACTAAGGTGAGTTTGCTACTGACCACACTCAAAATTTTTTGAGGATCTCCTTTTTATTTAAAATAAAAGATAAATTTTATGCACTCATTTACTTCTATACTTTCATTTTAAACGATAAGCTTATACTCTGTAAGTATAAGATTTTGCTTGAAATTATTATGAATACAAGTTGAAGTTGAAATCTTGCCTTGTTGCTTTTTGCATCAGCTCCGTTGCCTCTTATGCTTCTTGATAAAAAGAAGAGTAAGGGTATGAGATCGTAAGATCTTACATTTCAATGGTATCAATCTGATCCATTGACTCTTTATTTAAACTTAAACCTAATTTTAGCATTTGCGAGGGAAAATTATCTCTTCTTTGAGCAAGAAATAAGGTAGGTATCCTTCATAAAAGTGGAACTTCAACAACCTGAACGATTTTGAAGATTGGAAAGTTAGTATTGCCGGATGGAAGCAGTGGACCATCTCCTTTATTTTATCGTTACTTCCATCGTTTACGCTTCTCCAAACTGCGTTCTATAATCCCCTTCTTCTAAACCTTCTCGTGAAACTTTATTATCGATGTGTAAATTCGAACAGTCAGGATCGTTCTTCTATTACCAGGGTGTCCCGATTAAAGAACTTTCTACCTTTTTGTTACTCCCTGACTCTATAAATCTCCAAACCTTTAAAGCCTGGATCAACAATGTTGCTTTCAGTCCCGAATTAAAAGTGAGCCAGGTAAAATTTGTTTTGTTAATTTCAGGATCTGTGGGGCCAAAAAACACATATTTGCAACAAAAAATTTAATTTGAAAGAAATTATAGCATATCCATCGTAATGGACAAAATTCGGCATGCGATCGGTTAGATCTGCCCTAATTTCTAATGGAGGACCAAATTCCTTTCTGTTTTTCTTTTCTTTGTTGGAAATTCCTCAGATACAGAAGTCCTAGGTCCGCCTCGTTTTTTTCCATTAACCCGTTCTCCCATCACCACCAAAGCTTCTGCTACTCGCATCTTGAAGTGAAGTAGAACTACTTTATTGGCAATCTGTAGTTTTTCGATCTGCTCTATACTCCAACTAACTGTTAACGACGGCCATATCAATAGCATGGAAAAACATCCGTAATGACCATTTCCTAGATCTAATATATATTCGATAAAGTCCTAACAACTCCATTTTATCGACCCCTCCCATGTTGTGGTTATATAAACGCACTACTTCAGGTCCTTCAATATCTACATACTTCTTTCCTTTCTTGTTCCATCTCTTTACTACATCCGGAGTTCCTCAAGCAACAAAATTGGAGGCTAATACTACAGTCCGATTATCGACCCACTTGCACATAGTCACCTTTCCATATCGGCTAACCACTTCATCATAATATCCTCTAGGTTACTTATTTGCTTCTTTATCAGAAATAAGTGGTGGGTTCTGAAATATGTTGAATCGAACTGTCCCATCTGCACATATCCTTCTTTCAAGGAGAATTTCAAATAAATTGTATGATGAGAAATAATGAAGTACAATTGATGATTTTTACTTGTAATTGGCTTTGCTAAATGTAAAACACAAACAACTCCACCCCAATTTTTTTTTGCGAATCATCGTCAATTTCTTTCTTGGTAGATAACAAAATTGTATGCAATTCACGAACTGCAACAGAGCACGAATATTTTTATACCCCGAGAGTAGGGTTTTCCTTTGGCGTATTGTTTTATGGCAAGACGTCCCCGGAAGAATACCATTGCTCGTTTACAATTCGCTCTTGCTCTAATGCCTGTAAGCAACGTTTTCTTACCAAACCAAACACAGGTCGAACTTTGAACATTTTATTATCCCGACAATTATCTGATTGTTCCAAACTATTCACAACATGCAGGCAAGTTCCAGGTAGAAAAATCTTGTCCTAGTCATAGAATAGAATTGACGTAGTGTCCTAGTACATGTGTACACTAGGATATTTTAGGAGACCCCTAATCATATGCAACCCAATTAAGGTTTTCATTTCTCCTTTATCTGTTAGTTCTTTATACTTTTCTGCAATGCATATATACTGCTTTTGGTTGCAGCATCTTCGAAGAATGATTCAGAAAAATATCAGTTGAAATGGTTGATTGGAGCTAATACCGTTGTTTATTTTTCCGGGCTGCTTCTCCACTGAATATCACACTTTATCGTGTAACTTATTTCATCATATTGATTTAGATTACTTTTTAGCAACACATTACCTTGTAGTAAAGTTGCATTGCCATTAAGTAATAAATTATTGTCTTCCTCAATATCTAAATAATCTTCATTATTTTCAATATCGGCAGCGCGAACAATATCAGCCCTGTTCTCTACACTACTGAACGTATTAAGTTTATTGCTGTACTTACCTACTCTTAGCCTCGGTTTGATTGGCGTAGAAGCAGAATCTTCCAAATCACCCTCGCCACTGCCGTTTTCTTCTATATTCGAATTATTTCCTGCTAAAAGCGCCTGCTTTGAGCATTTGTAATAATTCTCTTGCATCTTTGGGACCACCGGGTTTGTATCTTTCTAAAATAATAAACCTACTGCAGAATCGAAATTATGCTTGGTAATTTTCATTTCACTGTAGATTGCTGATATCAACCTTTATAAATAACGTAGAAGCAAAATAATTTATAACATTTTCTGAAATACTTTAAAATAATGAAAATAAACAGGATTTACTTTGGTAAACGCACTTTTCCTCAGCCATGATTCACTATGATGTGTTGTCAAATTCACATTTCAGAAATCACTCTAAACATTGGGTCTAAATGGTTATAAAAATGTGTTTAAGTATATTTACAAGGCTAAAATATTCGTGTCGACTAGAATGGACAGTGGGCCTGAAAGGTTTAAAATAGGATCTCAAATTGCAACGCTCCAAACAGTGGCGGATTATTTGCTAAGCGGACTAAGCGGCCCCAAAAAGGTCGATTGTGTTAAAGTGTTTTTTAACTTTCATTTATAATACAAGTATTCATTTTTAGAATTTTCTTTAGCGACATCTGAAATGTTTTTACTGGGTTAATTTTATATTTCGCCTTTGGATTTATATTTTCTATTTACGTCGCGGCGTCCGCCGGTGGATAACATTGTTGCTATTGCGTTACTTTCAGGCTACACCAGGCAGTCCCATGGCTGTTCTCCCTGCCGATCACGAACGTTTTGTGCATTTCGCATTATACTATATAAGTATCATTACAAATTTTTTGAAAATTTCCATTGTTTACTCTCATAAAAATATTAATCAAACACAATCAAAAATAGGATTGACCGCGGTTTACGGAATCCACCGGCATTGCAGAGCTGCTGCCGTGACGAAGACGGTACCATACAACGTAATTAAGTAACTACGTAAAACATATAGGTTGGCAGAGATGCAGTACATTTTCTTTCCCCTGCCTCTTCAAGTGATCGTCCATCCATCACATGCCGGTCGATTCGTGCAATATCTGCTGTTTCCTATTGCCAAATCTGTCTCGTAAGCAGCTCCCACCCGATTTGATATTTGATTCTGAAATCACTGTCGCGGCCGTTTTTTTGCCGTTATTTGCCTATCGATTCATGCAGCGCTTATAACCTGGATAAAATTATAGTGATAAGTTTTATTGTCTTTCCTGTCGTGTTGTGTTACAGTGATAAACTAAGGTAATATGAACATTATTTTAAGTTAGTGTTAGTAAAATATAATTTAAATATTTTACAAAAGCAAAATTTTATTGTTATAGTAAAATATGAAGAGATATCAAAGCGGCACAGAAAAACGGAAAAAAATTAGAAAACAGCTTGAAATTGCTGAACGTCAAAGAAATGCATTTCATAAATATTTAAAAGTTAATGCTAAGACAGATTTTGCTTGAACGTCTACGTCAGATAATTCTGTATTGCCTGCATTTGTAACTACTTCTGAACCAGATGTTAATGCGGAAAATATGGACGAAGAATGAATTGATAATCAGGAGATTACGGATAAAGCAGAACAATATTCTAAACACCTAAATGCTCAAGACATTCGAAAAAGCCGTTTAGGTGACATCGAAGTAATAAATGATATAACTTTATGGCCAACAACATTAACAGATGCTGTAGTTGATCATATTGTTGAAAACAAACCAAAAAATATTGGAAATATAAAACACTCTATAAAGACATATATGAAATATATTACAGAGGACTTTCTAATGATCACTTTTATCGAAAAAAATCAAATGGGACCACGGAAAAAGAAATTGGTCGATATTTTCAGAAACAAGCAAAAGTGTTTACTGCTATCCTTGCAAACTTTTTTCAACATCGAAGTCAAAATTAATAGCTGGATTGCAAAATTGGAGGTCAATTACTATTATTTTATCTGACTATGAAATTTCAAAAGAACACATGTCAGCTATGTATACAATGTATAAGAGATCAGCAAAGTTAAATAGAATTGATACCCAACTATTGGAGCAAGAGGAAAAAAAAGTGTATTATTGGATCTACAATAAAACTGCTAAGCAGTTTAGGATTGGCGTTTAGGGGTCACGATGAAAGTAAAATTTCCATCAGGAAAGGAAATTACTTAACTTGCATAGAATATCTAAGTGAGTTTTTCAAGTTGCATTTACAGAAGTATGGAAATCAAGGACAAGGAAAGGTGAACTATTTGTCCTATAGTATTTGTGATAAATTAGTTAGTCTTATTAGTAACCAAGTAAGAGCTGAAATCAAAATCAAATCCGCCAGTTATTACAGTATAATTGTTGATTCGACTGCTGATATTTCGCATGTGGATCAACTAACCTTCGTGATAATCTGTTTTTTCATCTGGTGATATAGAGGAAAGATTTTTGGAATTCATTCCCATAGATAAGCATACGTCACCATATTTAAAGCAAGAAATATTGCAAACATTAATAAAATACTTATTGGATATTAAGTATTGTCGAGGACAGTCATTTAATAACGCTGCCAATACGTCAGGAAAGTACTAAGGTTTGATTAAATTTTACATCTCCTGTTGCCATAACATACAGGTTGCCCTATTCAAATTAAATAAGTTAATACCGTTTAAAGTTTGTAATTATTGACCCTTAATTTTAAGACACCTTATATAAGTTAGTAAATGTTTCACATGGACGACATAAAACTTGATCAATTAGTAGACTCCAGTCTTAATTTGGTGGTTGAAAATAAAAAAATGCATTAAATTTGTTACTACATTTTCACAAAATATTAAATATTTCAAAAACCATAAGGTTTCGGTAGTATATATGTTATATAATATATATATATATATATATATATATATATATATATATATATATATATATATATATATATATATATATATATACAGGGTGTCCCAATAGTGCGTATTCGGTCGATAGCTCCTTAGCCATTAAACTTAGAAGATAAGTTTAAATACGAAAGTTGTCTATTTTTATAAGCTGCATAATCTAAAAATAGTTTGGTTTCTACAGGGTGTAATATAAAAGCGGTACAGTATAGAACTTTTGATTTTTAAATAGAACACCCTATATATTATTTTATTTTTCGATTCTCCTTATAATTTTACATCTTTTTTATAAGAATTACTTACAAGCTAAATCTTACAGTTTTTGAGATATTTGCAAAGTTAACTAAAAACTGACATTTTTATGTAGTAATTCAAGTAGGCGTATCTCAGTTATTTTTAAAGATAAAAAAATAATCTTTGGTATAGAATTTATTCATACATGAGCTTACTTTAATCTATTGTCAAAATTGGATTTCAATATACAGAGTGATCACAAAATTAATTCAATAACATAAATTTGAAAATGCTATATCTTCATTTTTTAAATGGCACACCCTATATTTTTTTAATGCCTTGTCTTCGTCTATTAATCGGCTTTCATTTCTATTAAATATGTTCTATACCTATCTCTAATAGTTTCGGAGATATTTAAGTTTGTTCAATTTTTTTCGTTGATAACACTGAAGAAGAGTAAAAATAGTCGGCCAAAGCAAGCTATGGATACATAAGAAACTAAAAACATATTAACTGATATACAAACACTTAAAATTATAATAAATGATCAATGTGACCACCATTTTGTTGCTGGCAAACATGAAGTCTTTGAATAAACGGTGATCACAAAATTAATTCAACAATGTAAATTTGAAAATGTTATAACTTCTTTTTAATTAGCACACCCTATATTTTTAACGCCTTGTCTTCGTCTATTAGTCGGCTTTAATTTTTATTACATATGTTCTATACCTATCTCTAATATTTTCGGAGATATTTAAGTTTGTTCAATTTTTTTCGTTGATAACACTGATGAAGAGTGACATTAGTCGGTCAAAGCAAGCTGTGGATACATAAGAAACTAAAAAATATTAACTGAAATACATAAATTGTAATTATAATAAAAATTGTATGAAACCACCATATTTGAGATGTATTTAAACGATTCATCCTAAAATTAAACAATTTAATCAAAAGAGCGTAATACAAAAGATGAACGAAAGCAAATGAAGAAATCAAACTTGTCAAACAGTGCTAATATTTGTGTAGTATTGTATACTATTTCCTAAATTACAAAATGAATTTTTCGAAAGAAGAACTTGTTAATATGATTTACATCCTTGGTGAAAGCGATAAAATTGTCTTTTAGCTCATCGAATTTATAAGCAAAAATTTCCGAATGACGTCACCCGCAAGTTTCAGCATTTGCAAGATTGAAAGAACGTTTCGAGCAAACAGGCAGTATTGATTACGAAGACAATTTAGAACGAGAAAGAACCGCAATTAACGAAGGTAATGAACATTTAGTTCTTCAATCCGTGATTGAAAATCCTCACGTTTCTTGCCGACAATTGGAATTAGAAGTTGGAGTTTCAAAACATCAGTTAATAGAATTATAAAAATATAATATCATCCATACCATGTCCAACTTGCACAAGAATTAGACGAGGATGACTTCGTTAATAGATTAAACTTTTGCAATTGGGCCATAAATAAAATTTAGAAAACCCAAATATTTTAGCACGATCTTATTTACTGATGAAGCTACTTTCCACAAAAATGGATACGTTAATAGACATAATTTCCATTATTACGATACTCAGAATCCCAGATTTATAATTCCTGTTGATCATCAACACCGCTGGTCACTTAATGTTTGGGCCGGAATTATTGGGGAAAGAATTATATGACCATATTTTTAAAACACGGTTAATGGAGATTCATTTTAAACTTCTTGCGCAACGAATTTGAAACTTTTATTGAAGATTTCATTACAAACCCTTAGAAATGTGGCTGCAACTAGATGGCGCTCCTCCGCATTTTAGCAGAAACGTTAGAAATTATTTAAATATCCAGTTTCAAAACAAATGGATTGTAGAGGAAGGCCGATCTCCTGGCCTGCAAGATCGCCTGACTTGACAAAGCTGGACTTTTCTTTGGCGTTGGATTAAAGAAAAGTCTATCAAACTCCTCCAACGACTGTAGGTGATATGAGCAAGAATTAGAGATGTCATTCAAAATATAAATGTTTTCACGTTACGAAAAGTAAATTTGTCATTTATTCAAAGACTTCATGTTTGCCAACAACAAAATGGTGGTCACATTGAACATTTATTATAATTTTAAGTGTTTGTATTTCAGTTAATATGTTTTTAGTTTCTTATGTATTCATAGCTTGCTTTGACCGACTAATGTTACTCTTCTTCAGTGTTATCAACGAAAAAATTGAACAAACTTAAATATCTCCGAAACTATTAGAGATAGGTATAGAACATATTTAACAGAAATGAAAGCCGACTAATAGACGAAGACAAGGCATTAAAAAATATAGGGTGTGCCATTTAAAAAATGAAGATATAGCATTTTCAAATTTATGTTATTGAATTAATTTTGTGATCACCGTGTATATTGAAATCAATTTTGACAATAGATTAAAGTAAGCTCATGTATGAATAAATTCTATACCAAAGATTATTTTTTATCTTTAAAAATAACTGAGATACGCCTACTTGAATTACTACATAAAATGTCAGTTTTAGTTAACTTTGCAAATATCTCAAAACTGTAAGATTTAGCTTGTAAGTAATTCTTATAAAAAGATGTAAAATTATAGGAGAATCGAAAAATAAAATAATATATAGGTGTTCTATTTAAAAATTAAAAGTTTATATTGTACCGCTTTTATATTACACCTGTAGAAACCAAACTATTTTAGATGCAGCTTATAAAATAGACAATTTTCGTATTTAAACTTATTTTCTAAGTTTAATGGCTAAGGAGCTATCGACCGAATACGCACTATTGGGACACCCTGTATATATCCGGTTATTTATATAAAATGCCGGTCAATTGCCCCCGAAAATTGTTCGCCTGGAAAATTGCGGTGAAATGTTCGCTGGTAAATGCCCGCTTAGATAAAATGATTCCCCGATATTCCTATTTTCGTGGTAAATCTCGTTGCGTATTTTATGTTTTAATTTCCTTATGTTTGTATATTTAAAAGATAGAGTTAATAGTTTCCAATTTCAATCATTTTCGCTTGTTTTTGCAAGTAAGGCACATTTATTATTTATAAGTATCTCGTGTATGTGACTTTCTAATTCTCATAGAAATCGTTAAAAATCTTTACATTAATGACAAAATGAAAATGTCATTAGTTAACATATGTGCAATAATTACCCGTGTAATTATTGCTAATGCATTCCTTGCATACTATTAATGTGCAAAAACTGGTACATTAAAATAATCTAAATTTAAATGTATAATTTATAATGTTTCTAGGTATGAATACGTATTCGAACATAATAAAATTTATTATTATTAAGCTCTTCCTTTCTATACGCGTATTATGTTCATTTATTCAGACAGGGTCGGAAATTTGCCGAAGGAATTTCGGCATGGCGGGTATTTTACCAGGAACATTTCACCGCGCGGGTTTTACCAGGCGAACAATTTTCCGGCGGGCAATTGACCGGCGGATTTTATCGGGAAATGACCGTGAACCACCCTGTATATATATATATATATATATATATATATATATATATATATATATATATATAAGTCATGTGTCAGACTACAGACTATGGAGAAAAAAATAATTCAAGTTGTATAAGTAGTAATAAATCCTCTCATCTATACAGGGTGATCAACTTATACTCCGGAGTTCGATAACTCCGTTACCTTGAGAGTTACGAAAAAAAGTTTTAAATAAAAGTTATTCATAAATTCAAGCTGCACGTTTTGAAATTATTTAATAATATACAGGGTATTTCATACGGTCACAACATATCAAATTTATGTTTTTTAATGGAATGCCCTGTATATTATGTCAAATTTCAATTAGGCTCATTTTTTATATTCCAATGATATAGTGTTTTACTAGGTTCTACAGGGTACTTTTAAAGATATGGTCATTTTTAGGTGAAAATCGGAATGAAATCGTCACCCTATATTATTTAAAATAAACAATTGAGGGCTAATCTCTCATGGGCAAAATAATTTCGTGATAGTCTGGCTTTGTTAAAACTTATCACTTTTGTGATAACTTTTATTTTTGTACAGGGTGATCCTATACCCACACCCATGATTATCTCGGTTATTTTAAATGGAACACTGTCTATTTTATATCATCTCTGAAAAGTACTTAAGAAATACTTTTACTCTTCTTAAGCATTCCCTATACCTAAATCTTACAGTTATTGATGTATTTAGATTTTTAAAAATAAAAGTAACATTTTTGCCACTGCAAGTTTTTTACGCTTTGCCATGACCGTAAAGTATTATTTGCCAGAGGGTAGTATTATCTGTCTATCATGCTTGTAAAATTAATATTTTAGTTTTATTCAGTTAATTTCCTTGTCATTTACGTACCAATTTTGAGTTCATCATGAATTTTTCTAATGAAGAATTAATCGATATGATCTGGCTACTAGTTGAATATCATAAAAATTGCTTGCTAGCAATAATGGTGTATCAGAAAGTTGTTTAATAGTCGACTAAGCTTGGAGCTGAGTAAGAAGTTAGCAGTGTTTTGTAAGCAGTGTCCTGCTATATGTCTGTGAGACATGGACAATAAGCAGTAAGATGGAAAATAGGTTGGAAGCCTTTGATATGTAGGTGCGGAGAGAATGTTGAAAACCAAATGGGTGGATCAAGTAAAAAATGAGGAAGTATTCAGGAGAGTGGGAGAAAGAAGGGTCCTATTAGACACTATTAGGAAAAGGAAGAGGAATTAGTTTGGGCATGTTATGAGAGGAAATGGTTTGCTAAGAGATGTTCTGGAAGGGTCGGTGGCTTCAGAAAGGAAGAGAGAAAGAAGAAAGAAGAAGCGGATAGATGAAAATGAGGAAGTATTCAGAGTGGGAGAAAGAAGGGTTCTAGTAGACACTATTAGGAAAAGGAAGAGGAATTAGTTTGGGCATGTTATGAGAGGAAATGGTTTGCTAAGAGATGTTCTGGAAGGGTCGGTGGCTTCAGAAAGGAAGAGAGAAAGAAGAAAGAAGAAGCGGATAGATGACTTAAAGGAAGGAGGTGGTTATGTTGGACTGAAAAAAGACGCCACGGATAGAAAGTCGTGGAGAGAAAACACTTGATGACCTGCTTTAGCAAAATGCCGATGATGATTGTAATTACGTAACCTAAGTACTGGTAAAAGAACACTTGTTGTAAGTAAACGAAATGGACTAAATAAACTAAACTAAATCTACGTATCAAGTAGATTTAAAACTGACATAAATGAAGTTTCTGGCTTAAATGTTCTGAATTTGTACTATAAACGATAATGTCATTAAAGAAGAGAAGTGAAGATTGTAATCTCAAAAGATTTTAATTTGTATAGCGGGATATGCGAAGACTACATTTTCGGTAGGGTACATATGCTCAAATTTGGAACTAGGGATAGAGTTAAAGCACCAGGAAAACTTGAATGTAATTAAGTACAGATTAATAGTACCATAGAATCCTCAACAAAATGGTTGTGCAGAGATGAACGATAGAACGATCGTAGAGACTGAAAGGACAATGAGAAGGATTACCTCAACGTTTATAGGCCGAAGTGATCAATACAGCGTACAGAGCAACAATCCTAACGAAGTTTGTTTTGAGAAGAAACCTTGCCTTAAACGTTTTATAGTAATTGGCAGTACCTGCTATGTTCACTTTATTAAACAAAAGTGGAAAAAAATGAATAAAAAGGAAGTATTAGGCATTCTTATAGGATATGATGATGACGATGGTTATAGGATATCGTTTAAGATCTGGGAAAAATTACCTGTTACCTCATTTTTGATAAAAAAAAACCTTCGCCTTCCTTTGCATTAATACCTGCAAAACTTGACGTCCTCACTTAAGGCAGATGATAACTTACAAGACCAATTATTGAAAATAGAAAAGGACATGAAATGAAAGCGATGAAGATTAATTTACCTGCTGGAAGGAAAGTGATGGTTATATAAGATAAAAATAATCCAGAAAATGTAAAGCACGTTTTATTGCTAAAGGAAAGAAAAGATGAAACCTATGGTGAAACATTTAGCCCAGTCGTAAAATCCAGCACAATTAGAGCTAGCGAACGTTAACACAGTTCCATGGTCGTATAGCATTATTATATGGAAATATGAATGGAGAGGTTTACATGACTTGAACATGGAACAAATCGTATATGTTACACAGTGTGTCCCTGGGTTGACATTGAGAACAAAAAAATGTTAGTACGGCTATCATTTTCTGCAGACTGGGCCTGCTTCATTTAAAATGAATTGACACCAAATTGCAGTTCAAAACGGGTCGCCGAGTTAAAGCTAAGAAGAAAATAAATGGTTGAATAAATTTATTTTTGAAAATTGAAATCATATGCCAACTTTCGTTAAAATTGAGCAAAAATCTAATAAAAGCAAATGTCCATTTAGATTTCTTGAATACAACTTTGCATTCAAACTGTAAAGTTGCCAGAAAGTGTCAAACATTTGACATTATTAGTTGGTGTAAAACGTGAAATCAGTCAAAATGTTTACCATCCAGCAATATTTGTTGTACAATGCTATGGGATTAACTATAAAGGGGTAGTTAGATAGTTCGAACAAAAGTTTACAGATGTTTGAATAGGAGACGTTACCGTTAAAAGTATAGTGACAAAATATTCAAGGAGAGGGAATGTTGAAAATCCAAAGGAGAGAAGAAATGGTGGGACGAAAACGATACAGCAACGGTTTTGATTTTGGGCAACGTCAGGACAAACGGTAAAATCCCATTAAGACATGGGGCAGCCTAACTTCCTGTGAGCAAAGCACATTTGCAAAGATAAATAAGGTACAGGTATTAAAAAAAAAGGGGTACAAGTATTTCAAATAAACGTCAAGGTCATCTTATTTGTGAAAAACCGGCTGTGTTTATTGGAGCTGAAGGTTATCAAATAGAGGTTTTTTTAACAAAAAAAAGTCATTTCCCCGATGGGGGTTAGAACTTTCATTGCTTACATGACCAGTCCGATAATTTGACCGCTAGACTAATATTTCTATTTGTGTTTAACGTTTATTGTTAGCATATTAAATTGTTACAGATTGTGAATTTTTACCATTTTTGGCCATTTTTAGTTTGATATTTAAGATGAAACTATGTATACATACGTTTTTCACAATTTATATTGATTCTGCAGCATCCCAGCCGAAAATCTTGGTTAAAAGTCTTAATTTATATAAAAATAATTGTTGATTTAAATACTATTCCTAGTGCCTCGATCAGCTTGAAATTTCATATCTAATAGTTTTTTAGTATCTTTCATGCGTGTGTGAAGTTTCACTTTAATAGCTCCATCTAAACGACTAGTTTATTTGAAAAAAGTTGAAAACTGTGTAGGTTAACAGGTACTTTCGGTGGTCCTGTATGTCCCAAAACTTTACATACAGACACACACAGACGGCATGCCAAAAATGGATTCAGAGATCCTCAAAAGGTGAAGATCCGTCAAAATCTCGAGGCCGAATTTTTTCATGATCGCAATACCTTCCCTTTACTATACTTCGAATAGTAATTCGTATAGTATACGGGAATGTAAAAAACAAAGTTAGTCATGTCATCAGATCCATTACCTCTTGAAGTAATTAGAAGAAGGGTGGAATTATGTAGTAATTTAGGTGGAGCACTATTTGAAGAGGTTGTTAGTTGAATTAGTTTCAATTGTGTTAATGAATAGATAACTATTTACTTTAATTTGTAGTATTACTTTTTTTTTTCAATTTTAACGAAAGTTGACATATGGCTCTAATTTTCAATGCAAAATATTTTATTCAAGTAGATTTTTTCCGTAAAATAAACGGAAAGCGCACTTTACCTACAACTATTTATTTTCTTCTTATACTGGGTTCCCATATTAGACTATACAATTTAAAAGTCGAATAAAACTTTCTAATCAAAGTAAATTAACTTTTAATGGACTAATATGTAGATTATTCTGTGGGATTTATGACTAAAGTAAATAACAATTCAAGTTTTAAAGATCAAGGAGGCGCCTGTCTATAAACAACGACTTAAGTGTTTCTGTCAAATATGCGTTATACGCAAACGATATAATTGCTCCAGTTTAACAATTTTCATTGCATTATGAATTATTCGTTTCAAGAGCGTGTGTTTTCTGTGAAAGTCTACATTAGAACTGGTTCATTTGAAGAAGTTCGGCGTGCATTTCGACGGCAGTTTGGAAACAATAATAGGGGCGATGCACCAACACGCTTTACAATTGCGGCGTGGGTTCGTCATTGGCGTGAAAATGGCTCTGTGCAAAGCATTAAAAAACCTGGACGTCGAAGAACGGTGCGTACGCCTGAAAATATTGAACGAGTGAGAGCTGCCTTTACAAGAAGTCCTAAGAGATCGGCTAATCGGCAATCACTTGCCCTAGGAATATTTAAGGGAAGTCTCCACAGAATTCATAAGGATATAAAATTTCATCCCTATAAATATCAAATGGCGCATAACCTCAGTGATCTAGACAAAGGAGCGAGGGTGACATTTTTGAAATTTTACATCAGCATCGTGGAGAAATTCATAATTTGCTAATGAGCGACGAAGCAAATTTTCATTTGGACGGTGTTGTTAACAAGCAAAACTTTAGATACTGGGGAGTAGAAAATCCTCACGAACTGTTTACCAAAAACCTCCACAGTCCAAAAGTCGTTGTTTGGTGCGGTGTAGCATCATTTGGAATTATCGGTCCTTATTTTTTGAGGATAAAATAACCGTTCTGTTACAGTTAATTCCGAACGCTACATAAATATGTTGCAAACGTTTCTTATCCCAGAACTAATTAGACGAGGACTAAATGGCGCCATATTATTCCAGCAAGATGGAGCAACGGCTCACAGCCAGAAACACTATGAGAATTTTGCGAGATTTTTGACGGCCGTATAATTTCCGATTTGGAAATTTGAATTGGCCCCGAGATCTCGATTTAACGGCCCCGATTTTTCTCTGGGGATACCTAAAGCAAAAAGTTTTGCAAGTCGTCCCGCAACAATTCCGGAGATGAAGGAGCAGATTCGAAATGAAATTGCAGGAATAAATGGAGATTTGCTTCGCAGTGATGATAAATTTTGAACTTAGAATTCAAAATGCATTGAAGTCGAAGGAGGGCATTTGGAAGACATGATCTTTAAAACTTGAATTGTTATTTACTTTAGTCATAAATCCCAAAGAATAAGCTACATATTAGTCCATTAAAAGTTAATTTACTTTGATTAGAAAGTTTTATTCGACTTTTAAATTGTATAGTCTAAAATGGAACCCTGTATTAACTCAGCAAATTAGATTACTTTTGAACTGTAATTTGGGAAAATTCATTTTAGGCCCGCTAATATTTTTTGGTATATTGCCCCTTTCTCAAAATCAATCCTGGAACACACTGTATACGAAAAATTCTTTTTTTAACAATCGTATCTTTTGGAATAAAAGGTTTATGAATTTCATTACATTGACTGGTTTTACAACGTGAGGCAGATACTTTATTATTTATTAAGAGGCAAGAAAAAGTATGCTCCTTTTAGCGCTATATGTAGATAATGGACTTCTGCTTTAAAATAAAACGAAATGGAAAACAAATTCTTCAAAATTTTAAGATTTTAAATGACCAATATATCGGCATTGCATTTCCTTGGTTTGAAAATAAATAGGAAAAATAATGGAGAAATTACAATAAATCAAAGTGTGCTTGCAAAGAAGTTATTTGTACGATCTGAAATGCAAGATTAAATCAGTGTATATACATTATGAAGAAATCTACATCGGGGGAGAAAGGCAACCCGTTATGAACTAAACAGGACATGGTACAAATGTCACAATTCTCATATAGAGAAGCTGTGGGCGCTCTAATTTACCTAACACCCGATCAAATATTGCCTTTGAGGTAGGAACTGTATCAAGCTAATTCATGAAGATACCATTACTTCGGTTAAATCGAAAGTGATGAAAATGATTAAATGAATATTTATTATGCAAACAGAATTAAAAAAAACTGACGTTTATTACACCTTAACATGATGTATTTACTACTTGAAGTTGTCTGAATAATCTTCTGAAAGATTTTTTAATACATGCTTGAAAACCACAGTATATAACTGCTTGACTTAGTTGGCTAATAAAACCAAAAGGAAGGGGGACTAACTACTACCAGGTGTTAAACATCCCAAAGAAAGTTACTAAAACAGATAAAACGAAATATTTTAAAATAAAAAAGAAATGTCAAGTAACCACAACTGTGATTTATGCATTTATGCAGCTACTTCAAAACGTAGTTCTGTTGAAGTGATGTGGTAACAGCAACATAGATTATTAAATCGCATACTTCAAAGATTTCGTTTTGTAAAGGAATGTTAATTACAGACAAATTTTGTTTTTAAGTATATTTTTATTATTTCCGGAAAACCAAAGTTTGCGTGTTTTAACTAAAACTTTTAAAATTATTAAATATTTTATTTTTATTTTAAACTGAGTGTAAGTAAATATTTTCAATTAATTTTTAATTAAAGTGCAGAACTTATTTACTTAACATGTATAATTGCTAGTAACGAAATATGCTAAAATGTCAATAATAATAACTTGAAAGGAATCTGACATATTTCAGCTCATACTGGATAGGATTAATTAGTGAAGAAACTACTTACAGGTAATTAACCTTTATATCAGAAATTTATTTTATACGCAAAGTTTAAATGTGGAAGGAATATAATTAATTACAGGTAGTTGATTAGTTTATAATAAATTACAGTAATGTATGTAGTTAGTAGTTAACGGTTTCTTCATAAATCCTTCTCTTCCGGGCTTTTAAAGTTGTGCATTTTGTCAAGTTGCTATACATAATTCTTGCACGATTATACAATGTACTTTGCTGACGTTTGCTACCTGGCTTTCTTCCAGGTAGATTAAATACCTATAAAGGATTGCAGTAAAAGAAAAAATTTCTACAATTTTTTGTAGACATATAAATTACAAAAATTACTTTTTTTTCCTTCGTATCTGACTAAACCCGCGTACGCATACAATAAGATTGAAATTTCATTTGAATTGATATAAAATTGATATCACCCTGGAATTGGATCGGTTGAATTGTTTACGCTGTACGGTTGAGGAAACGGTTCAATGTATATACATATCTACATATTCTCATTTCAGTGAAATATACTTTTTTATATATTTGATATCTTAGTTTACGTATTACTTATTGAATCTACGTTTCAATGCTTTGACAATTCTAAAAATAGAATATAGAAAAATTTCAATTTAACGATTTTTCGCTTGAGAGCAGCTCGACTTGAAACTAAAACTCTTACTCTAACTTAACTTCACATTTGGTGTCCTTTAGGGGTCATCTATTTGTTTCTCACTTTACTCAGAATACTTAAAATATTTATGTTTAATTTTACATTATTGTACTACAGATTTATAACTAAAAAAGTGTACTACACAAACTAAATCACTAAACGCCACTATACAGTGCTTTTCACGACGACCGGCCATTAAACGTTTCTCAAAAATTACAAAAGATAGAACTATGAAATGTTGTATTAGAATTTTTTCGACATTACAAGTCCATCTAAAATATTATTATTTTGACAGCACTTCCGGTTATACCGGAAGTTGATATTAAATTTGTTATTTGAAATAGAACACCTGTATATTTCTACTTTTTGATTTTGCACTTAATTTTAGGCCAATTTTCTTTTGTAAGTCCTATCTTAATATTTTATCGTTTTCGACATGTATAGCTTTTTATGATATTTTTTTTACAAAATAAGGATATAGTGAACTATGCACAGTTAAATGAAAAAACAATTATTAGCTAATTTGTTGAACAAATGTAGGACAATTCATCAAAAGTATTTATTTTAATTAAGTGTCATACAGGGTGTTCTAAATTTTTATTTTAATTTTATTACAAAAACGATCGTAAAACTCGATCATTCTAAATGAAGGACCCTTTATATTTTTACTTTTTTGAATTTTGCAGATAATTTTAGGCCAAATTTTCTTTGACTGTCTCAATATCTTATCATTTTTCTGTGTTATGCATACTATTCATAGGTAGAAGGCGTTGGAAAATATTATACCTACATATGTTCATTTTTTATGTTGAACTAATTTAAAAATGGCTTGGTTATTTTAAAATAAAAAGCTACTTTCACATCAAGAATGATTTTACTGAATAGAATCATTTGTACAAAAAAATACTGTATTGGTAAAAGAAACAAAGTGCAAGTTAATTATGTTTATTTAACAAATGTTCAAACACGTTACCATTCCTTTGTGCAAGCATTTATTCTTTTAAGAATATTATCATGTGTTGCTCTTCTAATTATATCGGGCGTTAATGCATTTATAGCGGCTCAATTCTGTCTTTGGCTGCACCATGTTTTTTAAGTATCCCCAAAAGAAATAATCTAGTGGATTACTATCTGGGATTCTTGGGGACCATCGAAAAGGACCATCGATCTGAAAAAATTCTGTTAATAAATCACCAACCAAATGGTAAGTATCGCATGGAGCACCGTTCATTTGATACCAAACATTGTCTACTCTTGGGTGGTTTTGTAATATTGGTTGCAGACAATTTATTATCATATTATCATATCTTTCTCCTGTCAGATTATCATCCTAAAATTCGAGATAAATAACTGAATCATTCCTAATTGCACAAAATACATTAAACTGCAATTTCTCCTGAAAATTTCTTTCCCGCGTTACATAGGGATTTGTTGCAGCCCCAATAATTGCTGTTGTGTCTATTGAAGATATCATCTAAAGAATTTGTATCTTCTTCACTTTCAATAAACAGCCACTCAAAAAACTTTTAGGTAAGTCTGTTTTTTTCGATGTTGGACGCAGAAAATCTTATACGGACGCCATTACGTTTGTTAAGGATACGATAAATTGTTACATATCGAATGCCCAGTTTTCTTTCAGCTTTATCTAATGAGCAGTTGGAAACGCGGAGAAAAATCCTAAAACGGTCATTTTGTGGTCGTCATTATCAACTTTAGGCTTTATGCGTTTAATTGATGAACGAAATCCTCCGCTTGTTCTACAATTTTCAAGTAAACGATTAATGATATTCTTATTGGGTGTTGGGGAGATGTGAAAATAATTAACAAATTTAAAAAGTCTTCATTACTATACCCGAATCTTGACATGTTTGTTATTTAGGAATACGCAACAATTTAACAAACATACAAAAAGAGTATACGAACATTGAGATTTTGACGGTTATTAGTAGAAATACGATATTTTCCAAAGCCCTCTATGAACATAACGCTATTAATTATTTCTATTATTGCTGAAAAACAAGTTAATTTGTTTAAAATTAGATAACTTAAAAACGATAAGACATTGAGATAGGATTAGTTGAATTGATCGGCCTATTTGCACAGTTTTTGCTTCTCGAGGTGACGTTTCGGAAGCGGATTCTGCTTTCGTCATCAGGCTAGTCCTGAGAAGGACTGTTTTCGCACTTGAGCCGAATTCATATGTTATATAATTTTTTCCCAAGCACTTGACTACTCTCTGATTCGAACTTGGTACGTTTCACTTACTAGTTTTCCACCTTTACCGCAGAGCCACTGAGTAATCCAATATATATATATATATATATATATATATATATATATATATATATATATATTATATATATATATATATATTATATATATATATATATATATATTCTATCCAATGTCTTATCGTTTTAAGTTATCTAATTTTAAACAAATTAATTTGATTAATTTGATAATATGATAAGAAATTGTCTGCACCAAATATTACAAAACCACCCAAGAGTAGACAATGTTTGGTATCAAATGGACGGTGCTCCATCGATACTTACCATTTAGTATATATATATATATATATATATATATATATATATATATATATAATATATATATATATATATATATATATATATATATATATATATATATATATATATATATATATATATATAGTGATTAATAAGTGGCTCTGCGGATAGTACAATAGTACGATAGTGCGAATGCGATAGTACGGAGGTACGGTAACACGATAACACAATATCGCACGATCGTACTATCGTACTACCGTATTATCGTACTATCGTACTATAGTACTGTTGTACTTTCGTACTGGGATACTACCGTATTATCGTACTATCGTACTATCCTAGTATCAAGCTGTTTACTATCGTACTACCGAGCTATCGCACTATCATACTATCGTACTGTAGTACTATCGTACTCTTGTATTATCGTACTGTAGTACTATCGTACTTTTGTACTATCGTACTATCGTACTATCGTACTATCGTGCTATCGTACTATCGTACTATCGTACTATCGTACTACCGTACTATCGTACTATCGTTCTATCGTACTATCGTTCTATCGTACTATAGTACTGTCGTACTTTCGTACTGGGATACTATCGTATTATCGTACTATCGTACTATCGTACTATCCTAGTATCAAGCTATTTACTATCGTACTACCGCACTATCGCACTATCATACTATTGTACTGTAGTACTATCGTACTCTTGTACTATCGTACTATCGTACTATCGTACTATCGTACTATCGTACTATCGTACTATCGTACTATCGTACTATCGTACTATCGTACTATCGTACTATCGTACTATCGTACTATCGTACTATCGTACTATAGTACTATCGTACTATGGTATATCGTACCTATCGTACTATCGTACTATCGTATTATCGTAATATCGTACTATCGTGCTATCGCACTATCTTACTCTCGTCCTATTGTACTATCGTACTGTCGTACCATCGATCTATTGTGCTATCGTACTCCTGTACTATCGCATTCGTAGCATCGTACTACAGTACTATCGTACTATTGCATTATCGTATTGTCACTCTATCGTACTGTCGTAAAATCGTACTATCATAGTGCCGTACTATCGTATCTTACACTCGTTTATCGTATTGTCGGTCTGTCGTACCATCGATCTATTTTACTGATGTGTTATCGCACCCCCGTAGAATCGAATTCGTACTATCGTAGTTCCGTACTATCGAACTATCGTATGATTGTGTTGTCCTACTATCGTACTGGCGTACTACCGTACAATCGTACTGTCATGGTATCGTAGTATTGTACAGTTGTACTATCATAACATATTACTTCGTACTGTCGTACTATCGTGCCACTGAACTGTCGCACCATCGTACTGTAGTTCCTACGTACCATTGAACCATCGTATCATCGTACCATCGTACCACTGTATCGATGTACCGTTGTCCATTACCCATTATACCCTCGAATTATTGTACGTTTGTACCATTTTAGCGTTGTATTGTTGCGCCGTTACGCGACTGCCATTGTACCGATTACACGTGAGCTACCCATTGCCCCATTGTACCCTTACATCTCATGCATGTTTTGTAGCACTGCACTGTATTTAATCAGTGAAATTTGTGTAGCTCGTGTACTGACTATAGCAGTATACGTAGTTAATCGTATAACTACAATATTTCTGGAAATATCAAGGGTACTTAAATTTACGTTTATCTTGTGATTAAATTTACCCTTATTCTGATATGTAATAAACCAATTACTGGTTTTTGTTTAAAATTTAATTTTTTTGCGTGCTTCTTGAATTATACATATTTACTATTACATTGAGTACTTAATTTTGTGACATATCTATTTTTGTGTATGTATGCTAACTAAAATTTTCATCTTTTTCTTCTCGTTGTCCCGTTTTGAACTTCCAGGATGTTATTTTCTAAAGTTCATATAGCCCTAGTGTTTTACAACATGTGCACTAGTCAAGTGCAAATAATAAATATTTTGACCACGCAATTCAAATGGTCTAATTACCTTTTAAGGTGCTGAGTTATACTTTATGGATTGTTAAAGTCTCCTAATCAAAATTGCTTTGCAGGATTGAAAAACATGCCATCATGTGCTATACAAAGTCACAAAATAATTCTATTAAATCAGCAACGATGGTAAAGAAAAGTAATCTAATATTCCACAGCCATACTGTCGTACTATCGTACTATCGTAGTATCATACTATCGTACTATCGTACTATCGTACTATCGTACTATCGCACTATCGTACTATCGCAACTATCGTACTATCGTACTATCGTACTATCTTACTGTCGAGCTATAGTGCTATCGTAGTATGGTACTATCGTACTATCAACGATGTCAGCTACCGCCGCGTTATTACAATGATTGATCAAATAAAATTCATTTTTCAAATTTTTTACCCAAAGGGACAGTTATTGTAATCTGTCAAAAATCGAAATTGAACTGAAACCAGAAGTATCTGTTTTGAGGACCGAAAATGCGTGTGCATGCGCCTGAGCGTGTATGCGTGTGTGTGTCTGTAAGGATTATTTTAGACATGATGTCTCAAAGGCTTAAAAAGCCATTGAATTCAAATATAGTGTAAATCGGTGTATATGTTTCAGGTGTAAATGTCTAGAGCTCAGTCAGTTTTGGTAGTGGTATAGCTACGGTGTAAGGAGTAAGAGAGATAAATATGATTTTTCTTTCGGCAGCATTAACTCAAAAACTAGTACAGAGGCTGCAATGAAATTTGACAAAATGTGTAATGCCTAAATGTCCAGAGCCCATTATTTTATGGAACAATTTTCACTAAGATAAAATGCGTCCGCTGTTAAACAAATTATAATTTTTTTATTTGGAATACACATTAACTCGATTTAACAAATTATATTAATGTTTTTTTTTAGACTGCATCGCATAATATGCATAACTTGATTATCGTTCTTGCTGTTGTGGTTATTTAATCAGTTGCATCTGTAGATCAACTGGACCGAATAGTGATAATCCGAAACATACAGGTTCGAATCTGGAAAGAGGTTTTTTGTTAATTCAAAATACATTTGTATTCAAGACTACAGATATAAAAAAGTTATAAAGATTATTTTAAAAGAGAACAAATACATTTTAATGTTTTAACGATTCGTCTTTATAAACAATGCATTCGTAAAGTAGGGGATAAATTTAATTAAAATTCGAATGAGAGTTTAGGAAACGCTCGAACCCGTCAATTTTTATTTTCAATTTAGAATTTTTTACGTAAAAGTAAAGTAAGGTAAATATACAGGGTGTGTCAAGAAAAATATATGTCGTCTTTTTTTAAACGTCAACCCCCATTTGTCATTGCAGAATTAGAAAGGGTACATGTTTTTACGTACGAAAAGGTACATATGAACGATGTTAATACAGGGTGTCCGAAGCTTGCGTCCGCGCACGATATCTCCCTTATTTGTGGAATACAACAAAATTGTGACGTGTAGTGTAAAGAACTGTGGCGCATGTTTTAAAATTATTTTACGGTATACAGGGTGTTTCATTTATAGAGAGTGAACCAAACATAGAGTTTTTAAATGGGACACACTGTATGTTATTTCAAATTTGGATTCAGCTCACTTCGGCTATTCTTTCAATATTAGGTTTGATTATGTTATATATTATTTCTAGTAAGAAATATTCAAAAGATTTTTTAGTAAAATGTATTTTGAAACACATTTTGAGGTTTGGCCTAATTCAGTTGTAAAATGATTCCACTAATTTAAATTAAATGATCGAATTGAGCACCGTTCACAATCTGACAATAGCCAGGGCGACTAACAAATGATTTTTGAATGGTGACCATTTGCGGTATGTTTCTAATTTCTTGGCGAATTCGTGTTTTAAATCTTTTAAATTGGTCAGTCGCGTCGCGTATACTTTACTGTTAAGTATCCCAAAAACTAATCTATAGGATTTAAATCTGGCGATCTGGCTGGCCACTCAATCGTCCCTTTTCTACCTATCCAACGATTTGGAAAAACTTCGCCCAAATAAGCGCGAACAGGTAAAGCGTAGTGTGGCGGCGCTCCGTCTTGTTGAAAAAATGGATCACGATGGTGCATATCGGACCCTTCTAAATCCGAATACAACGAATTAGAGCGGGGATGAGGTCATTTTGAAGAAAGTCTTAATATCTCGCACCAGTGAGAGTATCCTCGAATAAGTAAGGACCTATAACTCTACTAAGCCGCACCAAACGTTCAATTTTTTTAGGGTTTTGGGGTGACATTCCGTGAACTAAAGAGGATTTTCAGTTGCCCAATAACGACAATTTTGTCCTTTGGACGTTTAAAGCAAATGTTGCTTCGTCGGAAAAAAATATTCTTTTTACAAAATTGGCGTTACCAAAACATAATTGTTGCATTTGTTCACAAAATTCATCTCCCCGATCAAAATCATCTTCCGACAGCTCGTGAAGTAGGGATGGAACTTCTCTCTTTTCAACACTATATGCACGTGTCCATAATGGTGGTATTAGAATTATCTTGCACTGCTAACACAATGTTCAACTGATCTTCTTCACTTATCGACTTATGACCAGATTTTCTCATATCCCAAACATGCCCAAATTCCCGTAATTTCGCCTCAACCCTGCTTACCATGCTTTGGCTAATGGACGGTCGAGTTGGATTATACAACGCAACCACTTCTGATTGACTGCGCGACCTATCTCCGAAACCAAGCATGCACAGGGTTTCAATACTTTCCTTCCATATTTACCTTATCCGACGTAAAAAGATGTGCCCTTTCTAACTCTGCAATAAGTAGTGGGTGTTGATATTAAATAAAAATGTCGATGACGTCATATCTTGTTCTTGACACACCCTGTATATCTCACTTTTACGTAAAAAAATTCTAAATTGAAAGTAACTTCCTAAACTCCAATTCGAATTTTAATTAAATTTATCCGCTACTTAACGAACGCACTGTACAGAATGATATTACTTATATAAACAAGACTATGTGGTTGAAAAGACGTGTGTATCAGGCTGGAAAATTTTTTTAATTGTGTTGGGAGTGTTAACAATTTATATGATTTTTATCCACGAAATAACATGTTTATATTTCAAGATTATGTAAGTTATCTAATGCGAAGTGATAAATTTAAGTCGAGTCAACCAACAGCAATAACAATGTCTACATAGTTTCACCGAACAAAAATTCGGTATATGAATTCGTTAAATCTGTGTGTTACTTTTTTGTGTTAAGGAATATTGAAAATCTGACTTCAGAATCTGAAAGAGGATTAAAAAATTATAGGGGTCATCATATGTACGAACTTTGTATCTCATCGGAAACATGGTCAAATCGGGGGTCAAAATATAATAAATTAAAAAAAACTTATAATAAAATATAATAAAGTTTAAAATTATTGGTTTGTATTTGCACTGCAATTTTGTTCGGTCTGGCAATGCTACAAGAGCATTCTCTACTAGTTTTAATTTAAATTTGTAATAATAGAAATGATTTTTAGATGATGTGCTATTGTCCCTATTTCGAAAAACGAGATTTTTTCAACCCCTTATAAGAACCCTTCTTATTGATTTTACGTATGTATATCACAAAATGCTATTACAGTAATAATAGTCATGACGAATAATATAATATAATTCGTGCAACTTAATAAACTGGATGGAATTGAAATTCCGGCCATTGTCTCATTTATTTTATTCCGCATCTGGGATATTTCATCGGTATAATTAAAATGAAAGTATAAAAATGTTAATTGTTTATAAGCTTTAATTAATATTCAAGGATAGTGTAAAAGAAAAAGTTTAATCCGACACCCAACGGGACATGGACGAGACTGATGTCTTGGCCCTTTCGTCTGTAAACTCTGTGTAGCTCTAATGAACTCCGTAGCGTTAGTAGATTACTAATAACTTTCTCTTTCTTTTTCTGTCTCGGCCGTTTCCTTTAAGATTAACTTTCTTTATTTGTCTCTTGGAGTATTGCTATTGATTAGGTACCACAGAACAGAACTGTTCTCTCCGTCGTTTATAATAGTTGAGTTATAATATCCACCCCTATCAACCGTGAGCTTTTGATAAAAATCACGAAATATAAAGAGAATAAACAAATTATACCCCATTTATCTAAACTGTGACAAGGTAATTTTAAATAACATTATAACCGCAATAAATTACTAAAAATGCAGTCACGTCAAATGCAATTTTCATGCTACGCCATATGTTAAACAAGGATTTATTTGATTAAACTTGTAACTATTTACATTGAAAGAATTAAAATTCTCTACACCGATGTCTGATAATCCTATTTAATAGAAATAATGTTGGTCAAAAATAAGCTCGTCATTACCTGTTCTGTTTGAACTCTCCTGTTCAAACAACCGAGTTACACACAATCAACGGAAGTAAATGAATCGGAATCCCTTTGTCCATTCTGTCCTAATCCTAACTCATCTGTTCAAACTTGTGACGATCGCCATACTTGTTTGCATCAGCTTGCTCGAACTAGAGTTTTTGAAGGCTTGGACATTTTCAATCTATTTTATTGAATGAAAATAAATTCTTTTATACCAAGTCTGTATTTTTCAACCAATCTATCAGTTTTTGAAAAGCACGGTCAGACCAGCTTATTTCGGCTCTTCTATACTGTCTGTCAACTTTGTGTACCTACCACTTCGTTTATATTGAGAAAATAGGGATTGATTCGTCAAGATGAGACGCTAGAAATACTTTCTTCTTAAGTAGAAAATCAATTTCATCGTCAAGAGAAATTCTATTATGCAGTTAAACCGCATTCAACGTTTGAACAGTAATTTTGCGATTTGTTGGAAATTACGAGAAAATCACGTACTTTGGTTTTTAGTAATGTACCTATAGTATAGTCTAACTTCATGCGGCTTGTTCTGAAAACCGCATTACACATTCAGTGAGAGAAATTGAAACGTGAATTGGTATCAACGGTGCGGATATTTGCAAGTCAGATCCACGGAGATTCGGTGACACCTCACGAAACAGAAAGTGGCAAAATCATGTTTCGCATTGTTCAAGTTGAAAGTAGGGCTATTGTTTTATGGTAATTCTAGCTATTTTGAATATATGAATACGTTTTATAGCAAATTGTACGGTAGCCTAAAGCTTTCGTTTTGACTTACTGATAAATAAAGGGTTTTGATTATATTAGGAATTTAAATAATGTTATATCAAGCGACCTAGATGGAAAAATATAATAATCCGATATGTTTTAAATTTACAACTTTTGTTATAGTAATGTGGGTAAATCAGCATAAATGCAAACTTAAATAATTTGCAACAAATTTATCTATATGGAAATAAATTTCTAATACAATTTACCTATTAGAAAGTGTTCCTCACTAAAACTAAAAATCTGAATTACAAAGTCATATCTTAATCTTATTCTTAATAACGTATGTTATTGGAATTAGACAAAAAGGCCTACAATTTATCGTAATTAAGAGCAGAAAGTCGTGTGGGAAAATTGGTGATTTAAGTGATAAGGCATATGGCATTCAAGTGGATCCCATTTTAACAACTGAGAGCATTGTTTAAACAACGGCAGAATGTCGAAAAATCGGTAAAAAATTTGTTTTTTTCCCATTTTTAGTTGGCTAAAAATGGAATGGAAAAAATTGCAATTAATTTAAAGATCTTTAAAGAGAGTTTACTCAATTTATTCAAATGAAACATCCTGTATATTATTGAATTTTTGGAATGACCCATTAATTAAGCTCCATTTTTGCCCATAAAGCATTATACCTAAAGTCAATAATTTCAGAGATATTTGCACTTTTTCATTACAAACCGATTCGATTAGACAAACAAAAACACATACATACAATAAGTGTCAAATGGTAAAATGCTAATAATTGTTGCGAATTAGGTGTTGCATCAGTGATTTCTAATATTTTTGTCTTCAATATTACCATTGTATTCTATCCTCATTGGATTAGTGGGTGTGTAGTTTTTTTTTTGTTCGTTTGTTGTATGTCACATATTATCAATAGGGTCAGAGAATATGCGCGCAAAGATGTCCTGACTGAAGACAACCTTATGAAAAATGTGAAAGGAGGGAGAGGACAAGCGGCGAAGATGAATTAAATATTTTGTTACCAGTAATTGCGGAGCCGTTTACTAGTTCGACTAAAGTATCAAGAGAAAGTAATGTACCACGATCTACTATTAGCAAGATTTTAAAAAGTAATAAATATTATGACTACAGTATATCCTTTCATCAAGAATTGTTGAGGCCTGATTTAGAGACTAGGAAAACATTTTGCGAGTGGAGCTTGGAAATGGAAAGTATATCACCTATCCTCTCTCTGAAAGTGTTATTTACCGACGAATCGACCTTTACTTAAGGTACTGGCCCAATCCGTCAAAATCTTCATCATTATGTAACTGAAAACCCAAGAATTGTGAGGGCGGTTGATACGTATAGACGATGGACTGTAAATGTTTGGGGTGCTATCATGGGCAACTTTATAATTGGATCACATTTCTTTCATGGGCACGTAATGGTGCACAATATTTGTATTTTTTGCAATATGACTTGCCTCAGCTTCTACAGAACGTTCCTCCAGCTCTAAGGGAAAGTATGTGGATCCACCACAACGGTGCTCTAGCACATTTTCCACTAGAAGTACAACGGTTTTTGAATCAAGAATTCGAAGGTAGATGAATCGGCCGTTGTAGCCCTATTAGTTGGTCACCTAGATCGTCAGACTTGACGAAAATGGATTTTCTCCTACGGGGGTATATAAAAAATTTATATACCAGGCGATATGATGCAACGTATAATACTCGCTTTTTATACCGTTTCCACCGAAATGTTACGTGAATAGCTCATTTCTGATAAGGCTGCGAATGTGTTCTAATAGAAATGGAGGTCACCTTGATAATTTATTGTGAATATTACCGACAATGAAATTACAATTTGACAACTGTTATTTCTTTGATTCTGTTTGTGGAAATGCTTGACGTATCAAAATCTACCCGGTAGGTTATGTGGAATCGGAAACAAATAATTTATCAGTTTGTAATGAAGAAGTAAGAATATCTCTGAAATTACTGACTTTAGGTATAATACGTTATGGACAAAAATGGAACGTAATTATTGAGTTATTCCAAAAATTCAATAGTATATAGCATGTTTCGTTTGAAAAAATTGAGTAAACGCTCTTTGAAAATCTCCAAATTAATTGCATCGTAAAAAAACTCCATCCATGATCAAATTACAGTTTGATTATGTTGTAGGTGCAGTATCCTTTCTGCATAATTACCAAATTTATTGTCTACACTAGTCATAATACTGTGGCATGGACTTAGTATAGTGAACCTTGTCGCGACCATTTTTTTTACCTTTTCTTCAATAACTCACCAATGGGTCATCCAAAATTAAAATTCAAAGATTTTCGAAAAGAGGATTTGAAGAAGATTGTGAAAGATGAAGAATATGTAGGGTGTTCTTATTTAAAAAAATATACTAGAAGGTGACCCACTTCAAAAGTTCATCCTGTACAAGTCAAATTATTTTCAAAATGTGCGTTTTTAGTTACAAAACCACTTTTTGTAACATAAATTTCACCACATTTAGTTAATGAAACCTATATTGGACTTTGACGCACTAATGAGCAACCCTTATATATATATATATATATATATATATATATATATATATATATATATATATATATATATATATATATATATATATATATGTATATGAACAATCATGAGGTGTGGTTATTTTTGGTGTAAAAAAAAAGAAGAAAAAATATTTTGGGTTATTTGAATATTGAATAATGTATTGATTGGTTTACGTGTGCGTGTTGTTTAGTGGGGTGTAACGTGCTTAGTGTTGCTAATCAGATTCGTTGTCCGGTATCATGCTAGGTCGTCATCGAATAGGCGAGGGGATGCGGATGGCATATGGGATGTTATCTAGGGACCTCGGGGAGGTCGTCAAGGAGTTGTGTAAGGATCGTTGGGATGCTTGAAATTTAATTTAGGTTTTCTTCGTGCTAATTGGGGAAAACGGTAGTTATAGGGAGTGGTAAGGATTTGTTTGGTTGTGATAGTATCGCCGAAAAAAACGGTAGTTGTAGGGAGTTGTAAGGATTTCTTCGGTTGGAATAGTATCGCCTAAAATTCTTTTATGCGCGAAGTTTTTCTGAAGTGTTTGGATCCTGCATGTGATTGGTGGTATGTTTGCGTGTTGTGTAGTGAGGTCACTAGGGTACCTGACGGGTAACCTGTGTACGCTTCAAAAAATTCGGCGTTCACAGGAGGCGATAGAGAAAATGAGATTTTGGAGTTTATATTGGTGTATATGGGTTGAAGCGTATTAGGGTGGCAACCTCTTTTCGCCTCGGGGAGCCAATTGCGGGTTCTAGTGAAGAGGATTCCTAGGTAGGTGACTTCATCATGGAGCGTGAGTTTTTCTTGGTATAGGGCGAGGGAAAGATTTCTGGAGGCAAGTTTTGGAAACTTATCTTCGGTGTCGTTAGGTGCCCACACGCACACACGCACACACATACAAGCACACACACACACACACGCACACACGCACACACACGCACACACGCACACACGCACACACAGCACACAAGCACACTTTCACACACGCATACACTCACACTTATACTCAACATGCACACAGTCAACACGCACACACACGCATATGCGCACATAGGTACATACGCACACGCGCACACGCGCACACACGCACAGGAGCAAAGACGCACAGATTGACAGACCCGCACAGACGTACAGATTAACATAAACACACATGCACATACGCCCGCACACGCACAGTAGTAGACGCGCACATTCTCCTGCACACGCACACAGCACACACGCATACGTAAACACGTACACACGCAAACACGCACACACTCACAAGCACACATACACGCACAGGCGCACTGTCGCACGCACCCACACAGACGTACAGACCCACACATACACACAGGCACATACGCCAATACGCACACACGCACACCCGCACACACGCATACGCACACACGCACTCATGCACTCACGCAATAACGCACACAAGCAAATACGCACATACGCACACACGCACACACGCACACACGCACGCACGAACGCACGCACGCACGCACGCACACACACACACACACGCTCACACGCTCACACCGGTACACAAGCACACACGCACACCACGCACACACGCACTCACACACACGTACACACATACTCACACGCACACAAATGCACAGACACTCACATACACATACAGACGCACAGTCGCACACACCCATACCGACGCACACACGCACACATACACACGCACACACACATACACGCACACACGCGCACACGGACACGTACACAAGCGTACACAGATTCAGGCACACAGCACACGCACACACGTACACATACACGCATACGCGCACACATGCGCACACGCACATACGCAAATACACATACGCACGCACACTCACACACACCACACTACCCACCACGCTACACCACACACACACACACGCACACCAACACCACACAGCACACACGACACACACACACCACACACACACACACACACACACACACACACGCACACACACACACACACGACACCACACACGCACACCACACACCACACACGCACACACCACACACACACAGCACACGCACACACAAGCACCACACACGTACACACTACTCACACGCACACAAATGCACAGACGCTCACATACACATACAGACGCACAGTCGCACACACCCATACCGACGCACACACGCACACATACACACGCGCACACACACATACACGCACACACGCGCACACGGACACACGTACACAAGCGTACACGAATTCAGGCACACAAGCACACACGCACACACGTACACACGTACATACGCATACGCGCGCACACATGCGCACACAACACATACCACACACACACTCACACACACACACTCACACTCACTAGCACACTCACACACCACACACATCCACTCACACACACACACCACACCACACACACACACACCACACACACACACGACACACACCACACACACACACCACACACACACACACACACACCACACCACACACGCACACACGACACACACACACACACACGCACACCACACGCACACACACACACCACACACCACACCACACCACACACACGCACACACACACCACACTCACACAGCACACACACACACCACACACACACACACACACACGCACACACACACACACGCACACACGCACACACGCACACACGCACACACGCACACACGCACACACGCACACGCGCACACGCGGTTGAATAACAAATATAAACAAATTGTAAATGATGATCTACCTGACAAGATAAACACTCTCAGTACAAAAAATGAATCAATTTCAAAAATACGAGTTAATAATGTAATAATAAATCAACCGATGCAAATAGTAAAGGAAGTTCATAAATACTTTAAAAACAAGCACAGCGTTTCAAGACACAGGCTGGAAAAAATTCGACTATATTTAAAGATTTACAAAAGTTAAGTAGTTCAAACAATGATAAGCTAAGCCAACCCATCACCTTCGATGAGTTAACAAACGCTTTAAAAAGTTTGAACAAAAATAAGTCACCGGGAATTGAATTTTACATCCAATTTTGGAAGAAATTAGGCCCACATTACTTCGAAGCAGTATCTAGTAGTCTCAAACATAAAACAGACATACCGAGGATTATGAATACTTCGATTATTTCCCTGATAGAAAAGGGAGGTAGGGATTCGTTAAATATTCAAAACTGGAGACCAATCTCGATTCTAACTACAGACTATAAAATATTAGCAAAAACAATTTCTAATAGACCCATGTGCGTAGTTGAAAACGTAGTGGAATGTGACCAATCATACAGTATACCAGGTCGATCAATTTATGATAGTCTCCATTTATTAAGAGACACTATTCATTACGCAAACACAGAAAATAAAGCATTAGCCATTTTCTCACTTGATCTCGAAAGCGCGTTTGACAACATCGAACACAACTATCTATTCCATGCTCTAAACGAAATGAACTTTCCTGAGTATTTTATCAACGTAATCAAGACCATGTATTCGCAAGCATGCTCACATATCAGACTTCAACAGCTGTTGTCACAACCACTAGAAATTAAAAAAGGGATTAGGCAGGGATGCCCATTATCAGGTCCCCTTTTTACAATAGCAATAGATCCATTTCTGAAAATGTGCAAAAGAGAAATGATAGGCTTTTTATTACCGATAAGCATTTCTCAAAAAATTTTTTCCTCGTACGCTGACGATATCTCCTTTTTCGTATCTGACGACAGTGATTTTCTAACGCTCAAGAAATGCTTTGACCGATTCTCGTCGGAGTCTGGAGCCGTCATCAACACACCCAAATCAAAAGGGTTATGGTGCGGAGCATGGAAAACCAGAAATGATTCACCGTTCAATTGCAGTTGGAATTCTGAAAATTTAAAAATTCTCGGCGTAATTTTTAGTGCATCAGAACAACACACCATTGATCTAACAGAAAATGAAATTAATAAAAAAATAGCGAATTCGTTATCTAAATGGAATTACAGAGCTGGAGCGTTATCACCAAAAGGGAGGATTAAAATTATCAACATCCTTATTGCACCTAAAATATGGCATCTTCTACAAATAGTTCAAGTCTCAGATAAGATGGCAGAAGAGATTCAGAGCAAATTTACGAACTTTATTTGGCAAAATAAAAAGCACTGGACCAACAAAGAAAGCTTATGCCTACCAGTACAACAAGGTGGCTTAGGAATGGTACATGTAATATCAAAAATTGCCAGAATCAGAATCTTTACCGCCATAAAAGCATTATATAATGTAGACGTAAAATGGGCAAAAATGTTTTTTTACAATCTTAAGAAGTGCAGTAAGAGCGAAATACAATGGCAAGCGCTTTACTACAAAGAAAATGAATTGCACAAATATAGTTTAACGAGATATGCAAAAAGTGTAAAGGCCGGATGGAACAGGATTCCCATAGAGTTTAAAAATTTTCCAACATGCAAAAACGAGATATTTATGCTTCCTATATGTGATTGTCCCTTGTGGCCAAAACCAATTGCAGCATTATTCTCTAACAACATTTGGTCCAAATGTGGTTTATACTTAATCGGCGACTGCATGGAAGATGGAGAATGGAAAGGTGATAAAAACTTGTGTAGCTGATATGTGCCCCCCATAACAAGAATTGAATTATTTTTAAAATACAAGGAACTCAAACAATTGTATCAACAACATTTTCAAAACATGTCACAAACAGAAAAGGCCACAAACTGGCCACCAGCTATAACGTTTGAATATTCGACTAACCAAAAGTATGTTGTGGATAAGCATACACGAAAATACTTACAAGAAGCGATTGTCGTAAATGAATTTGAAATTAATGGAAAGGTTAAAGGTTACTGGGGAAACGAAGATGTTAACTGGAAGAATGTATTCAAACAACCGTCGTTAGGTGCCGATAGCATAATAGCGTGGACATTTGCCAGAAATCGTCTAGCGGACAAAGTATTTTTACAGAAGGTATCTGCAACTGACACAAAAACCTGTCTGACCTGTAACGTAGAAGCAAACGCTTGGCATATAATAATGACGTGTCACCTAGTTCAAGGTATATGGAGGTTTGTGACTCATAAAGTTAAGTGTTTAATGAAGATACGTACAGTGCAAGCCAAAGACCTATACTGCATGTTCAACTATAAAAAGCGAAAAAAAACGATAGTTAATCTGACAAACTTTATATTAGTATTCACAATTAGTTGTATCTATAAGCAACACTTAACGTACATAAAAACAGGTGAAACCGAAAGTAATTTTCTGACTGCATACAAAGACAAATTAACATCAAGGATAAATACAGAGTATATATGGCATTTAAACAATAATAGTATTAATGAGTTTAAACAAAAATGGTGTGTAAGCAACATACTGTGTAGCGTTGAGGATAAAGAACTAAAATTATGCAAGACCTAGCTTTGAAAAGATGTGTAAAGATTAGGTGTGTGACTTTGTAGTTTAATGTAACATGTAGTATATCACTGATTTTAATAAATAAAATAATAATAATAATAATAATAATAATATAACGCACACACAGCACACCACACGCACATACACACACACACACCACCACACGACACACCACACACACACGCACACACACGCACACACGCACTAGCACACACACACGCACACCACACACACACACACACGACACACACCACACGCACACACCACACACGCACACGACACAGCACGCACACACGCCACACACACACACACGCACATACGACATACACTGCACAGCACACACACACACACACACACACACACACACACACACACACACACACTCACCACGTACACACGACACGCACACACCAACGCACACACCACACAGCACACACACCACGCACACACGACACACGCACACGCACACACACACACACCACACACCACACCACACAGCACACACCACAGCACACACGCACACCAGCACACACACACAGCACACGCACACGCACACGCACACCACACACGCACACACACACCACACCACACACACACGCACACACACACACACCACCACCACACACGCACACGCACACACGCACACACACACACCACACGCACACACGCACCCACACGCACACACACACACACACACGACACGCACACACACACACACCACACAGCACACACCACACACACGCACAACGCACACACACACACACACACACGCACACGCACCACGCACACGCGCACAGCACACACCACACCGCACACACGACACACACACACACAGCACACACACACACACAGCAAGCGCTAGGCACATGCACTCTTGAAACTCTTTTGTTGCAACCGGTAACGGATTATTAAAGTGTTCTAGATACAAATAATGCATTGAGTTCAGCCTACGTCCAGAGATGGAATTTACTTAAATTAACCGTACATGACCATTACATTGGAAACTTGTCCAGTTCATCGTAGTACTTAGATATCCACTTGGGATGTTACAGGTAAAGAATGCTCTGTAAGTTATTACATTTCAAAATGTATTGCAATACGCTTAATGCTCAATTATTAATTACTTGATAGTTGTGTTAAATTGACAAGCTTTTATGATGAAAGTTAAGGTAACGGGATCTCAAGTAATTAACTTATATGATAAAATTGAGCTTCATTATGAGCGAAATTTATTCATTTATCAATTTATAATCTCTATTATATGCATAAAGGTTGTGTGAGTTTTGTAAAGACTATAAAGGCGAATCATAATCAATATTAAGATTAATTGAACCAGATAAACTGGATTTTTTATTTTAAATTCTAGTCTATTTTAGCATTTTTGCTATACATATATACATGCATGCATGTTAATCAAATAATATTTTAATCACTTTTAAGGTCATGAAAATATATATGGTTTCATGTGAGTCTATTATGAAAATAATAATGGCACTTTCTATAAAAAGGTGACATTACCATGGCAACGGGTATTATTTCTCATAAACGCCTCATGCATTGAGAAATTTAATAATTATGCATGACAAAAGTTGGGAATGAAGAGGAAAATTAACTGTGAACTCTTTATTATTCGATAAATGTATATTCAAAAATAAATCCCCCATTAAAGCAGATAGCATGATCCAACTGTTAATAACCTAAGTACAATTTAGAATTTGTAAGAAAAATTATTTTTCTCAAAACGTCATAGAAATTTGACATTATGTACTTTGACAAACGCACTTGAAGTAACATTTTTCAGACACGGCCTGTTTCTATTTTGAACGGCAGTAGAAGCACTTTGAATGCCACTGAACAAATTAAGACTATATTACACAATTCAAGAAAAAACTACAACCTTCAACTACGCACTAAATTTACGTGGAAAAATTAGGATTTTAACGATTTTACAAGCGACTGGAGAAAAAATAACATGTTGTATATAGTTTAGAAGCGACTTTTTGTGACTCATCTGTTCTTGTTCGCCCCACTTCGTTCGGCGATCAAACGAACAAATTTGCCGCAAAAAGTGACTCTTTTAAACCTAATAAAATAATGTACTATTATATTCTACCAATAATTAAAATAACTGTATTTAAGATCACCTAAACATTGGGCTTTGTATTATCTGCTTCTTAGTACGATTATCTAGTTGTACGCCAGCAACTAAACATGCATTGTTTAATTTAAACAAGCACTCTGATTTATATATACTTGAGCCTCTAATGGGCTTAACTATTCAGCTATCTTTACGTCTAACGTAGAAGTGGGTGTAACGTGGCAATTTTTGGCTACCGTTGCCTTAATGCAAGTTTGTGGATTTGTGTTATTATTTGTAAATATATTTACAATTACATTATTTGTGTATATTTAGGCATCTCGTAGTATCTTTTCTTGCAATAGTTAAATTTTAGTGGATATGTCGATATTTTCTCCTTAGTGTATGTAATTACGAATAACTCTTTATATTTTTATCATCTTAAATGGATATTTAGCCACGGCGAAGCTGAGTTAATTTCCGTTCCGCCTACCTCGCAACGTACACGTATGCGTAAGGTATGCAACTGCTTTTGATTACATGTTTGTATTAATTTATTGTATCTAATAAGGAAAATCTCTCCCTTGTGTTAAAAAAACTCCCTCACTTTGCATTAAGAAAATCGTTTGTAATTGTATCTCGCGTTGAAGGAAGCGTGATCGAATATCGTCACCAGGTAAACATGGCATGCATATAGTACTTTGGATGATGCGATTTGTTATCTGGAAGAGAAGTTTGAATTGGAGATACCTTTTGTTTTTGTGTCAGGAAGATCCATGTATTTTTCAGGGTGAATATACTCCAATGTAGTTTATTTACTTCTTACAAATAAAGAAGCTTTTGACCATTTTATGGATTAGAAGATTTACTGGAAATGCTCATAAATGGTAAGGGGAGTTAATTTTGATAAAAAATTTCTTAATAAGAAAACTCCTTTTACTCCAGATAAGATGATTAACGCTAGAGGTTAAATACAACAATATTGTTGGGCAAGAAAAAAGCAGTAAAGACGACTATATATTTAATGAATTATCCTTTACCGTCGGAATTAGGCTTTATAATGTTTTTGAAGCATGACAAGCCAAGTATGGGCAATTTAAGAATACTTGGAATCTTGGTTTTGGTGCATACTCCTAACCAAAAAAGCATAAATGTGATAAAAAGTTAAAACAAACACTTTCCTAAAATATAGTAAAATACTCTTCTAGCATTGTCAAACCGAACAAAATCGTAGTTCAAATAAAAACTAATAAATGAGAGATGAGATACAAAGTTGGTACAAACGGTGACCCTACTATTGTTTGCTCCTTTTTCAAAATCTGATGTCAGATTTTCAATATTCCTTAACACAAAAAGCTACACACCCGCACACACGCCATGCACGCACACACATGCACGCACACACACGCACGCATCCTCACACACTCACACACAGAGACCCACACCCACATTCACATCCACACCCGCACCCACACCCACACCCACACACACCACTCCACACACCGCACACCGCACTACTCACACCACACACACAGACACACACACACGCACACACACACGCACACACGCACTCGTACACGCATATACTTGCACACAAGCACACACGCGCTCGCCCGCACGCCACACGCACACACGCACATACAGGTACGCACATGGTCCACCTACACACGTACACTCGTGCACACGCGCGCGCACACGCGCACACGCTCGTACACGCACGTGCCACTATATCTCTATTAGATCTCACATCTTCAAACTCTATTTCTATGTTAGAGATGACCGTATCATCAAACCACCTTTTGTCAGCCAGCAAAAGAGCTGCCCGTAAACTGGACTTTCTATACAGATCTAAACAGTACTTCACATCTCAATAACTCCTTTTACTGCATAAGGCTCAAATTCGGCCTCATCTGGAATACAATTCCCACCTTTGGGTCAGTGCTTCCCAATAAGCCCTTGATATGGTAAACCGCAAGTGTGGCTCCGAAATACACTCCTTAATACCTTCGCAGGTCATTTTTGCTAGGAACACTCGGTTTGCCCATTCACACTGTAATTACGCACTCAAAATTCCATCTTGTCATGGGTGCACTTTTTTTCACACGGCGACCAAATTGTGGAATGCACTACCCAGTTCCTGTTTTGCTCCAAACTTTGGCTTAAATAAATTCAAGGTAGCCATTCATAAACATTTCTCGGCAGCCTAGGAATATCCCTAAACCCTCCTAGTATTTCTGTGCTTTAGCACGTTAGGCAAATCTTAGCCTGTTCAGGAATGCTATTAGTAAAAAAAGCCACTGGTGACTCAAGTGTATTAAGCGATGACCCAGAATACATAAATGTCATCGTGAATACCTTCAATAATACGTGATAAATATTATCATAAATATTTAATAACTAATTCATTTGTTATCTTGATGTAATCTTTTAATGCCCTTTTAATTTCTTGACAGACTTCTGGTATAATTGTTGAAACAGTTGATTTTGGCAATCTAAACATATTAAGGCTTCTATAAATATTTCCAGTACTGAAGTAAGAAGTAGTGACTTCTAGTTTTATTTCGTAGGTATAGCATCTCTAAGGAGTGTATTGTTACGTTGAATATTATTTGAAACTAATGATAACAGTTCCTCAACATTTTCTGCCGTCATTCTGATTGCCAGTCTATATTCAGAGGGATCTTTTGACTTCAGTTGTTGCAAAAACATTACTGAAGGCTATCCGGAAAGTTCACTGATTGAAAATTCACTGATGAAAAGTTCCCTGACAACAATTAACCGACAGGAAACTTTACCGACTCGTAATTTGTCGAAAGGAAAATTTACCGATTCGACAATTATGATTCACGTAATATGAACTTTTGTCTCAATAAACGTCCATTAAATTTATTTTGTTTTTGAGAAGAAAATATTAATATACATTATTGTTGCCATTAGTACAATCTTTAAACAACCACCTTTCTAAATAAATGCAACAGATATAATTTTTTTCGAATAGAACAGATTCTTGTTATTAATAATTCTGTTAATTATACAGCGCGAAAGAAATATAGCGATTACGATAAAATGTTTTTAACCGAAGTTATAAACTATTTACAGAGACATGGCGCTGATCTTTGAGAGGGATTGCATATAACATTCATTATTAATTGTGTATGTATTGTAGTGTAGGTACCTATTATTTTATTACATCAAATTAATTAATATGCTAAAGTTCATATTACATGAACCATGATTATCGAATCGGTGAACTTTCCTTTCGATAAATTGCGAGTCAGAAAATGCTCCAGTCGGTGAGTTTTCCAGTCAGTGAACTTTCCGTCGATGAATTTTCAGTCGGTGAACTTGCCTGGAATCTTGCTGAAGCTCCTTTTCCATTTCTTTCGCTTATCCAATTTCTCACCCACATCCGTTTCTCCGTTTTTAGTTCTTTATCAACCTTATCAATAACTTCTTGTAACACTAGCAGTTGAGCATATTTTAAGCATTATCTTAACTGTTTTTTTCTTGAAAACATTGTCACTGTGGTGTTGATACTTCAAGGGCTTTTAATGACTGGAATAATGGACACGATCACCATTCATATATATATATATATATATATATATATATATATATATATATATATATATATATATATATATATATATATATATATATATATATATATATATATATATATATGATGTGATTAGGTTGTACAAAGTGCAGCAGTCCCATATATATGTATATATATATATATATATATATATATATATATATATATATAATTTTAATGTCCAGTGGCTGTCTGGATTAAACGAAGTCTGATTTAACAAAGACTGGAGTAAAGTCAAGTGACTATCAAGTGGGTACAGCAGATCGATAATTTTCTACATGCGCATAAACCCTAATATGAAATAATTCAAGTGGTGTGCTAATTTATTGTTACTGCCATATGATTAGGTTGGACGAATACCCGAAAAATTGTATTTGAGAGACGAGTTACAAAAAAATGTTCCAAATAAAATTTCATTTCATTTTCTAAACTCATGGAGCCATTTTTGAAATATTAAGTAATACAGTGTTTATATGGCTGCCATTTTGTTATGCACATTTTAGAAAAAAAAATGTAAAGTGTTAATCGAATACCAATTTCGAAACATGTTTTATTTGTGAAATTCGGCCAAAAATAAGCGAAATGACATTTTTTTGAAAAACAAAATAAGGTAGTTAATAAATCAAAGCTGAAACCAGAAACTGTCAATGTGAAAATTTATTAGTTCAGACAAGATCTACACTACACTGTGTATAAACTTCGGTGATGATTTACAATAATATGATAGCTAATATTACCAGAACTGACTTTAACATGAAATATTTTCAATAATTCGTTAATTTTTTTATTCATATTATGTTAAAGACCCTGTATCTAACAAACACTAACGCAATAATAATTTTTTTTTACTAATTAAATTATACTGTACAAGCAAAAAGAAAAATTTTTTAACATGGAAAAA